>CAMRHE010000250.1:2267500-2867500 GCA_947044405.1 Leptodactylus fallax
GTTAACACCCAGATGTCTATATATTTCCAGGAGGAACAGTAAGATGCAGAGATATATGAAAAAATGATCCAGAAGCTGTCAGGTTTGATTTGGGACACAAAACCCACACACGGGTCCTTACAGCCAGGGGTTTAGTTTCCCAAATTGCCACCCGATTGGACTCCTCTCTGGTGCACCCAGTGCTTGCAGAATTCAGTGAAGCTGGGGAAAGTATCTCAGCTTCACTGCGCTTGAGGCATGGTACATGCGCACTGAAATAAAGGTGTACTCCACACATGGGGCAATCTTAAAAAGGGGTCTTCTGGTCCCAATGGTTAAGGCCTGAGAAATGGGGGCCTTACCGGACCAGACAACCCTAAACGAATCAGGAACCTGAACCAAAATTAAATTTAGAGGTTTGCCCATTTCTTGCGGCGATCTGCTACCCAGCTTTCTCATAAGTGTTACCACCAGCATAGAAAATCTGATTCCGCCACAGTTACAGATCCCCACAGGGACAGTCACCCAGCTTTTCCATATTCCTGAAAGGGCGCTCTCTTCACTTTACACAATACATCCCCCATTTCTATTTTGCTGCCAATAGGTCACACAGATTTCCCAGAAACAGATATTAAAGGGCTATTACCACCAAACCATGACTATTGCTAACATGATGACTAATGGTAAGTGCCGCCGCCATGATTTGCATTCAGTTTCATAGGAAAGGAAGTTGAAAAATAAAGCGAAGGCGGTGACATGAAACAAAGATTTGCCTGGTTTTTCTCTAAGATACGTTAGCTGGCGTGGTCAGCTGACTTCAATAACGCAGAACACTGAACTGTATGCATCTATTAAAGGAACAATCAGGCCTAAATAAAGGCCGCAGACTGCCAGGCCTAGTAACGGCTGGTACGCTTATCGCTGCACTAAATCCCCCTCCTCTGCTGCTGCTGGACACTAAACACCACCCCAGCAAGTTCTACGGCAAGGCTGCGCCTAGAAACATGGTCTCCAGGAAGTCGGCGATGAATAACCGCATTATGTGGCTCCACATAAAAGTTTCAGGGCTAAAAGCAGATTTTCATTTTACGGTAGTTCCTGCCGCAGTAAGTGCTTCCTATCCCGGAGCTGAACTCTCAGTAGAAGATCACAATTCAATTCATTATTTATAAGGTGGCAATCTCGAACATCCAGACTGTAAATCTGACAAGATACGCAGTGATACAGCTTTCCCTGCCTTACCAACAAGGTAGATTTACCATTCAGGACTGTGGAAAAGCTGGGTGACAACCCTTGTATTAGCCTCTGCGCATTCTAATTCTGTATCACTATAATTGTGCAGATTTACCATTCAGAAGCCTAGGAAAGTTGGGCTGTGGATGCTGTAATTAGCCAACACTCAGCTTTTCTGGAAACAGATTAAACCAGAGATTTTACCCCTTCCCTGACAAGTTGATGACAAGAGGTACAGGTGATGGGAACCCCACAAAAGGCTATTACCAGGATGAACCACAATGCCAACACTGGTCCTCTAGTTCATGGGGTAGAGCCCAATTCAGGACACATCGCCTGGGGTTCTTTGGGGTCCATAGGCTGCACACACATGCTCTGTACCAATAACCTACAGGCTGGATGGTGCCCTGTACATACTATTGCTGCCCTCTATTGTGTACTATATTATAGTGCCCACAAGTCACACCGTGAACAAATATTACACACACGTGTCCAATTACCACCACATCAGATCTGCAGGGACTAGGCGTGGTCAGATATGATATGCATCTCCTTCACTACTTCCCCATCTATCCCACCGAATGGTGGAAATGCCACCTATCCTCTGCCACCTGGCAAGCACAGGGCATGGGGAACGTGCAAGTGGCACTTAAGGAGGCTGCATGGCCATCATGACTTATGGGCACAAGAGCTGGCATGTGAATGAGCCATGATTGTTGGCAAAAAAACACCACAGCAAACTCTGTAGTTGGAAGTAGTGTTCATGGCGATCTGGGCCAGATGAAGAATAAAGGGCAGCATGGTGGCTCAGTGCTTAGCACTGCAAGGCTGCAGTGCTGGAGTCGAATCCTGCCAAGGACAACATCTGCAAGGAGTTTGTATGTTCTCCCTGTGTTTGTGTGGGTTTCCTCCGGGTACTCCGGTTTCCTCTCACACTACATACTGATAGGGAATGTAGATTGTGAGCCCTATATGGGACAGTGACTGATAATGTCTGTAAAGCGCTGCGGAATATGATGGCGCTATACAAGTAAGCATAATAAATAAAGGGGAAGTGAGCAGCTACAAAATAGAAGCGATAAACCATAAGTCACGAATAGACTGACCCCGACCAGTACTTTATTCTATATGGACTGTAGAATGCCCATAAGGCTGTATGGCTCTAGTATTAAAGTCGTGGCATTAATAAGTACAGATATGGCAGTACTATTCAGACAGAACAGTTACAGTATTTTGGAGGAATACATCAGAAAGAATGGATATTTGGTGGGGGATATGAATTTAACAACTCATGACTCCCTTACTACCATGATAACCAGTTATCACTTCACACTCCTTACAGTATTACACAGTTTGTTACACATTTACTTCAACAATCCCTTACACATTGTCGTTTCCATTAATTCCCATAATTCAGCGATCGCAGTGTTTTGACACTTTATAATAGCGCCTCGAGTATGGATTCAATTAACCCCTTCAGTAACTAGATCATCAGATTTACTGTTACCCGAATCATTTGTGGGGGGATGTTTCATAATATCATGTGACAGATGGGTCAGATCTGGAAAAGATGGATCGCCCCAGGAGATTCTGCTCTGAAGCTCAGGACTAAAACCACCCTCACGGTTGCTCACTACCACGGCAAAATATTTTTTTTTGCAGTCATCTTGCAACTCTAACATGACTTTGGGTGGCCAAATTGCGATTGTGCCAGGGCTTCAAATGAACCTCTATGGAATACAGCTAAGATTTCATGAAACACCTCCAACAAAAATGGTAGTGGGATACCATCGGTTTCTATGAGGCCATGCAGAGGCACGCATGTCATATTCCATAAGATGCCATTTTGCTGCTGTTCCACCCTGGAACCATTGACTCTGGATAAGACTAATTCCAACATATGGAGCATGTAGACAAGTGAGACTCTATAGGCCAGGGGCAGGCACTATATACTTAGGAGCTCTCTGTCATAGGCTGGACACATATTGCACACATACCCATCAGATTTGGTACCCCCTACAGGCAGGAAAGACTCATTCCAGATATGGATCCACTTCCTTCACATCCCAAATACAGGTCAGTCAACCCCAGTATCTGTAAACTGCACCCTTTCCACTGCCACAGTAACATCTGGCCAGAGTTAGCAAGGACCCCACTTCGCTCCAATGTAGTGTGAAAGCTCCAGGCCCTGGCAAGTTTTTCATACCCATCTTAGACACCTTTATACGTAACGATTTGGCTTTAGTAGAGATCGATAGTTACAAGGCTTCTCACCATACTAAACATTCACACCTGGGTCTTGTGAACACTGTCATTCTCACATCAATGTGTCAGTTTCACAACGCGTTTCACACGGTCGTTTCTACACAGAATTACACGTCACCTAGGAAACGCTTAAGGATCGCCACTTTTTATAGTTCCGACAAGGGGAAAAACAATTGAGGACAGAAAATGTGCACTGCCAATGGTATAAGTTTGCCTTGTCCGCATGGCGAGCAGTATTTTTCATTGAGGCCATTTTGGGAGGGGGAGAAAAAAAAAAATTGCCTCCACAGAAGTGAATGGAAACTAAAATCATTTTGTGCAAACCTGATGGGCTTTTCTAATTTTGAGTACTCGCAAAGAGAACTCAACATACTAGACTAACATCTGCCACCACATAGCTCTTGTACATGTATACTAATATTTTGTGGCAAAAAATGGATAGGATCAAGGTCCTAGGGATGCAGGAGAAGCACATGTACCCAAGCTCTGGTGCCCAAGGAGCCCAAAGGCCGTTCTGCCACACCGGTATTCAAGTGTTATGATCGTTGGGACCAGATTTTTTTCTTCTTTAGAACCAATTTTGCGTTCTGGCCCAGGAGATTTATACCTCTGAGTGCAATCTGTACAAGTACTGTATTTCGGCCATCCTAGACAAGACTCCATGAAGCACCGTGTTATCCCATTTCTTAACACAATATAAGATTGCTCCCAGTACCTATTAGAGATGAGTTATTATAGTAATTTATACGTTACTGAATCTCGTAGGCCGAGGCAATAATTATGTATATGGGGAAGAGTATAAAGCAGTGGTATTTATCATGGTAAATTAAGAGTATACAGAGGAGCGCGTACTTGAGACACTCCATATAATAGTTAATATTGAAGTGAAGGATTCCCCTCTGGTCAATAATGTACAAAATCCCAACCAGGTGGCTAAATATATAAACCAAACGGCTCCCCAACCTACCGAGCAGAGGATTAAACCTCCATAAATAACATTTAACTACAGTACTACAGCCTCATATCTGAATAGTCAAACACCATAAGAAACCGCCTGGAAAAATAGTTATGTTCCTATGCCTAGTACAGGGCCCACGTTGTCAACATGACAATTTTGGTATGCTTTAAACCCCTGAAGCATGCACTGTCTTGACATACATAGCATAGTACAACATACTAGTACTCAATTGTGACACCCCCTACTGCTTTGGGAGTCCATTGAGAGTTTTTCTAATATGCCTGGGTTAGACCTGATAGTGCTAGTGATCATGTACTACCAAGCCGTGTTCGGTCTGAAATACGGACCAGATGTCTGTTGTGTTTCCTGGACCGAACTCCGAGCTACGACTCAGGCACCGTCAGTCATTTATGAAGTTAGAAGCCCCCTCAGGTGTTCTGTATTGGGATGGCCACAGGAAAGCAGGGCCTCTTAGCATTGTAGATGACTATCAGGGAGTCCGTGTCCCACTTTGTGTTCTTCCCAGGAAATACAGATGCTATCCAGGCAGTATCTCATGGACTGAACCCGCCCGTGTAAAGCCTGTCTAAAGATGAATATGTCCTACCCAAAGCTGGCCATATACATTAGATCAACTGAACCTGCCCCGATCTAGATTTACTAAAACTGTAACCAATCACAGTTCAACTTTCACTTTATAGGAATGGAATACAATATTAAAGCTGCGCCATGATGGGTTGCTAGGGGCAACCAAGACAATTTTGCTTTATTACCATTATAATAAATCTGCCCCATTCAATTTCAACAAGCTCATGGGAGAATCTACCACCAATAGATGACTGGCGTAGGAAGGAGGTCGGCCATACAAGATGTATGGCCGTCACCGTGGACTATATACATCCGGGCGGTCAAATCTTAGCCCTGTAGTTGCAGAAGCATGGAGCCCGCTGTTACTATAGCCAGAACCGTTCTAGGGGCACCTAATGTATCAGCCCCAATTACAATATCAAAATGTCCCCCAAAAGGTTTAATATGACCTTCTGGGATGCACAATGCATGGAAAAAAAACCCGATTGCAGACAAAAGAATAAACCTTTGCCTGTGTGCATGAATAGGGCCCAATACTATGTAGGTAGTGATTTTTCATATCGTCTAATATTCTGCTTCTCTTTACAAAAAGATTACAATATAGCATCAGAAGACACTGTGTGAATACAGCCTTAAGGAATTTCAACCGATTTTTCATGTTCTGTTACCACAGTTGCACAAGTGACCGTCACCAGTCAAGACAAATATTTTAAGAAAAACATCAAATGGTTAACTATACCTTAACAGATGCTGTCAGCCGGTTGCCATAGTGACATTTTCATGTCCAGCAAGCGGTTATATATAACCTTAGAAACATCACATTAATTAGTCTGCATTGACCTTGGAGACCGAGTGCTCCAATAAGTGACTATTCACATTTTATTATAATGCAGGACTCCCCCATGCTGATAATCACCTATAAAGCACTCAAAGAATGTGCCAGTCCACACCCCGTCCTCGCCATAAGTGACGCTCAGAAGAAAGCGGCTATTTTTAATCCGTTTCATGTACAGTATACGGCAAATTCCTCCATTAACATTTACTGACTTATGGAAAATTTAGCAAAATATAAATTTAAAAAATTGACTTTTTTAAAGACGGACATCACACAGCAGCATTAACTCCCGGTCAGTGAATGGGGGCCACACGAGTTATTTTGACCGTCCCGGACCTTTAAAATGTAGGTCATGTCCCATTTTTGGTCGTTTCCACAAATCCCCCTCCATGCACTGAAATACATGGGGCGTCTGTAAAAACAGGTGCAAGACTGCCATGACAAATGGATAACTTCACAACCGGTTTCCACCTCGGCCGTGTGCATCTAGTCTTAGGGGCAAGTCACAGACTTTTTAATGCCGTTTACACTATGTTCACATCAGACAGATGGTAAAATATCATAAACGGTGGCACTTTTAACACTTCGTCCAGCAATTTTTTGCTGTCTCTTCAAAATGGAGACCAACACAGATGTGAACCCAGTATACACTAAGTTTTTGGTGCAATTTGTCAATAGACTTCTGGCCGTAAAAATTGTAGAGTTAAGTTACACTAAGGCTAGGTTCACACCTTCGCCCGGATTCCATTCTGGGATTCCGTTCCCCATTCCACTTGAAAAATGCAAAGAGAAGAGTCCTGCAAGAAGGACTTCTCTGCATTTTTTGGAGCAGAAACATGGCAGACCCCATTATACAGTATAGTCTATAGGGTCTGTGAGTTTCTGCAGATAGCTGCTTTAAGTGCATTGGGTTTCCGTTTTTTTCGGGTCCCCGAATGCAGGTGTGAACCTAGCGTAAGGGTATGCTCACACAGCAGAAAGAACATGAATTTGATTCCGCCTCCGCTTCCTCTCCACCTACCGGCCCTCTGCCGCAGCTTTTACTTGCAGATTAGCCTTATGTGAACAGGGGTAAATCAGCAGAGTGATGGTGGAATCAGCGGCAAGATCGAGCAGGTTGCTTATTTTTCTCAGCATTCCTCTTTGTTCTGCCTCCCATTGAGTACAGTTGCAGATACAGGGCAGAATTTGACGAGGAATCTGCCTCAATCAGTGCTAAATTATACTGTGTGAACATACCCTAAAAATATCCCTCATTTTTGCATAAGGTGGGTTTCATTTTACACATTTTTTGCAAATTCCATTCTGACCACATCTGATGACTCTTCATCATGGATCCCCCTGCATCTAGTCCAGCCAAATCAGGATTTGCAGTGGCCGCCAGTTATGCAGTGTACAGAGACCCTATACAGTGTACGGAGCAGTCTGCTTCCCAGGAGCAGGGTCTCCAGTGACTGATCAGTGGAGATGCCAGTTGTCAGACCCACACCGATCTGATATTGATAACCCATCCTAGCAATAGGCCTTTAATATCTACTCTTGGACAATCCCTTAAAGAAACCAAACAGTTGGCGTCGCTCCAACATGAAATGGCTGATAAAAGAACAAAGACATCTCCGTGCAAACATCTTGGACTCTGCAGTATAAAATCCATTTCACTTGACACAGCTATGTAGTAAGCAGCCTGGAGATTAGGACATATCAGCACTGGCATATAATTGATCTGCTCACAAGGAAACTGACAGCAGGCACGGTCACATACATTTGCCCCAGGGCAAGAGAGATGTCAATGAAAAATGTCAGCCGAGAGATTGCAGGTAACAGGTCTCTGTATGCAATGCATCGAGGGTTAGTTTAAAGAAAAAGGGCCGTGTGAATATAGAATGATGACTCCTGTGTAGGATGAGCGCAGCTCCTGATATGTCACATCTCTGGGGAAGGAAGAGGCTCACATTTTCCGCAGCTTGCTCCAGGTTATAGGGAGGATTGCAGGCAGAACAATCCAGAATTACAAGTATCATTACTACAGGAGAGTTACATTCTAGTTACCGCAGCTGCTCTACCCAATTTCTGTAGGATGCCAAGAACACAGTAATGATCCGCTAATGACTTGTGAAAGGCGCTTTGCTACTTTGGGGAGTTAGATGCCAGGAGTAACTGGGTAGCAACACAATATACCCATAACTAGAAAACCCAATAGTCTAGGATTTATGGATTATAGGAATCCCAATATATTTATATGCTGTAAATGAATATATTATATGCTGAACAGTATTGTATGAACAGTTGAGTTATTGTTACTTATCCTGCACTGATCCCGAGTTACACCTTGTACATCCAGAGCTGCACTCGCTATTCTGCTGGTGCAGGCACTGTGTACATACATTACATTACTTATCCTGTACTGATCCTGAGTTACATCCTGTATTATACTCCAGAGCTGCACTCACTATTCTGCTGGAGCAGTCACTGTGTACATACATTACATTACTTATCCTGTACTGATCCTGAGTTATATCCTGTATTATACTCCAGAGCTGCCCTCACTATTCTGCTGGTGCAGACACTGTGTACATACATTACATTACTTATCCTGTACTGATCCTGAGTTACATCCTGTATTATACTCCAGAGCTGCACTCACTATTCTGCTGGTGCAGTCACTGTGTACGTACATACATACATACATACATTACTTATCCTGTACTGATCCTGAGTTACATCCTGTATTATATTCCAGAGCTGCACTCACTATTCTGCTGGGACAGTCACTGTGTACATACATTACATTACTTATCCTGTACTGATCCCGAGTTACATCCTCTATTATACTCCAGAGCTGCACTCACTATTCTGCTGGAGCAGTCACTGTGTACATACATTACTTATCCTGTACTAATCCTGAGTTATATCCTGTATTATACTCCAGAGCTGCACTCCCAGTTCTGCTGGATTTTACAGAAATCATACAGCTTGTTTACAAACACACCCCGTAGAGCCCATTTGATCTGCTGTATTGTATTCTGCCTCAACACCACACGTTACTCGACAGCAAAGGGTACTGAACTAGCAGACCACGGTCCAAACCCTGACTGCGGTCGCCTGCAGTCTGGACCCTGCCTCCTTGCTCTCGCACAACAGCGGTTGGGAGAAAAACATCATTTTTGCACTGATTTATCACAGTAGGTGCAATAGGGATCGGCAGTCATTTCTGCTGTCTATATAGGAGCAGCACGAGCATGGCTTTACTTCTGTGCAGGCAGGAGGAGCAAGTGCCATCCTTTCTTGCACTGCTAGTGCAAAAGTGACAGCACTCAGGCAGTTTTTCCCAAATTCCCTGTGGACCCTTACGCCGCCACAGTATAGTGCCCCCTCTGCCAAGTGTACAGAGTTTGGACACTATGGGGGAATCAACAAAGCCTGAAGAACTCTTATGAGTAGAGAACCATCAGAAGATGTCCAAATCAAACCAGCCTCATTGTTAGGAAACAAGGCTCTGGGGTGTCCAGCAAAATCTGGCACTCTAATGGGGGTTTAGCTTGAACCTTGCTATGGGGACCCCTCTTATGTACCTCATGCAGAAACCGTGTAATAGACAATAGAGCATAGATCGGTCCCCCACATCTTGCATCTATCTTCCGCAGGAATTACACTTTGTGGATAAGGAGAATTCATATTGACAGAGCAATTGTTTTGCAAAAGTGGATACTTCAGCCTCGTACCGTCCCCTCCAGGGTGTGATCACACACTTATACCAAGATCTTTCCCTGATGTTGTGTAAATTACATTGCAGTCACCCTTCAAGAAAGAATTGATCACAGCAGTATTACAGTACAGGCAGCTGCCTCCGACAACCACACAAGAGGATATCGACCCAGGGAGCTGTCTACCTGCCGGTGTGTGGATTAATGCTCATTGGTCATTTATTATCTCTTTCTGATCACTTATAGGGGTTGAAGGGGGGGAAAAAAAAATAATATAGATATAGATATAGATATATATATATATATATATATATATATATATATCTCTATATCTATATATTTTTTTTTTTTCTTCTATATATTATATATAAAAAAATGTTATTTTTTTTAAATAGGTTCCATGTGAACTCATAGGTGGTTCAGTGGAGGACCCAAATATAGTTTTTATACCAGGGCCTAGGATGTCAAAGCGGCACCTCAGATGTGTCTTCATGGAGAATAGCATAGTACCGACCAATGCCCCTGCCATCAGGCACTAGCGACTGCTTGCCAGCGCTGGGATAGTGGCAATATGGCTGTTCCCCTGTGGTCAATGCACCACTATGTCTACCCCGTCTTCCTTCCAAGCTACTGCCCAAACACCAACCCTGCACCTCATCCGAAGCCACCACTGGGGATGAAGGACATGGGCACTTCATCCCTCACTGAAGTCATCTTTACACAGTACACGAGTTCAGAGTTCAGCGACAAGACAGACAGGCTCGAAAGTAACAGCTGTATTTAGGTCTATTGCGTAGAATTGCAGGCAATCACGATGAACAGCTTCTGCCATCAGGTGGTGGATGTGCCACTCATCACTGGAGAACCCATCCTATTACCCATGACTGTCCTAGGTTGTCCAGTTCACAGAACCAGATGACATCTTCATGGCCAGGAGGGGATTATCCTTTTTAAAACTAATGCACATCCAAGGATGTGATCCGATCTTTCTTCTGCTCCTACAAGCCGCCCCACACTGAGACCAGCATCTCGAATGACCTCTTTAGGCTAGGTCATCAATTTCAGATTGATGGGTGTGACACCACAAGCTTTCAGTAGCCACTATACAGAGAACAGAGCTGGAAGCAGATAGCTGTGTAGTGGTTGTGCTGAGATTCTGTAACTTCCCTTATACAAGTGAAAGGGGGAATGGAAAAAGGAACCCAATAGAGGGGGCTCGGTCTACTTCTGTCATTTACTGTCCATTGTTCTCATCCTATGACTGATGAGAGCAACTGACAGTGGTAGTGCAAACCCATCCTTCGCACTGGACAGGACATCAAAGGGGCCCAAAATGTATCCATCCCCACAAAGTTTTGATACAATTTTATATAGCATGACAAGCAAAATGTGTTATAAAAATTTGGTAAATTTCTGTACTTTAAAATTTCTTTAAATCCTGATCTTTCACTGCCCTTTGGCAAAAACTGTGCCCAGGACCTTGAAAAAGGTCAAATAGGTCAACTTTTTTTGTTCCTTCTTCCTTGCAGATATATATAGCCAGATAAATAACGGTATAATATCAGAGTCTCCACTTTCTAATCCCAGGTGAAATTAATGGTAAGGATAAGAAGCGATGCATTATTGATGATAATAAAGTGCGCTGGAACGTCTTTCATCACCACAAGGACAGCGCTGGATATTTGTGCAGGGCTTTGCATATTTTGAAACCTAATAGCCCCCATAAATAATGAAACCTCCCAGTGTTCGGGAAAATATACAGTGTATATGGTCATAGATACGAGCCTCAGTCAAAGAGTACAAACCAAGTACATCACCCAGATTAGAAAATATGATAACGCTGGATAGTGATAGATCAATGTCCTGGAGAACCCCTTTAAGATCTTGCATACCTTATACACATATTACACCTGTTCAATATACCAATATAATCCTTAAACTGTTCCATTTTGCGACTGGGGGTGAGATTCAAGTAACATAGGCTAACTAATGATTTTGACTAGGCCTTAAGGCCTCATGTATAGTACATAGCCATATTACAGGTCTGTGTTGTACAGAGCTTTAGTTTGTGTATGTAGACTGTACAGGCACAGATTATACCTCCATAGGACTCGAATCATGGCCATGTTCCATAGTATACATGCTGCATTGTAGAGGAATTCTAAGGAGAATATAGTATAGTGCTCCATGAAGGAACTATATGGCAGCAAATGTAGAGTCTACAGGTCCGGTCTATACCACAGAGTCCTGGAATGAAGAATAGGATCATCCACCCCCATTTTTTTGGTCCACATACCACCATATACAATAGACCTGAGCAAAGCAGAAGACAGGATTGTGCAGCTGTCCAGCCACATTGTTCCCTATATTGTTGACCTCTCCAGTTGGTGTGAATAAGCACCAAGTCCGTGTAGACTTGAAACTGAGAAGAAGGTTTTTGACCTATTGGGAGGAATCCATCGAAAGTGGCGTAGAGTAATGCGCACGTTTGGTGCAAGACCCTTTCTTGCGGCAAGTGTACACCACAATTGCCATTGTAAATGTGGGCAGAGATCCAGGGCATGATGCCTTGGCCGGCAGTCATAACTCATCCCAGTTTTCTGACATCAGTACATAGAAATCTACACCAGTTCCTAACATTGTATCTAAGCCTAACCCGCAAGCAAACCTGCAGCAGAAAGCCAAAGTTTCAGCTTTCCACTGTTGGTTTAAGGAATCAGTCTCCACCACACTTCCCCCTGTATAACAGTGTAAGGGGGCACTTAACATTTCACTTAAATGCAGTCACAATCCAACAACTGACCTTGTGTAGTACAACATTGTGTGAGAACTATGGATAACAGGTTACATTTGGAAGGGGGCATATATTTCCCCCCCACCCCCCATTGTATTATATTACGGAAATGCTAATGTACAGCTTGGCGGTTTAATGGAGGCAGAGAATATGCGAGCACTCCTTTTTCTGGAGCAGAAGCATTATTCATTCTAGATAGAAATAGATTGAAAGCCATCCACACAAGGCCCTTTGGAGCATCTTAGACGCAGAGCCGAGCGGCGCTCGCAAGGAGGGGCTGCTGTAAAATTAATGAGGCGGACACACAAACTTGCAGTCCGTTGTGCAAATTATTACCTCTTTGTGCCTTTGTTTTCCCTGCACAGTGTTATTGTGCACATTTATGACAATGTGTCAAGGAAAATGCTTTGCAGCGTAACGTATATGCAGGGGACGAAGTTGGGGTCTTCACTATCTATGCATTATACTGAAGGATACTGATCTTGTATTAAAGGGACATGTAGGGGTTGTTCCAAAATTACAACTTGCTATACCACCACTGGGACCCCCACTTAGCTTATGAATGTAACTTATACGACCTCTATGGTAGTGAATAATATATCTAAGCTTTGTACATGGTCAACTCAGTCTCTGACAATGTAGCAGCAGTGAGGAATGGGCACTCCAGTCAAATATGAAGATATGGGACCCCTCTTGTGCTTGGTAAGGGGTTCAAGCATTAGACACTTAACAAGCCCTTCAAACATTGATGGCCTGTTCTTGAGATAGACCAGAAAAGTTTGAGTGGTTGAGGTCTAGTTTTAGTCCTCCTGCCACAGTGTATCTGATAACAAAAAAAAAGAAGAAGAAAGAAGAAGAAGAAGAAGAAGAAGAAGAAGAAGAAGAAGAAGAAGAAGAAGAAGAAGAAGAAGAAGAAGAAGAAGAAGAAGGTCAGGGGAGTGGTTAGGCTTCAATTTTAACAAACCTGGTTCCCCAAGTCAATGTTTACCCCCAATGGAAGCAAGGACTCTGGTTCCTCTGCAGCCACTTAGGCTCTACTCAGGCCACAAGTCCATTAAAGTAGATTGACACTTGGTCAAGTGACCAACTCCAGAGTCAGCAGAGGAAAAAAAAAGTTCTGGCCTCCCTAGATGCCCACTGCAAAGGTAATAAAGGGGCCTCTGGGGGACCAGGGTATATATTAGTAATGAAGCTTGACCAGTGCTTACACCACAGATAGTCCCTTTAAGGTACAGAATCAAAAGCTGTGTTGGGTAAAATTAATCTTAAATGGAGATTTTCAGGAAATTTGCAAACAAAGGGCTCAGAAGAAGGTTGCCCTTACTGTAGTCCTATTCTAATCTTTCTGCACAGTGCAGAATGCCAGGTCCTCCCAGCCACCCACAGAGAACAGTGGGACAGAGATTAGAAGGGGGAAGACAAAAATAGCCAGACCAGGCAAAGGTCAAAATTAAACCTGGATCAGTGAGAAAAGCTGAAAAGAATTAACATGTGTGGAGACCAGTGAGAAGTTCAGAGGCTGTTAACCTGCAGTAAATCAGAGTTGCCAAGGAGTAGGTCAACTCTTACCAAAAGGACAAACTAAATCAAAAATCTATTACATTTTCAAGGTCTTCAAGGAAGATGATTTCATATTTCTCCAACAGACCCACAAATACTGATCACTAACCTCTTGATATTTGGACCTACACTGTCCAATGAGCAGTGATCCATAGATCAAGTGCCCCAGAACACCTACTAACCCTTCCAGAAACCAGGTGGAAAGTGACCTGATCTCATACAAGGTAGCAGAAGATAACTGAAGTAGGGTGAATGGCCTACTAGGGTACTGGATGCAGGTTGTAGCTACAGATGGGCAAACCAACTTGTACTGAGCCAAAAAGTGTTACACACTATGTTTTAAGCCATTTTAAAAAGGTGTGGTTCTTCTTGAACTTCTGACCCTGAAACAAGTCTTGGACCAGATCCACCCGAAACAAAGCCTGAGAGGTTTGCCCATTTTAGTTGTGACAGCACAGGTCCCAAAAATTCAGCAGAAGACATCTCAGTTAAAGTCACTCGAGTTTCTTATTGTGCTAGTTGTAAACATCTCCATGTACATCATTACTAGGGGGTACATGCTGTTGCCATATTGTACCCCCCTTTTTTTTTTTTTTTTTTTTAAAGTCAATAGGCTGTTTTATGAAGAGGTTGCATTGCACAGAGCTAAACCCAGGACCCCCCCCCCCAAAAAAAAAAAAAAAAAAAAAAAAAAAAAAAAGTCGTCTCCTAGACTATCCTTTCGAATATTTTATTCATGTTTTTCTAAATAAAATTTGTGTTTCCTATATGACAATCAAGCACAAGTTATTTTCCCTTCTATTTTTTCTGCTTGCCATGGTCAAGCCTAAATCAATCTTATTGCCATTGGGCATACACTAATATTGCCATTTCATTGAACCTCATCATGACCTTCACAAGGCAAAGCAAATTGTCTCACTCACACAAACCTGAACCTGCCAAAGCATGCCTTGTCTTCACTGGATCACCACATAATACACCAATAGCAGTGATGTTCTGCAAGTATTCTCTTTATGGATATTTGGAGGGCTTCGGCTACCATTCTACTCCCAATCACTCTAGTTATGATAGATTCTAATATGATGGAAATGAAAGAAATAATGAATGTTACAAGTTTCCAATAAAAGGTCCTCCTATACCAACATTTGTTCCAGTTTACTGGCCCCTTACATAAATAAACCCAATGTGACCATTGCGTCACTAGCCATCCACCACTATCACGTAGGGAGTTAAGGGGTATTTTCATCTTAGTCTTTCATGGCCTTAGTCTGCGCAGCCATCTGAGGTAGCCAGCATTTCAGGAATGTGATGGAGACCCTCCAGTTATGTATTTCTTGTATTGCTTCTTGCTCATATTGCGGTGTCTATGACTGTTCTTAGGAATGTTGGGTTTAAGCTGTGTTTACATTGGTGGTCAATTCGCTTCAGTGGTTTTGTGTATACCATGGGAGATTGCCTTTCTGGCCAGCCAGTTTATTACCCCTGGGCAGCAGATCTCAAAGGGGGGGGGGGGGGGGGGGAAGAGCGGACTAATGACCCTCAGCTAAACCCTAGGTACATCTTTCCCTATCCAGGAAAACACTCTTCTTTTCCCAGATCCTGCAGTGGGTGGAGAGGAGGGGGCTACCTGGAAGGGTGGATGGACACTAGCCTTATACTGAGAGGAAGGGTGAGGTTTTTTGGTGACTGAGGAAGGAGTCAGCTGCTCTGTAACTTGCTTAAGGAAGTGCCCTGAGGCCCAACACAGAGGCTCAGAGAATCAGACTACAAACTCGGTCTGGGTAATAACTGTCATTTTATTTTCTGCACTGTACTGTGCTTTTACCTGTATTTGCTTGATAATCCATTGATTTATATTTCTGTATATGTTAGTGGCTAGTACCGAACCACTTGGGTTAATACATAAAATTTATAAAGCTTGTTTCATAATATCCTATGAACCTGGTCACTCACAGCGTGAGTGGGAGGTAAGAAGGTTGATCGCAGGTGTGCCAAGCGGCTTGGCAAGGAGAGATCCTTTACAAGGAACATTCAAGCAAGCTGTTCTACACCATTTCCTTAACTCCCAAAGAAGAAAAATCGGAGTTATAGAAACCGTGTAGCTTGCTGTGTCTACTTGGTGTCCATAAGCTCTATTTCTATAGGAGTTACGGAAAGGTTAATGCAGCCAGCTTGACTGTTCCCATAATCCTGACCATGGAGATTGGCATTCTCATCCCAGTCATGAAATGCTCAGATGGGAATTGTGCGAAGACCCTGTATGGCAGCAGATGCAGTGTCTAAGGACTTGTATTATTGAATCACAGGAGCAGTGTGGACGCCATTGATCTCCAAGAAGCTATACCTCTGCAATATGGCAAATTTCACTCTTTTTTTCAAATTACATATGAATTCATGAGGAAAACCTTACATGTGTCTTCATGGAAAATTGGAGGTACAGTACAGCTCAATATATTTCTATTGCTTATGGATCTATATGACTCAAACACCACAAACCAAGTACAATAGACAAGGACATTTGTGTTAGCAAAGTTGCTTCGTTTCTGACCTAACAAAATTAAAGGGGTTGTCCAAGATTAGGTATTGATGACCTACCTTTGGGATACTGTATATCATCAATATCTGATGCGGGGGTCTGACACTCCCACCCATCAGCTGATATCCGCACAGCATAATAGGTTGAAGACAGATGCCTCCATTTACCATGTAGTATGGCTGAGAAATTAAACTGAACATCAACCAGGATAACCAATGTGATTTTGTTCATGTCGGTTAGGTTATAATATTTGCAGGTTTATTCGGACCAGAAGCTGCTGAATCAAAATTGCTATTATACTGTGGAATTTCTTCAGACCCCAGTGTATAATAAGTGGAGTGTCAGGGGTGGTGAGGTGAAAAAAAAATAAAAAAATTGTTACTCCTCTCCTGCGTGACTCCCTGCTGTCTTCGGCACTTCACGCTGACAGCATGTGGCATTGCGAGTCTTGCGTCTATGCAACACTGAGGCCCAATCAACGGCCCCTGATCAGCCAGAAGCGTCAAAGACAACATTAGATTGCTCTGGAGAGGTGAGTAACACTGTTTAGGTTCCCTTACCACTCCTGGTCCTCTGCTTATACTGTGGGGTCTCTTCAGACCACAGAATATAATAGTAATTTGGGTTCAGCCGTTTCTGGTCTGAACGAAACCTCAGGGCGGATCTTGTGGGGTTCACCCAATACTTATTCATACTGTAAAGAGGTGTGGTGTAAAAGGGACGTGACCCAAATTACCATCAATAGTAACCACAACTTTGATTTAGGTCATAATTGTCCAGCCCTACCATGTAGGGGTCGAGCCATGCAATTGAAGCTTTGCTCCCATTCATTCCCTATCCCAAGCAAAGGCATTCAATATCTGATCTTGGACAACATAAATAGAAATTTCCCAGTAATTTTTTTGGTCTACAGCTCTAATGCAGTTGTAACGGACCTTATGTAGTCTATTCCTGCAGTTGTATCAGTCAGTTGTCCTCTATTACCAACATTCATTTGCTTGATCAGACTACATTTGGTCTGTTTGTAGTCTGTTACCATAGAGACCACTGTAGAAACAGGAAAGTTTAAAAAGTTACTTTTTTTAACTCCCAAATTTAAAATGAAATGTGGTTGCAAAGGTGGACAAAGCCTTTAATATGTGCAGCTTGTTGCCTCCATTATTTGGGGTCTATATTACACACAAAAAAAAGGGGAAAAAAAAAATTAAAAAAGTTAAAATTTGTAATTAAAATTCTGCTTCCTTTTGGTGTTTCTTTTCTATATACTAAGTGCCCTATGGGACCTGCATCAATAGCATAACAATTCAATATATATATCAGAGTGTCAAAGGTTCATCTAACAGGAAGTTACAAATAAAAAAAAAAAAAAAAAAGTTTGGGTCTGCATAACATTTCCAACCACAGATGACAGATGAGAATGAGTTGTTGGCCGAAAAACTCAGAGAGCCATTATCTTTCCTTGCACAGCTGCACCCACTCCCAGCCTCAGAGTGCTGACTGTCAATGTCACCGGGAAAATGAAAACCCTGCCAAAATATCTTTGGGCCACTGAAGAACCTGAATTTTTGCTCAGCCAGGCGTGAACGAGAAAAAAAAAAAAAAAAAAAAAAGAATTCTCCAACAAAGGAAATAAGGTTTCTTTTTAATGTGGCAATCGCAGTGTGAATTATAGCTGTGGGCAGAGACTGACTTCAAGGCTTCAAAGACAATTCTTTATCATGTTTATACAAATTGAAGATTTAGCAAAAAATACAGGAAGCTCAATGTAACTGCAGATGGCAATTTACAGCTCCAGATTCCACCCATTTCAAGGGGTTTGTTTATATTAGAAAACCCATTTTCATACACCCAGTTAGGAATTGGAGTTAAAAAGGGGTTGCCCGACCATGAAAGTGCAAATAAAAACGCACATTTTACAGGTCCTCCGTTCTAGTGATAGTAGCCAGAGTCCAGCTGCTACTGGCCTTAACCATCTCCAGTTCTGGCACAGGTCAACGCTTCAGCCAGTCACAGGCCTCCATGGTGACCTATACACAAAGGCAAGTGACTGTCAAGGCCAGTCCGCCAGGTGCAGTTTGTATAGGTCACCATTAAGGTCAGTGATTGCCAAGAGGAGTCATGAAAGCCATAAAATCTGGACCAGTCTGTGGCCACTAGAATGTAAGAAGTGTAAGGCCAAGCACCCACAATGCAGAAAAAGATGCTGCGTTTTACAATACCCACAAAATTAACCTGCGCGAGAAAAACAATTTTCGAAAAATGCATCAAATCAATTTTAGCTGCGGAAACAAGCAGTTTCCCTAAAGATTTTATAAGGGAAGAACAAAAAACCCCCCACAAATACGGTAGTTTACAACTTAGGTCAAGCCACTCTTGGCTTGAGTGGAGAAGGTCTCTTGCCCTGGAGGACTGTACATTACACAAGTCGTCAATGATTTGTGTTAGCGTGTAATTCTTTATTTCCCCTGTAGGAGCACCACAGGAATATTTAACACTTGGGCTACATTCACAATACAGAACTTGGATAAGAATTTGAGGCAGTCTTCCACCAACTTCTTTCCAAATTCTTGCCACAGGCTTACTCGCCGATTAACCTCAGACACAATGGGGCTAATCTGCTCAATACTCAGAAATACACAGAAAATTCTGCTGGCGAATCAGCTGTGGAATCCCTGGCAAGATGGAGGAGGGTGCTTCCATTTTAGAAATGGGGAAACCTATTTGTACCGAGTCAGGTTCAAACCGAATATTCCAAATTGTTTTGTTTGTAACGAAACCCAAAAAATGAAGATTCATCTTGGGCAAACTAAAATGGCCGTCACATACTCTGGCATCTAAAATAGACCCCAGAGTAGAAATGGGTGGACGCCCAGGGAAGATGGATATAGCAAAGAGGCCCAAAAAAAGTAGGTGAAGGAGAGTCTACCTATTATATAGTCTGGGGACTGAGGATTCTGGCCAGAATGTGGAGGAGACTGAAGTGGAATCAACCTCAAAACCTGCTCCAAGATAGCCTTACCGCTGGTTTCTCCACAACTGATCTCTAGTGGTCCTACTGTGGTCCAATAGTAATAGGCTATCACTTCTTATCAACGCTCTGCTTATGACTACGGTCATCTTTTTCCCCTCAAGATGTAGAGGATGCCCCCTTGCCTCGGTAAAGAGATCATTGGAAAGATCTCTGTATGGTCCATTCGTTTATTTGTACATTGACAGCTTAGAGAACAAATACCCAACAGTGAGCCTTTGGTATAAGGTCAAGTTCACACAACAGAATAGGGAGGAATTTTAGGCAGTATTCTGCCTCGGTTCCTTCAACTTCCGACCCATTTTCTTTTAGTATCCTGAAGGGAAAAAAAAAAAAAAAGGAGCATCTGTTGCTGCCCCTCAGTGAAAACAACCAGGTCGCAGAATCCGGTTGGATTTCAGTCATGTGAACCTAGCCTTAAAGTAGATTATTCGGCACCAAAATCTTAGATAATTTTTAGGAAATTGAGTAAAAATTGCTAAGACTAAAGTAGAGTGGTATGAAAGGGTTTAATTCCCATGAAAGCTCATGCCCCACCCCCAGTAATTAGACCAACAATCTGGACCTGATGCCTCCATGGCTTCTTCCTCCTGAGAAGTAGGTCATATGTAATTATCCCCCGGCTAGAACACCGACACAATGAAGGAAGTGTTCGAGAGGTAAAAATGACAAAAAAAAATAAAAAAATTAATGTTAGAACAAAAAGGAATAAGTGACTTCTATAGAAAGAGAAAAGCTCCAGCGCTAAAGCCATAAGAATGGCGTCACATGTGCGCAGCAAGACGGAAGAAAGAAAATAACACTGTGAGATGATAGTTTTATGCCAAGTTTTTTATCTACACGCACACACACACACACACGATTAACAATCCAATTTAACTCATTAAAACTACATCTTATTTTTAATGAACATTTTCACTGCATTCCAAATCTCAGTTGAGTCAGGGGCTTGATGTTTTTTGGGATGAGTTGTATTTTTTTAATAGTACCATTTTAAATAGGGCTGGTCTGCTCCTTACAAGTCTTTCACCAAATATCAGTTTGCATTAAGTAACAGTTGTGAAGCATCTTGTGATGTTCCCCTTTTACACTTCCTGGAAATCTATAAATAGATTGACTAGTGTGTCACCAGTCTGTCAATGGGGCATCCCTAGGCACTCTTACTGTAAGCACTGACTGGAGAGTGTCATATTGGGACACCTTGTTAAGAGAAGTGGTAAAACCCAGACTACAATTTATTCATAATTCATACATTTCCTGGAAAATTAAGAAGAGGAACCACATTAATGTAGAGAGTAAATTTTAATTTACTCTATGGAGGTACTGATTTTGGATGCAGAATTCTAAAAATCAAATGACCGAATAATCTACAGACAACAGCATGTTATAGAGCAGGAGGAGCTGAGCAGATTGATATATTGGTTTGTTGGAAAAGATTCAATATAGTCTGTCATTTATCCATTGAAATCTGCTTTTGTGTAGAAAAGTCTAGGAGGCGGAGCCATCAGTGATTGACAGCCTCCCCTCCATGACTGTCCATATAGAGTTAGCTGTCACTGATCATTCTGATAGGAGAGATTTCAGTGGATTAACAGATTATACTGAATCCTTTCCCCCTAACCTATATAACAATTTTCTCAGCTCCTCCTGCTCTATAACATGCTGCTTACATATTGAACTGCATTTTCCATGTGAAAGGTTCCCTTTAAGGGGTAAAGCTATCTACTTTACCTTTAACCATTATTCTGAAGTTAATTTAAAGTTTTTCCAATTCTGTACCAGACCACGTATTATAAAAAAAACATTCATCTAGTCTCCTTTCCTTCCAGACAGACGCTGTGTGCATACATAGTGGTGATCTATCTAGTAGTCACCATTAGTCACAGACTACATGGAATAAAACATTACAGAAAAGTGGAAATGAATCTGTATGAGTCACAGGGCCGTGTTCTTTATGTTCAATCACAACTCTTCTCCCATCCAGAGGAGACGACCCCCATGTGGAGGGGACTCTGGAGCCAGTCACTTGTTTATGGGGTGAGTCACAAATAACCTACTGTATTAGATCTTATGTGCTGAGTGTACAGCGAGACCACCACAAGAACACCAGTCAAGCATGGATTGCAGCCCAAAAATGGGCCAAAAGACTAATTTATTCCAATGCCCCATGAGTCATGTTGATAGAACCCAATGCCCTGTACTAGAGATTGCTGGCGGTCTAGGGGCCGGGGGCTAGCACAAGCCAAAAGTGAGAACTCAATATAAAGTTTTACATTTTCTCTAACCATCTTAGTGGTGAGTTTTTTTTTGATCGGCTGCCAATGTGCATGACCAGAAACCCAGCCATGATGTCCTTATTGTGGCCGGGTTAGTCATCACTAAGATTAGAGAAACCACCTCCAGTTTCCACCACTTCATGCCACATGGGGCCTGGCAGACTAGATTATAAAATAGTAAAGCCAGACCCAATAGACCCCATAAGAGGAGGCAGAGTGAGTCTAGGTCACATGATCAGAACCAGCCCGATAACCCAAAGTGTGACCGAAGAAATGTATAAAAATTTCCCAGTATGTTCCGCCACCAGTCTCACCGTCTACATCCATATAGTCAGTCCTGCCTCCTATACCTCTTTTGTACTTTACTGATCTGATTTAACCCAATATAGTATTTGGAGGGGGGGGGGGGAATTTAGGCACGTGCCAAGCAATAAATGCAGCCTAATTCTTACTACTTAATATTAGGACACGCAGAAGGGTAATGAGCTGGATTAAAAATAGTCTGAATGAAGAATTAGCATTGCATTCACATGCCAGCCTGATCGCAAGGTCATCCAACCCATAAAAAGTTGTCTGAAAGCTTCCACAGAAAGAAAAGCAAATGCATTGTCTACTTCCAAGACATGGACAGGATAATATAAAAAAAACCCACACATGGCTGGCATCTTCAGTAAAACAGAGGCATCAGTCGCACTCAGCCCTTTGTGAATAAAGGGGACTAAATGGCCCTCTGCCATATAAGACAGCAGATCATAAGTAGGGATGGCCCTGAGAGATTTTGCATTGGGGCCCAGGAGCTTCAGGTACATCTCATCCCTAGAAGGAATTGAGACGTATTTGAAACTTTCATGATATTTTGTAACAAGCCGACTCATTTGTCAGGAGGAGAAGCTCTTTATACCTAAACCTGGACTCAATCCACTTTTTGCAATCTGGTGCATTCATTGTGCAATCCCCCTGGTCAGGAAGCAGAGCGGGGAGACAGGAAGAGGGCTGAATATTGGAGATTAGACGGTCTGGATGGTGTAAGCGATCAGTGTGTACATCGGGGAGGTATCCCCCCCGCCCCTCCACGCTGTGCTGAGTAAAGCAAAACCAGGCTCAGGTTATGTGGGGAACGGTTTTTGTCATAATGGTAGGAGATACATCTAGAGCTGTAATATAAATCATGAATATAGTAGTGGGATGGCCCATACTGGGCACCAAGACCATGTACCTGAGGTCTCTTGCCCTTGGTGGCACTCTTTGAGCTGTATCCTCAACTTAAGTAGAGACGACTGAGCTAGGAGTTGGACGCGACCCGGATCATGGTCGTCTTGTTCACAGGTAATGGTACATTTATACTGCATTTGTAGTGTATTTTTGACATGTGCATTGGGGAAGCTCCTGGTGCTTATTCCAAACATATCTTATGGGCCACAATGGTGGTATGTAGCACCATTTTAACATATTGGTGGGCCCAGTGCAAAGGTTTCTAAGTGTCCCCCAGCACCACCACCTTTCAGAGCACAAAGATGGATGCACACTGCAGCAAGTAGTAATAAACCATGCCACTACCCCCACCCGTCACCTTTGGTATTGCCCATTTCTGACAAAAGCCAATGTATCCCAACTCTAATAGTGCCCTATTAATATGTCTAGAAAACCGTCCCATAGACCCGAGTCCGCTCCAGTCTATTGCTGCCCATGACTAAATGCTGTTACCAGAGATGCTTAGAAAAGATGGCTGCCCCAATAATATACAGAAAATAGAATTAAAAAAAAAAAAAGTAAGTCTACAATCAGAAAAAAAATAAGATTTTTTTATTTTTTATTTATTTATAAACACACACAAAGAATTCCTTCTCACTCGATACAGAGAGTTGAGATCAGAGCCTGCTATAAAGAATAGCATCCAAAACGCTGGACTGCACTGCTGTATCCAGGGTGGCTAGAAGGGGGCTCCCTATTGCTGTGAAGTATCATAAGGAACTTTTTATACTTTTATATCTGTTTTATATTTTCATATCTGCTTAAGGTGTATTATGTGTAAAAAAACATTGTTATCCTTAAAGCTGAATATTAGATGTGGTTGTTTATGCTTGAAACTGAGTGTAATGTAAGGTTCACTACCAGATAGTGTCTGCATACCAAAGTGAGAATCCTTTGTGTCCAAGACGACATGTGCTTGGCTTGCTGCCAGAAGACAACTCCCTGGATCACAGCGCAGGGCAGGAGATGGCTGACCATATACAGAACTGCTTATATCTTATCTATGCATTCAAGATATACTGCACCAATTAAGATTGAACATGAGGACTTACGTTGCTATGTTAACCCTTTCCTATGCTTGCTGCTATATGAACTTATTTTGCCTTAATAAAGTATGTCAGTGTGCGTTTCTGCACTTGGCTAAGAAAGAGGGTTTATATCAACTCTGTCTGGTGTCAATGCCTCGCCGCTAGCACTTAGCTCATATCAATTAGGACAACAACAGTTAACTGGGGAACCTGGTCATCTGGCCCACAAAGGGTATTTTGACCTTATTGCCATAAGGCAAATTATGCACCTGCATCAGGCCCTGTGGTTAAAGTGGCCCTGAGTGTATGCTGAGAGTCTTACATTGAGACATCCAACTATAGGAGGAGAAAAAAAAATAAAATAAATAAATTATGTACATTACAGGCTGCCATTGGAATTGATCAGGAGAACCTCCTGACCCATATATCTGACATACACTGCAATGTGAATAGATTCTAATTAATATAGTTTGAGGTCAGCTCCCTCTACCCCTCCAACAGCAGCAACTCCCAGCAAACTAGTATAAGTGATACTCCCCTTCCAACCCTAACATCAAGTGTTCATAGTCCTCCACCTGCTCATATTGCATTGTCAGTTTGCAGTTCTCAACCTTGTTTAACCACCGATGGAACAGACTCGCTAAGACTTCTTATAACTTACATTTCCTAGAGGTCACATACTAGGCCATTTCTTAAATATTAAACCAAAATTGTGAAATTTAGATAAAAATTATATATATAGCACGTTTATAAAAAGGTAAATGAAATAAGCAGACATCTGTTGGCAAAATGCAGAATAGCAAGTGATGGTGCAATGAATCATTTACTACAGACTCATTCATTGCCGATATACATCCGATGAATAGGACTGGGTCATTTTCCCTGGTTCAGACAGACTTTTTTGGGTTTATTTCTTACATGTGGTTTTGAGGTCTACAACATTTTTCATTTGTGATATTCAAAAGGTTTTATTTTTTCTGTGATGCAAAAATAAACCTTATGGATTTTTTTTTTCATTTAAAAACATTTATTTAGTGTTAAGAGCAGACCGTGGACATCTATAGTCAAGAGGCAATGTGAAAGTAGTTTATGAAGTCAAAAGGATCAGGCAATATGTACCTAAACAGACTTAAAGGGGTTATGCCATGATCCTCATTGCCTACCCCCATAGGATAGGGAATAAATTGATGTATCTCAGGATCTATAGCACCTAGAGCTGTGATCCTGGTACCATTTTAAAGCTTTAGAGTTTTGGGATAGCCACTGTGAAAACAGTCAGTTGAGAGCTGCATATATGATCATAAGTAGCTAGTGCTCCCAAGCGTTGTTTTTTTTTTTTTTTTTTTTTTTAAATATAGATTTAAACACAAACACCCCTTTATTATCACAGAAACTCAAAGTACACACTGGCTGCTCAGTTTCCCTGCAGTGGCCACTGTTGAGAATGCCATGGAGGTATGCTTTAATTTCTTCAAAAATTCATAGTACAAAGGAAACACACTGCAATATACTTCACTAAAGAAGTGCCCAAGTAACTTTTACTCCTATCTTTGCTGAGTGATTTTAGTCTATACTCTATACACAGACAGATTAGTTTACAATGAAGTCTATGGAAGGGGGGGGGGGAGTTAAAGGTATGAGCCTGTCTACAGCAGGGATCTACAACCTCCGGGCCCCCTAGCTGTTAAATAACTACCCAGCAAACACACTTGCTTGGCTGTTGTCGAAACTCCCACAGAAGTGACTGGAGCATTCTGGGAGGAGGAGGAGGAGTTTTAAAACAGCTGGAGGCTCAGAGGTTACAGATCCCTGGTCTACAGCATTAAATAAGTCACTTCTGTCAGGAGTATGTTGGATAGTAATTCCTGATAACCCAGCTGTGTTGTGAAAGAACACTGTCTCTATAGTGCAGAGGCCTCTCTGCTTTGAGGAGCTCTTTTCCTCTCCATAGACTTCTATTGTAAAGTTTTGTGCAGTGGCAGGAGACAAATAAGTGAAGAAACCGGCACTGTTCCTTAATAAAAATATATTACAAAGTTTGTTTTCTTCATCTGTACAACAGATTTACCACAAATTACGTATCAGTATACTTAGACTAAAAAAACACGACAGTTTAGATGATGGGGTAAGGTAGCATTGTGGTCATGGATTTATGTCCAACCAGGGCAACATCATGGTGTGTAGTGAAAAGATATCAAATTTTGATCAACGTACAGGAACTTCACAGCAGGGCACCAGGCGGAGGATGAACTAAACGTTCTCTGCGAGCGCAACTTCAATAACTACAGTTTTGATGGCAGGTTATTACACCCTTGTTGGCGGTTTATGGTGTGAAGCGCACACTCTTTTACAGACTACTCCCATAGAGGCTTTCCCGTCCCTGACCCCGGGCTCACCTTACTCCGCCATCTGGCAGCAGAAGTGTTTTAATTAAAGGCCTTAAGAGAACACACAAGGGTTTCACAGCCGCAGAGGGCCCGGCCATGGCAAGACAGCAGGTCTCTGGCAGAGCTGGAAAGACCTGTTTAACCCCAGCACTGCCAGAGACCTGCACAGAATTTGCTAGTTTTAAAACTCCTGTCCAAAGTTTGCATTAATAAAATGCATTGTCGCAGCAGAAAAGACCTTTTATAACCCAGTCTAGCCTCGTTAACTATCGATTTTTATGGATGTTTATTGGACAAATAGAAGGTGTAGTCAACACTAGACACTGTTACCCGTGCCTGCCTTTTCGACTGCTGTGTACACTGGGCTCAACAGCAGCAGCCATAATGCACCTCTTCCCCCAGCTTAGGGGGTCGCGAACCACTGGGTGCCAAGAAACTACCCAAGCTGCTGGGTCCTGGAGGTAGAATTTCTTCTGAAACTGGGGATAATATAACCATTACCCAGTTACAGGGGAAACGTGTAAAAAAAATAAATAAATAAAAATTGGACAGTCAAAATCCCCCCCCAAATGACCTTAATGGAAAGGAGGAGGTACAATGTTAGAAAAACAAAAATCAAGGCCAACAAAAAGAATGTCAGTACCACAAACAGACAAGAGTAAAGTGTCCTACCCATCAAAGTCACATAAAATACAAGACCTTGTGCAATTTTGAAGGCTCCATTTTAAGATGATCCCGGGAGGACTGAATCTTCTGTTTACACATACCAAAAAACCTGAACATGTATCAGGTCATGAACAAGGCAAAAAAGTCGTGAAGTGGTTAAAGAGCAACTCTAACATTTAGATAACATACACAATGGTAGAACACATTTATCGCCATTTCCTATCAGTTAAGCCAGTTGTACAGAGCGCCACCATTCACCGATCAAGGTCCAATCCAATTTCTCCATCTCGCCTTCCACTAGGGCTAATTTCATGCAAGTTCATAAACCTTCAAGGTGTGTTTTTGGACTATAGATGGGAACCTAGAAGAAACCCATGTAGTATGGGGTAAATGTATGCGTGAAAACCCCATGGTTGAACTCGTACCCAGTACCCCATGCTAACAGTGAGCCAATGAGCTGCTGAACCGTCCACAGGAGCAAGAAGCAATGGTATCCTCCTAGCCCACATGAAGAATGCACCTACTCACGTGACCATAAATACCCTACAGTTAAAAATATAGGCTGCAAATCAAAATAAAAAACTAGTAACAATGCCCCCCCCCCAAAAAAAAAAACCCATAAAAACTTCCCAGTCAACCCCCTCAAAGAACAAAGACCCATGCCAAAGAAGGGCCCACTAAGAGTTCAGTCTTGATGTAGCTTTTTAGATAGCAAATTGGCCATTGTCCTTTATACCTCCAGGACTCCGCTTCCATCAGTCACTGCGCCCCCTCCCTAAATGTATATTTGTGTCAGGCTGATGGACACAAATTACCTTGAGAACGCCTTAAAGTATCATCGGTTTGAGAGAAGAACAGGCTTCATGACATTGAGTAAGCGTGACATGACCGAGCTGAAATTCTCCTCATTTATTTACAGAATGGCAGCAGAAAAATAGAAGATTGGTCCTTCAAGCGACTTTTTCCATTGTGAGTTATGACCTGCGCATAATAAATAGTTAAGCAGGGATTATATTATGTGGAATGTGTCAGTACGGAATGCATAAGGATAGCTAAGAGAGATGGAAACAGGCAAAATATTAAACCGCAGTCAAGAGTAATAAGCAGAACACCGCATAACTTAAATTATGCATTTGGTTACCGCACTGACATCGCACTATATCACATTGGATGTCTAAAGACCGACCTCGAGGAGAGAGAGAGAGAAAGGTAAACCGGTTTTATTTTCTGCGCTTCTAACACTAGTGGCTAGAGATGCTGGCAGTTTTTATGCTACACGTTTAAACGATTAAAAAACAGTCGGTGTAATGACAGAGCGGGCCACTAGGTGGTGCCACTGCCATCAGCAACATTGGTCTGAAGCAGTCAAAGATTTACAGTAGTTATTTCTACACCAAGCCTTACCACTACAGCAATCTTAGCCCCTTCCCCCCAGGAAGGGGGGGGGGGGTCTTCTTCAAATGCAACTTTTTGAAGACTGATTTCAAGATCACTCTACAGGAAAATAAATATAGATCTATGTATATAAACCCAAAACAGGTCATGTTTAAATTCTGCACTATATGTAATACTAACTATATGCAGGGGTGTAGCGAGCAGTACACCTAGTACCACCCAAGGCCCCTTTTGCCATAGGGCACCAATGTTATTTACGGCACATGGGTGATGGGCACCCTTTTGCACTGGGGACCCAGGTGCTTCTGTCCACATGGGTTGGGATACAAATCCACTTGTAAATACAAAGCTTTTTCCATGACCACTGTGGGATCCTTTACTTTGTAGTGAAATCTGACATCGTGGATAGATACAAGGCCCACGGGGTAATCTGGCTGCCAAGGGGAACACGTGCACAGGCCAGTCACAACTAATGGCTGGGGATGGGACAGTAGTCACAACAACCCAATCACCAGCTTGTAGGTCATATCGGCAGAAGTGTATGCCTAGACAACCCCTTTAACCAGTTTACAAAGACGTAAAAAACATTTCTATATTATATTCTTGCCTCACTGGTTGCAATAAACCGCATCTCCCCCACCAGTAGGGAAATTAATATATAAGAGATTAATAAAGACTGGCAAGACAATCTGAGTAATAGAAAAGAGGATTACAAGACCTGAACAAATCCCTAAGGCATAGTGAACTCTGCATGTAGAACACCTGACTATGGGAAAGGTCATACAAAAGTTAACACCACCCAATATCTACTGCCGCACCTTAAAGGGCCTATTGCAACCATAGAAATACTTTTTACATAGTGGTATATTTAGAGAAAGGGGGAACTACACAGCAAAGGGGGTAAAAAGAAAAACGGACTGACGTGTAAGTGAAGCCATTGGTGGGCCAAGATACTGGTTTCGTTCTATGTACCAGAATATACAATCTGTGCCTATGACATTGATTCGCTTTACGGAGATTTAGTTTCTGAAGTTCTCTTACTACAGAAATATAAAGATCAAATTTACTACAAATTGGGATAACGGTATTAGCCAGCCATGGTTAGAGAAGACATCCAGTTGCTGGATTCGACAGCCAGTACTTTTTATCTTGAGAATTCCTGCTAGGACACCTAATGGAACAAACCCATTACTACATGGACGACAGTTGTTCGGATCTCATGAACACTTGACCAAACCCAATTCAGGAAGCCAATTGTGGTGGTTTCAACTCAGCTTGCCAGCACCAAACCAACTGAAGTTCAAGGATCTATACTTCTACGTGAGAACAGAAGAGTCTACATCTCTCCATTCATCCAGGCATGGATTAGGGACTCTCCTGGTTAGGTTCCCAGGTCACAGTTGTCAGGCCCCGATTAGAAGGTACTTTGCTGGAAATGTCTGGAGCACAAGCAAAGGCAAGGTCAGGAACAAGTTCAGGGGTCATCACCAGAAGATCAATCAGCATGCATCAAACCAGAGGATGAAACAAATTTCATCTTAAGACATGCTAGAGGATCAAAACCAGAAAATTAGACATAAAATGCCATCTGACACATCCAAAGTAGCAAGATAAAAAAGGCAAAATACAGAGACAAAGATAAGGTGAAGGTCAGAGTCAAAATAAGAGTCTGGATCAAAGCACAACAACTCAACAAATCACCTTAATCCACATGCAAGGGGGTTTGGCCAGATTTTTCCTTAAATATACCACCATGTCCTAAGATGGAAGATGGGGGCTTCAACTTGGGACAACAGTACTTAATCAGGGTGACGTGAGTAAGTAGTGGGTTTCAGATCGCCACAATGTATTGTAAGTCTTCCCATCATCTGATTTGGACACTTTATAAATGATCTGTTCTGAGCAGTTCTTGAAGATCTTCCAATAAACTGATAGATTGAGAACATCTGACAAAGTTGCGTAGTACTTAATACTTACACGGCCCAAATTCCATCCTGATGGAGGATATCTCTGGATACATTATGTTCTTGGACAACCAATGTGCTGTCATTCCTTACATTTCTCACTATACTGTGCCCAGTTAATACATTTTATTTATTTATTTGGCTTACGTATATAGTGCCATCATATTCCGCAGCGCTTTACAGACAGTCAGTCACTGTCCCATATAGGGCTCACAATCTATATTCCCTATCAGTATGTCTTTGGAGTGTGGGAGGAAACCGGACTACCCGCAGGAAACGCACGCAAACACGGGAGAACATACAAACTCCTTGCAGATGTTGTCCTTGGCAGGATTCGAACCCAGGACTCCAGCACTGCAAGGCTGCAGTGCTAACCACTGAGCCACTGTGCTGCATGAATTTTCCTAAACCATTTGTATATGTGAGGGTAAAACCACCAATGGAACATACAAGGCCAGAATTAAACAAATTAGAACGATTCAGGTCAGAGACCATCTCTATAGTGCAATGACCTCCAACAGGGTTGACCACAGACAGGCAGATGTCTCACATTCAGTGGTGAGGGGACATCTACCTGTCCTCAAATTCAGGTTTTTGTGATCTTCAAAACTCTGAAGGATCGCGGTGGGGAGTTAGAAACTACAGTTTTAGAGTTTAGGGCCCATGCACACCACCAAATTATGGATTTGTTTTCTACCTTGGGCTGAGTGTCTCTTGTGTACCAAGATTTTGTACAGAGCCTTTCACAAATTTATAATAAATCCATGGAGAGCTCACCTCATCCTATAATATGGAAGTCGTCTTCACTGGTAGTATTTGTAGGCTACTGGTCCATAATAAGAACCTATAGGCAGTGGGGCACCAAGTTGCTGCCTTGATCAGGGTATTTAGATATAGGGCAGGGAACCAAATTTTTACCCTTGGGTAAATGAAAGCTAAGAAAGCACTCCATAGAGATTAGAACTTCAGGTGTCGTAGACCTGTCCTATGTGGTCTAATAGGCTACCCAGGAGGAAAATTGATGGTCCAAACTCTTAATGTTCAACCCCTAGCAAGGAGTAAAAAGTGTAAGTAGGCAGGAGTGACCATGTTATTGCGTGTCCTGCATCTTTGGAATATCATTGCAGAGTGGGCAGATGGGCATCAGAAGTGGCAGGATATTAGGTTATTACTTTCTTCGGTAGATCCACCTGGTTCCAACTCTCTCCTCTCTCAATGTCATCTTCCTATATCAACGTCAAACCTTCATAAAAGTGATAAATGAAGAATGGCTTGATTGTTTCAGGAAATAAAGCTAAATCTGTCAGAAAATCAATCTCAGCCGCCATCAAGGTCTATTTTTTTAATCAAATTATCGACCATACTTCCCATAGAATTAGGGGGGAGGGTACATGACAAATTGGTCTAATTTCTGTCACATTTATGATGATGAAGATAAGAGGTAGGCGTCTCCTCCCACAACGTGCCACAAATGAATGAATCTGAAAAGAACTATTCAGTGTCAAACTAGCTGGCTTAACAAGAGTTTATTGTTCCTAGAGATAAGGTGTTAAATATTAAACCCTTCACGACAAGAAGCGGAGGCCGAGAACAGCTAACAATTACACAATGGTGCGGTCCCACAAACCGTAACAAATACCATGACAAAAGACATGAAGTGCTTTCCTTAGAAAAAAATTAAAAATAAATTTAAAAAAATATAATAATAATAATAATAATAATAATAATAATAATAATAAGATATTAGGATATTCTAGATACAGGAGAGTATCAGACCATGTGACTGCACTTGGCAGGGGGCCTAGCCTGGGTTACTACATCATTGAGTTATTGGGTGGAAGGAACTTATCTTTCTCAAAGGAACAGCAAAATGGTGAATTGGTCCATGGATAGGTAAACAAAATAGACCCATTTTAATATTTGCCATGGGACCTCTCTCCAACGTATTAAGTGTTCCAAATTTCAAGTTGCTAGGGTGGCAGGAAGGAAATTGTAGATATGGAACCTAGAACGGAGCGGCATTATCTGTCAGATTAGGATTAATATGGTACAGATTTCTAACTTTGGTAGGGCTCTTTATTGGGCGTGGGTAAGACACTTGAGAAAGTCATTCAGCTGACAGGGGTTGTGCAGGACTTTAAAAACATGGGTCTTTTCTTCTCGAAAAGTGATCCCACATCCATGGGTCACATGGCAATGCCACATTAAAATTAATGGGACTGAGCTGCAGCATTACCATGTGACTGACATGTCCCTTCCAGAAAAGAAAGCAGCCATGTTTTTGAAGTCCTGCACAGCCCCTTTAATGAAGAACTGTTAAAGTATAATGCCCCCCATTAGTAATGGGGAACCACATATTCTGATGTACAAAATACTAAATATACTAAAGAAAGTTATGGCTAGTATACATGATCACCACCACATGTGTATGGTTGATCACGTTTAGCAAGGTTGAAGAATGAAGATCTGACCATCTACATCCTAATGGGATCTCCTGATGTTCGCCTTACAATGCTTGTTCAATTCATATGCATTTTGGGTTTTTATAACTCCACGTTATTAAGGTTTCTTTTTGGTGGCAGGGTCATTCATGAATCTTCACAAAGACAAGTAGGGAGTAAAGGTGGCTATACACAAGTAGCTCTTGGTCCCTTTGGTATTCATAGATGGTAGGTCGTTCCTGCTGAAAGTGGCAGATCTAAGGTGTACAGCCACAATAAGCCATGATGACTTGGCTCAAGTGCATGAATAATTCTCTCAACTCCTTAAAATAAAGTTTACTCCAAAAAGAAAAGAAACTAAGATGTAGACTCTTGACACGTTTAGGCTAACAATTCTGGTAGGACATAAATTATTTAGCAGCCCAGCAGACTACAAAGGCCGGACAAGGCCACTGATCATAATTCAATGTTCAGTCCGAAATTCAGATTGAACTTGATCCATTACCAGTGCCCTTCAAGGAGACAGCACAATGGTTGAGCATAACTCAATGAAGGCACAAGCTGAACGATTATATATACACGTTATAAGCCAAGGTGACCTATACACCATGTAGATCAATAATCATTAACTGTGTTGTTTTCAATGGCCATACTCGAATAGCTCACCATAGATTAGACGTATCCATCCATTCCAGAAGGACTAGATACATCATAAAACGATTAGTCATTTCCCACCATCTCAATACAAGTGTCTGAATGGTTACAGTATTTTTGGCAGTTAGGACAGATGTGAAGAGTCAGACAGGTCAAAGACATTGAGGCACGCGCACGATAGACTTCAAGAATGTGCTACCAAGTAAAAGAAGTCTGACGTCTAGATACACTCTAGGCCCGATTCATGTGTGTATATTATAAATACAAGTTCTGGCCCAAACACAGGTCTAATGCCTCTGCCCAAGATCATCATAGGGTTTGATTATTCTGGTGTTTGGGTCATTAGACCAGTTTTTGGACTAGAACCTGCACCCATATTACACATGCATGAAATTGGCTTTAGACTTAGTTCGGTTTCTGGGGAGGTAGTACATAACTCATTCAAGGAACCAAGAGGTAGGCATATTCTGTTATGCATTATTGCCTCAGGCCCTGCACTAGGCATGACTTGTAGAGTTCCTTAAGGGGGTTGTCCAATTATAAACAAACAGTGGGGAGATTTATTAAGACTGGCATTTCCTACGCCAGTCAGTCTCTCCTGCACTGGAGTAAGCTGTGCCAAATTTAATAACGGGTTATGCCACAAAATGTATCCTCTATCCATAGGATAAATTGCTAATGAGTAGGGGGTCAGACTGCAAGTCATTTCAATGTGGGGCACTGGAGAGAGTGTTGTACTAAGACCATCTCCAATGCACCTACTGAACTAAATTGAGCATTGACATTTGCAGCCAGATTCCCAATGGGAGAACCCCCACCAGTTCAGAACCCCAATCAATCAGCTAGGCCATGGGAGGTCATTGGTATAGTAAATCTGCCCCCTGCCACTAAGCCCCATACAGACGCCCCCAGTTTAAGTAACTACTGTGTGGGGCACAAAAAGGCAGAAATTTTTGTGTAACTTAATTTTATGCCAGACTCCACCCCCCCTCTTAAAAAAAAAAAAACAAAAAAAAAATTATATATATATATATATATATATATATATATATATATATATATATATATATATATATATGGCTGCTTCTTTCTAACAGCACCACACCTATGCACAGGTTGTGTGTGGTATTGCAGTTTATCCTTATACAAATATTGGCTGTGTTTCTAGAAGAAAGCAGGCGTTTCTATTATCCTGGAAACTGTTTTAATGTGTACTTAAAAACTTTCACACAACGATTTTTTGGCAGCATTTGTGTTATAAGTGTTACAATACTTTATTAATGAATTTCGGCTCCTTTCTGGGAAATCCTGTTAGTTTTTATTCTTTCCTCCATTTCTTTATTGAGAATTACAGATCAACTGAGTCATCTGAAAAAAATAGAGACATGCCACCCGAGTCCTGACTGTCCTGGGTTCAACTCTTCGGCATACGATACTGTATAAGGGCCACTAAGGGCACATTATACCCTGTTGTAGTCACTAAAGGGGCATCAATTTGCTGCGTTCTGTGCGCTACAGAGCTGGGGGTTATGTAAACCTAGAAATGTGATCTTTGTGTCATATTAAAGATGAGAATCTCAATTTTTCAAAGGGCAAAAAAAAAAAAGCCCACACAAAACAGTTCAATAATCAAGATAACTTTTTGGAGGTGACCCTCTGTCTCTTCTGCACCTGATTTCACAAAAAAGAGAGAGCACATATATTGTTGCATTCCAGAATCTTTTTGAAAGACTAAAAGATGCTAAAATAAGTAAAGGTAAAACAAGATTCACATAAAGTAGCTCTCAACAATGCCTCAAGGAACACCACAATAAAGCACATTTGGACTTTACATGCATCGTCTAAGATGAAGAAAAGGATTAAGACCCCAAGGCAACTCCAGATGACATGTGTATACTTCACTGGTCACTGCAAGCTTCTGAAAATTCACTCACTCAATGAACTATTCCACCCATCATGTATTGTGGATTAATCTGAACTATGTATCTGGCAGATCTATTATCCATTAGAAACCTGCCACTCACTTCCATCATCCACACCGATTACACTACCGTGCAGAATTTTTAGGCAGGTGTGGAAAAAATGCTGCACTTGTAAGAATGCTTTCAGAAATAGAAGCGTTAAATGGTTTATTTTTTTCAAAAAAAAAAAAAAAAAAATCTAAATCCCATCAATATTTGGTGTGACCTTTGCCTTCCATCAATTCTCGGTACACTTCGTTTTTGTAAGGAACTCTGCAAGGAGTTTGCTCCAAACAACTTGAACTAAGCACAGATCTTCTGAGGATGTAGGCTTGCTCCAATCCTTCTGTCTCCTCACGTAATCAAGACAGACTGGAAGATCGAGAGATCGGGGCTCTGTGGGGGCCATATCACTTCCTTCAAAGGGCAAAGGTCACACCAAATATTGATGGGATTTCACCATAGATTCCTTGGGGTTAACCCTGTACAGCAAGGCCTTTCAAGAAGAGGTACATCCTAAAACTGCAAAAACCTAAGTGGATACTTGGATTTTGACAAGCTCTTGCAACTTTTCCTTGGCGTAGGCAACCTCGTAGAGTAATGCTATTGTTTGACTCAGGGCACCTTCCTACATACAATTGCCTGTGCATGATCATACCCAAACATCTAGTTATCAGAGATCACAACAGATGTGGCATCTCTTAGTATACAGTACGTGCTTCTGAACAATGGCCACAAGAGACAACCGGCGTTCATCAGGTGCGACTGCAGAACGTAAATGACGACTATCAGATCTAGAAACAGATTTTTCTTCTTGCTACAATGTCAGAATTCATTTGCCAGCCGCTCAAGCAGAAGGCATCTTAAAAAGAGCATCTGCCAACAAAAAATGTCCGCACTTTGGAACAGATGTAGAATTGCTCTGGTCCTCAGGAGGGAGGCATGGCGAGTCTTTAAGAGCATCGACAGAATCGCAATACTGCTTGACCTTCACGGGCCAGCTACTTATTACATACGCACAACAGGATTTCACAAAATAGATGAAGAGGCCATTTAGTGACAAGAGAGCTCATAATCGCCGTGTGACTTGTCCAATCTAGCTCATTATCCTCGCTTCCTTCAAGACAAAATGAATCAAATACATAAATACAAGGGCGGGACAAGATGTCATGGTGCCCAAGGAGGAGGGGGTTCAGGATTCACCCATCATAACTTTCACATAGATAACCTTCTGTAGTCCCCCTGTGCCAAGTTTACCAACATCTCATTTCTAATACATACGCCATGACTCCATCCAAACCTGTGCTCCTCAACATGTATGTAGTCATCAATGTAGACCAAATGGCCATCGTGCCACATATCTGCATTAGGGTCTACCAACAACTTGGGGTGCCTCCATATTTCCCTGCTAACATGTAGCCTGAACCTTGACAGGGATAATCAATGATGGCAAGTTTTTTTGGTGGTTTTTTTTCCCTCTTAAGGTAATACATCAGATTTAGTCAGTCAGTCAAAGTCAGGCAGACATTGGACATTATGGGTGGGCAGTGTTGCAGCCCGAATATGTGGATGTACCATAAAGTTCCTCTCCTGACCATCCTATTTTTGTGTTGACTCACTTTTCATCCAGGGTGCCAGACCCTTACCTGGTGGCACGTAGGTTAGGTTTCCAAAGCTTAGAAATTACAAATCTAGTACGGCTGTTTTCCTATTTTAGCTATGTGGTGTTACCCAAAGCCTTTTCTGGGACAATATTTAACTTCCATAAGACTCTGAGGCATATTCAGACTCATATTTTGTATGCCAGTCTTAAAAGAAGGTCCCAACAGGCGTAGGGCATTGCTGATCAAGAGGCTCCAGTCCTTTTATAAATCAGGTGCACACCTATGTGCCAAAATGGCCTACGTAACTATGGTGGTCGAACTGTCAGATTCACATCATAACTCATACCAGAAAACTGGTGTGAATTATAACATGTCAGGCCAGGGACACTATGCCCAGTCACACAGTGTGGCAAACAAGGCACAGAACAGGTGTTGCGGCACAACAAGGGCCTTGCACTAAATGTGTGCCACAGTATCTTCCTCTACACCAGAAAATTAGTGTAAAAGGGATTGATATCACCCATGACTTCTAGAAGAAAAAAAAAAAAAAAACACCACACTGAAATATGGTGCACTATGCCTGCATAAGTAACACCTATGGCTCTGAACTTACGGCTCAGGCGTACCAACATGGTACAGCACCTACATCTACACAGATAAGGGCTCATACATGGCAAGCTATGTTACAGTAAAGCCCCATTAGGTACAACATGTACGGCCATAGGCTCACAGGATTCGATTGATGCCCCATTATAAATCTGTACCATAGCCATGGGTATGAACCCTCCCAATTCTATGTATTCATAGTCCCTAATGAATTTGGGAAAACAGATTTACTCACGTTTCAACCGGGAAGCATCCAATACCAGATACCTTTACTCAAGACGCCCATGGGGGCCTATGCGGCAGATGTCTCAAGTTATCACCATGTCTAGTCGGCATCTGCCTGCAAGTATGCAAATCCCTAATTTAACATGAAGCATTGTATCCCTAACCCAGGCAGATAGGATGGAGTTAAAAGCAGTAAATTATCTCATCCTCCAAGCACATGAAAGTCGGAGATCCTGATAATGTCAGTCTATATCATCTCATGTCTACACAGTGCTGCAGTGGCATTAAAAAGTGCTGATGGTGACAATTACTGTCACTTGTTATCCGAGACCTACACAAGGACTTCAATAATGAAATACTATTAACGCCTGCCCTAAGCTACAACATGCAGCACTGCACTTGTTATCTTCAGAAGGGAAGATCTATAAATGCAGGGGCAAAGGGGTTTCCATACACCTTGAGGCACTGAGTGATGTTGAAAGGTTGCTCCACGCAATAGGTTTTAAGCCAATTTTAGAACGAACACACAACTTATTTGATCCGAAATGGAAGCTTCAGACGTTTGCCCATCTTTATCCGTGGCCCCCATTATTATCAGAGGCATGCAGTGAGAGACAGGTTCCTTAGGCCCACCAGAAAATAATTCTGCAGGACCACCCAACGTCTAAGAAATAGACCATTGTTCCTTTCAACTGTGGGCATCTTCTGCTGGACCATTATAGTGTTAGAGCCTAGGCCTACTGGAGGATCATCTGGTACTCTGGTGGGCAGGTACGACACTGGAGAAGTGATTCTGGTCATACCTCGGAGGCCTAGAGTGGCTTAGCAGTTCATAAAATAGATATGAATTAAGATCCAATATCCCAGTAAACTTTGAGATTTAATATAATTATGTAGGATTATTATGTTATTTAGGATGTTTGGGGTTAATATTAAGCAAATTTATCTAGTGTTTTCCCCATATATACAGCTGGAGTGTCTCCACATGGCGGCATCAGTCTTTGTTCCAAGAAGCTGTCCATGTGACAGCTGCAATTCCCAGACTGACCGAGTCTTGTCTGACCTGAACACATACCATCATAAATTATATATCTTAACTAGTTAAGTTCCTGAACTATCACAGGCCTACTGTCCATGCTCAAGTGATGCTTTGAGTCCAGGACAGTATCTGCAGTAGTGCGAAAACTCACTGTGCACAACTATGTTGCTGTGGGTAGAGTTCAGGAACGATGTGGTTGGTCCAGGCTTCTCAGACTGAACATGGTCATCTAAATCGGCCCATATAGTTTCATAAAATCATATCTGCCTGGTGGAAGCTTATCGTAACACGCACAGTTACTCACCTTCCCACACCTGGTCATCCTTGTGACATCTAGTGTTGTCTATGAGTCCTCTTCCGGTCCCCTGGATGACATCATGCACCCCAGGGTCAACCACAGGCCTCAGGGGTGACCCCGGAGAGTGCATGATTTCACCCAGGAGGCCAATTGAGTACCCAAAGGGAGTGTATGATGCCACAAGGATTCCAAGAGAAGGTGAGGGAAGGAGTAACATTTTTCCACAACTCCCCTGGACCTCCACCTACCAGAGTATAATCTCACTTTCGGTTTGTGATAAACTTATTCGACCCAAAGCAAATCTTTGGGCCGAACTGTCCAAATGTGAAATAATGAATTGTCAGAGGTTCGTCCATCTCTAATACCCACCAACTTCATTTGTTCCTTAAGGAGATAAGCTGTCATCAAGTGTCTGGTAGTGGCCTATTCCCATCTCATCTCACTTCTGCATGTATATGGGGGCTGAGCGATATAGCTTCCTGGATAACCACCTAACATGTATGGCAATCCTGACGTGTAGTGTACAGTATGGCATCATTCCATGTCTGTTACTACTTATAGACAGTAATGGTTACTGTCACGATTCACAACCATCTCCAAACAGCCCCTCCCCTCTTCCACATCCCTGCACCTACGAGGTATACGTCGGAGATTGTTCCATTAATTATGAGCCAAGAGAGGAAGTTTACTAAGTGAAGCAAATGTTCTTATCGTTTCTATCAAAATTCATTAAAACTGTCAGGAAACCAAATATCACCATCTGTCTGGGAGCTGTAAAGTCGCTAAAAACAGCTCTGAGGAGGGAGGATAGCACATTATAAAGCTGCACATTTCCAAAGGTTAAACCTCTCTCCTGGAGCCAGAAGGCGGATATACACACACTTTAATGTAGATTTCCAGCCGCAGGAACACTGTTTTACCTAGAATTCCTACGCCCAGCTGATAAATGAGGGCAAGTACAAGAGGCAGGGGGCCACATCTGACCTAAAACCTCTAAGGCCATGCTCACAGAGTGCAGAGTGAATATCCTTTATGTCATCCCTGTTTTTTTTGTTTTTTTTTTTTTAAAAGACCCCTGCATCACCCCTTAAGTGGGTGTATAAGAAGTGCGGTCTGTGTTTTAAAGTGGGTTCACACCAGTGATGTTTTGGTCCATTCTTCTGTTTCATTAAGACGGATCCATCTAATGGCTGACAAGCGATCCTGAGTGACTCCATTGACTAATGCAATGGTGGCAGGCAGCACCAATCCTTCAATGCTGATGGTATAGTAGTGCAAGTATCAGGCAAAAAGTAGCAAGACATCAGTCCTTACTGCCACCAACGAAGAGCCTACTCTTCTAGAACAAAGTGGAGTAGCCACGTTCTCAAAAAGTAGCCATTATTATTAGAGGGCCTACCTGCTTGAGAAGGAATCAAGTTATATAGAGACTGTAGACATTACAATACTATAAATATAGTCACATATGCAGGAGGACAACATAGACATGAACATTTTTTGACTATCACCACAACTTTGTTCAACTTAAAGTTGGAGTCAGGCTAAAATGTGTTCATGGACACCATCTACTTGTTATTAGGGTCATTTGACTAAGCCCATTGTCCCCCTGCTGAAATCCCCAGTGATCTGGCAGTAAGTGTTTAATTTCCCTGCAGTGCCACCACAGGAGACACCAAGTATTACAGTGGACATTTATTCATTATTATTTGCCATTTAAATAAGTGGGTGGTTTAATGCTGGAACAGGGGCGTAGCTATAGGGCTGTGATGGCGAACCTATGGCACGCAGAGCCCTTTCAGTTGGCACATGCGCCGTCGCCATGATCGCTCACTAACGGGGAATCCCGTTAGTGGATAGGATTCCCCCTTAGTGAGCGATCGCTTCTTTCAGCTGTATGTGCAAATGTACATACTGCTCAAAGCTGTCACTGTAGGCCGCGGTGCGTGGCTTACACTGACTGCAGAGTGTTACCTCTGCCCCAACGCAGGCGCGATGACGTCATTCATCAGCGCTTGCGAACAGAAGAAGAAGGAGGACGCTCTTCGTGGGACTGGGTAAGTAACAAACTACTGTATGGGGGACACTGAAGCATCTAATACTGTGTGGGGGGGACACAGTATTAGATGCTTCAGTGTCCCCCCCACACAGTATTAGATGCTTCAGTGTCCCCCCCACACAGTATTAGATGCTTCAGTGTCCCCCACACACAGTATTAGATGCTTCAGTGTCCCCCACACAGTATTAGACGCTTCAGTGTCCCCCCATACAGTATTAGATGCTTCAAATACTGTATGGGGGACACTGAAACATTAATACTGTGTGGCGGCCCACTGTGGAGCATATACTACTGTGTGGCGGCCCACTGTGGAGCATATACTACTGTGTGGCGGCCCACTGTGGAGCATATACTACTGTGTGGCGGCCCACTGTGGAGCATATACTACTGTGTGGGGGGGCCAAAGTGGAGCATATAATACTGTGTGGGGGCCACTGTCAAGCATATAATACTGAGTGGGGCCCCTCTGGAGCATATAATACTGAGTGGGGCCCCTCTGGAGCATATAATACTGAGTGGGGGCAATTCTGGAGTATATAACACTGTCTTCGGGGCACTGTGGAGCACATTGTACTGTGTTGGGGCCCTTCACTATTTATATCACACAGTATCTGTTTTATAGCAGACATGTGATAGTACAGGCTGTAATAACATTGCACGGTCACTATAAAACAGATCCTGGTTAATTTAAGGTTAAATTGCCGTGTTGGCACTTTGGGATAATTTAGTGGGTTTTGGGTTGCAGTTTGGGTACTCGGTCTCTAAAAGGTTCGCCATCACTGCTATAGGGTGTGCAGCGGTAGTTGCTAGCAGGCCCCAGAACACAAAATATACCACGGTTCTAAGTGGCACAGGGTAAAGAGGGGCCCATTATAGATCCCAGAAGCTTCAAGCTACACCTCTAACTGGACTGCACAGGACCTGCAGCGAGTGAGTTCATAACCGCTATTCACTATGGGAAGAGATGAAGATACCAAGTAAGAACCCACCACTTTTATAGTAACTCAGAATTTGCCAATAGGGCATATCACAAAGGGTTCTCTAAAGCAGACAACCCCTCAAAATGCAAGGACCATGGCAGATGGTGCCATGGAAAACCATGGCCATTTAGGCATTTCAATATGAACGGCTGTTCATTTGGTACAAGGCAAGCTTTCCATAATCCAGGGCAGAGGTTCATTTCACTGGCCTTACTCTAAATTAGAGGATTGTAGGTGCCCCAGTGACAACACCCAGGGCACGTCCTAGTCACCTATTCCCTAGTTATGCCTAATATATTCAAAAAGGCTACATGGACATTGTTGATCTTCATGAAACAACTGCGTTAAGGCCTCATGAACAAGACCGTCTGCAGTCCATGGGCCAGTGAAAACAGCACAGATGACACCTGGATTGGTATTTGGGTGTCATCCGTGGTTTTCACTGACCCATCCATTCTATTGAATCAGCCAAGCCACAAATGTGAATAGGTATAGGACCTGCTCCATAATTTGTGGCTCTTAAATGCAGCCCCAACACAGCCTCAAAAGCTACAGCTGTGTATGTGACCATTGCAATGAATGGGTCAATTGAATTGAATGGGTCCGTACTTTTATTTGTAATTGCAGACAAAATTGCAGTCGTGTGCATGAGACCAACCATTTCTCCTCTATTAGGATCAAATCGAATGTTTAGCATGTCATACACAGCCCTTTGGCTATAGATTTATCAAGAAGTTTTGGAACCCTTTAACACCCCTCCACCTCACCAATATAGTCCATCACCATCCACTCGACTATTCCACATGTATCACTGCAGATTTGGAATAGCAGATTGGCCTTCCAGAAGTTTATGGTTGGGTTTTGGTCATACTGAAAGTCACCCAGTTTCCCCTCAAAAGTATAACCAATAAGGTTAAAAAAAACTTCCAACTTCGGGACTAAATCTTAAGTCTGGGAGTGGAGAAGTCACTTTAAATTTTAACAAAAATTTTCAGAAATGTTTAGAAATCCAGATAGAAGGAAACCTGAATAGTGCAGCTGGATATTGACGGCTTCCTAATGTTCAGAGCATTGAGGTCAACTTGTTCAAAATGTTCAAATGTTCCAAATCGAGACAATAAATCCGTCATCCACAGCTGAAATTTCGCTTCAAGTCCACATGGTCAAGCAGCTTGTGTTTGTCAAATCTGTCATTTCTAATATGCCAGATCCAAACTGTTGTGTGCGCACAGGCATATGTATGTCTAATAGGACACTAACCTCAACGTTCTCTTTAGTGGTGACGGTAATGAACATAGCGTAGCGTCTGCTGTCATGAGATATACTGGGATAAGGCACTTCCTCCAGTAGGTGTAGATTATGCAATGTTAGCCCACACTCAAGTTTCTTAAAGGAACACTAAACCTAAAAATAAACCACAGTTCAGATACTTTAAGATAAGGGAGACCCTGGTGTATTTGGTCTCCATTGCAGTCAGAGCAATGGGGAAACTTCCTGTTGCTATAAGCTGCCTCCCAGATAGACATGTGAAGGGAATAGAAGGGGGCAAGAATAAGATTAGGCAGAATTGGGTCAAGGAAGAGGAGATTATGGTTTGTGTCCCCAAGCTCTTTATGTTTATGGCCAGCTTTACAGCCCCGACACACCTGCAGACTGATCTCCCTCTCGTTCTGGATGTTTTTTTCCTTAAAGTTAACCATGTGTGGACAAGAGCCTGAGGCTGGCCATAAAAATTAGATGGCTGAAGGGCCAGACAAGCAGTCTCTTACAACTTCCCTATATACCGAGTCTCCATGTATACTCTATGGAGAGAAGAAAGTCATTATCAGACACCTTCAGAACAAAAGGATCGGACATGTTGAAATCCAACAGCCTGATACTCAGCATCTGCCATACACATTAGATGGTTGGCCAATCCTGTAACATTAGTCTCAGGCCAGTTTTCCATGGCACTTACGCCGATATCCCTTTTATTAAGTATACAACACCATGCCTTATTTTGTGGACCCATATTTAGATCAAAAGTTGGGTTCTATGGTGTCCAAGCTCAGTTCAGCATAACCTTTCAGGGGTTGGATGGCGGCTAAAAGTACTGATGACCTTTCTAAAGGACCAGGTTACGGCAGGTCAATTCCCATTCACTTGAAAGGAACCCTAGCTGCAGTGACTGTTCAGCCACTACAGAGAACAAGCTGTCTCCATTCTCTGTATATCAGCTGCTGAGGATGTTTGATCGAGGAGGTGCTAGGTGCCCATGATGGTCTTGCAGGAACAACAGTTTTGTCCGTGCATCCGCAAATGGAGGTACACTGCTTGCAACTTTACCACTGGAAGTTTGTACACCGGGATAGCAGTCAGTGCTTTGCTTACAAGCTATTCTTGTCTGTGTGCTGCCTTCTCAAACAAAGTCCCATACAGTCTTAACCTGCACCCTGGAGAGGGTATTGGCAAACCAGTTGGCCAGTCTACCCTGAGGCACAGGCAGGGTTGGTCCTCTGAGGCCCATATTTCTAGGTTCTGAGCCAAAACAGGGTTGATCATCTTCCTCCTGTGTAGTTCTAGGAACAATGCAGAATGCCTTGGTTGAAGTCCAGGCCAGTGAGGCCCAACTCCATCTTGCTACGCTGTCACGGCTTCCTCATTCTCCAAAGGTGAGGATGAGAAGACCCTTCATTTCCACAAAACAACTGCTTGGGTTGTACCAAACTGCTTCCCACCCAGCGCCCACATAACTCTTTCCTGCTGCAGCCATTTATTTTTTATTTTTATTTTTTTATATAATTTATTTAATTTATTTTAACTCCTTGCCTCCCAACAACCGTAACTTTTTTTTTCTTTTCATGGAACCATGAGAGTTTATTTTTTGCAGGACAAATTGTACTTTATATTGGTGCCATTAAATACTCCATAAAATGTACTGGGAAACTACAAAAGAATTCAGAACTATGTGGGATTTAAAAATGTGCAGCAAAAATGACAGTCGCCATATTGTGATACCTATAACTTTTTTATATTTCCATATACAGGGCTAGACCAAAAAAATATATATAATATATTATATATCAATAAATAAAATAGTGGCTCCTCAACCATTTTACCACATGAGAAAAATATTTGGGTGTCTTAGTTCTGGCATTTTCAGACACAAGGATACCAAATGTATGTTTGTATTTGGAATTTAGAGAAACTGAGCAATTTGAATATTTTTATTAAAGGTTTCCATTTTTTAGCCCCACCCCCCTTCGTGAACTTGAACCTGAAACCAAATTGCTCGTACCATGGACTGCAATACTGATATACAGTAATTCCCCATAGACTGCTATACAACTATTGAGGCCTGTCACAGGCAAGCCTCAATAGACTAACATGTAGATATATATTATATATAACTGGCCTGACAGCCTTCACAAAACTCCCCAGCTGTCACAGACTGACCGTTTTTTGCAGGAGGCATCCAGGTTATTGCAAGTAAGCAGGCAGGGCACATTTTCCACCACATTGGGCAGACTATGATACCACTGGGTCTCTACTGAGCAGTCGCCAGTGTATCTGCTATACTATTAGGGGTTAAAGGGAAAACTATACAACTTACACAGATTATACTACATACAACATAAGTTACCATTTACATTCTGCAGTAGGCCCAGGGGGATGCTACACTTTGGATAGGTCATTAGTTTTTTTTTTTTTTTTTTTTTAACTCTGAGAAACACTTCTGTCTAATGTCTGAATGGGTTTAAGGGGTGGAGCTTGAACACTGGCTTTCACCAATCATATTCCCATATTGCTCAACTGTGGAGGTAAGGTCAGATAAGCCTGCCAATGAAAACCCTACTAAATTATGCATGCTAAGAGGGCGGAGCATCTAATGAATATTCATTTAAACATGGATGACAGTCAATTTTTTATTTTTTTTGCAAGCGAATCTATTTTAGAAAGACACCATTACACAATACAGAAGAATCATCCTAAGCCCCCATCGATTTCTCTGTAGTACCAGAGAGCAACGACTTGTCTGGGCCTCAAAAGTGATGCAGGAGAAATGGGAACAAATTGATTACAATATCCCCGGCTCAATGATGGCCGCAGATCAGCCGCCAACAAGCCGAAGGGCCTAAGAGATTAACTAGCTGCCTGCCAGCAGGCTCCAAATCCCATCACACTGCACAAAGCTGCAAACTCCCTGAAGTGCTGTGTGTTTCTGTAGCAGATAGGAACCGTACAGATGCAGCAGAGCAGAGTTTGTCATCATTTGACTAAACAATGCAATATAGTAATAGCTTACCAGTGGTTTTACATGGGGCCGCAGGTAAGTCTCCTGGATTAGGCTGCTGCGGTTTTACTGATCTATACAGACATGATAGATTCCATTTACAAAGCAGCTTCCCTTGTTGGTTTTTACTGTCCAATCCATCAATTTCAATGGAAAAAAAAAAAAAAAAAAATCATCAATTTGCAGTCTGCTGCATCATTACCTCTACAAGTGAATATAGCCTTACCATAATTACAGCTCTGCTACATCTGTAAATCGTGCCATACACAAGTCATGGATGAGAAATGTATAATATACCTTGACTACTGTACAATTGCATCCTGCTGTCAATCAATTAGCAATAAACTGGGGGTCATAGGGTAACAGGGAGAAGACCGCCCCTACTGTCTACAGGAAAGCAGTGAGGACCCTGATTGTGGTCCTTCGTAAGCAGCCAGCATGGAACGTAAGGTGATGTCGGGGAGGTGTTGACCCTACTTCCATCCTCTCTGACCCCAGGCTTGGTGCAGAGGCTGCAAAGGGTTAAAAATGACGACTATAAAGAAGCCTAGTGTGACATCACATCATACACAGGAATATTTCAGTATAATAACCCTCCATACAGTCTAGTCCACAGATATAGCAGTACAGTGAGGCAAGTATTGATCTGACACAGGTATTCGTTGCCCATCTTTCCTCGGCGTGCCAGGCGAAAGGCTGCATCGACAAATAACCAATCAGATCATAAATCAATGCATCGGAATAGAAATCAGTCACAAAGTTTATCCGACTCTCTTATAAATTCTCCCATGATCCACTAGTCCTTCGACCTTGTATGACAATATCAGCAGAGATGACCCCATTACGGACAGGTGTCCAAGCTAAATATCTCCTGACTGGGTTAGTAGTGAATTTATAGGGTGCACACCATTACACATTTGCACAAACTTCCACCCTATATACAGTGCTTGTATAGCAGTCCAGCTATAACCCACCCTCTGGCATGATCATCCGCACACCTACATATGCCCAGCACTGAACATGTGAAGCCCCCAGAACACAACCCACAATATCCCCCTCCCTTCTGATCCTCTTACAAGAAACACACAGCATGGGATCAAAGCCACCCCTCCCATATACCCTTCCCTAGACTGAAAGACAAGCTCAGCAGGCGCCCCAGCCCCATCCCCTGCCCCAGCCAGGCCCTCCCCATCAGCAAGGATACATAGAAATGTAACAAAATGTAACAAACCTTGCATCTCCACCTGGAGGACAGAACCCAAGCTGTTTATGCTATGGCTTGTGAAAATATGAAACAAGGTAACAGCCCACCAATCAGCTCATACAAGCACTGCAGGGCGGCCAATCAGAGGCCGGCGAGGCTGGACAGCAGCCAATGGCAGAGGGCCGTCCCTTCAGCCGCACACAGGGCTGGAGTGTACAGAGGAGGAGATAGCAGGGAAATAAATACAATAATGTCTTCCCCCTCCTCCTCCTCCTCCCTTAGACATGGCTGAAAGGGGAAAGTAAACTGGAGGAGTGGCTGCAGCTGTGGAGGACAGAAGGGAGGGAGGAAGGAGAGAGGCAAAAGTTACGCTCAATTCACATGCGGCAGATTTGTTGCAGAAATTTCAGATATTGAAAATCCCTTCTGGTCAGTCTGATGGGGTTTGCTGGTGGCAAGCCTCATACAGAGGTAGAAATTTATGCAACAAATCTGCTGCATGCAAGTCTATCCTAATCCATTAGAATCATAGAATTTATTGCAGAGGGCATAATGGAGGGGGCAGACTGGCATGTGCCCAGTCTGCAGTGCAACAGATTGTAGGGCAGGGTAAACCAGGTCATTGTGCCATGGGAGGGGTGGAGGCGAGCTGCCAAGTTTTACCGGCTGAGCATGGATGCATGACAAGAACTGACGTATAGCGTTAAACTCCTTTAAGCTAAGGCCACACACAGCAAAAAAACGCATCTAAAAAAATCCTGTGGAGGGGGACGCATTGGCAGAAGTTATTGCATTTTAATCTCCCCCATATAAGGCCATGTTCACATCTGCATTGGACTGTCCATTTGGAGACTCCGTCGCAGGGCGAGTTCAAAAGTTGCCAATGAAGTCCTGCAAGTCCGATTTTTTTCATCCATCAGTTTGTTTAAAAGAACTGACGAATTCCATTATAGTTAATAGGGTCCATTGGGCTCTGTATGCGAGCGCTGTAGTAGCAGGCCACCTACCTGTTCTTCCAATGAATCAGGACAAAGGATAGGCTAACACTAGTGTGAACCTAGCACAAGTCTATGGGGAAGATGCAGAGTTTCTGCAGGTAACACTTTTTTTAAAATGTTGCGTTTTCTGCAGCCTTTTCCCCCACAATGTGGGGAGGAGATTAAATAAAATCCCCTTCACTTTACTGGAACTGTAAAACTGCATTTTTTTTCTGCCGTGGCCAAAAACCATTGCGTTCAGCCCTAATCTAGAACTTTGTTGAACCCATCCGAGGACCCCTGTCCCAGGCACTGAGAACAGGGAGACTTCCACACATGCACAGCTCTTTATTCACATCTACGTGAGGCTAGGCTGCGCGTTCGGCCATTTTCAGAGCTCGAATAGACCTGAATTTCTTGCACATATACTGGCATCTCCATTCTCAGCGGCTGCAAGATAGGGGTTCAAGATCACGGACTCATTAGGTGCAATGAAGTAGCGCAACATTTCACTCTTATGGCTACGCCGTGCATTGTAACCATTAAAAAAAAAAAAAAAAAAAAAAAAAAAAAATTGGTGGTCCGAAAGATGCCGGATTATTGGAATTTTTCTGTTAATATCTATATCTCGTGACATACTGGGGTATATTTAGATGGTTAATAAGCCACAGGGGGGAAAAAAAATAGAAATCCACTTAATTTTAAGAAAAACTTGTCAAAAGATATTTTGAAAATTTCCATTTATTGCTTCCAAAAATAAAAAATTATATTTATTATACACATACACACTTAAACGTTTGGAACAGCTGTCTATGACCAAAGATCATACTGGACAAAGGATGGCAATCTAAAAGGTAATGCGTATGGCCAGCTTCAGTCAAGCTACAGATAAGGTCACAGCCCTTGCCAAGTACAGAAAAGTCAACTACAACCAGAAGTAAAGAGCAGGATCCAGAAGAAATCACCTTAGTGGCCACTAATATAAGACAGGAATCGGAGGACCAGAACACCACAAGAGAAGGGTTGTCCTCCATCGACATAACCTGTCCATGGTGAGTTTACCAGTTCATGGGTCAATAGACGGTCATGCAAGGATGTGCCAAGTAAATACGTAATCTATTCCTAGAAAACCCCTTAAGACCAAACCCTGCAGAAAATGAGCAGATAATGGACAGGCGGATACATACGGAGCCAGATGGACTATAATGGGTGTCCATTGTTTTTAAAATTAAATCAGCGAACGATAAAGTTGTGTGTGCAGGACTTTCTTGTCCCTGACTTCAGGCGACACTGCAACGGAGTCTCTAATGCAAATGTGAATTTGGCCTTAGTTGTATCTGGCAAATTGAGCAAGACAGATATCACAATGTACTGGATAAAACATTTCAGTTAAATTAAAAGGGGTTGTCCTGTTATAGACACTTATCCACAGCACAGGGGATAAATGTCCATAACAGGACAATCCCTTTAAGCTATAACTGAATACAATCCTTGAGATGGGAATAGTCTTTACTGTTGCTCTTTCTGTATCAGTTCCTTGTGTTTGCCAAGATCTCCGCTTGCTTTCATGCAGTCAAAAACTTCATTGTGTACTTCCAGCAGATACAAATCTGCCCTGGTCATGTGGACACTGGTATACAACTCATGACAAGGCAACACTGATCACTGCAATGAGCCATTTAGGCTGGGTTCACACCTGCGCCTGTTCTACGTTTGGGGTTTCCGTCCTCAAATTCACTTAAAAAAAATGCGGAGAGAAAAGTTCTGCAAGCAGGACTTTCCTCTCCACATTTTCTGGGTGGAAATCCAGCAGACCCCATTGTAGTCTATGGGGTCCATGGTAACTGCTTTGTAAGTGGATTAGGTTTAAATTCTTCGGGTCAAGAACGGAAACCCGAATGCAGGTGCGAACCTAGTGTCACCTGCGTGTCCATCACATGACCTGGATGGATTTGTATCCACTGGTCAACAATGGACAATAAAGGTTTCAATTGCATGATGGCAAGCAGAGATCTTGAAAACACGAGGAACCATTACAAAGTATATTGTAAAACTGTGTAACTCATCATTGGAAGGGGCGGCAGGATTACCAGAGTATACGAAGGATCCTCTCCCATACATAATCCCATTGATACCATTACCAGACAGCAGTGTGGATATTGAACTCATAGTAAAGGCTGTGATCCCTGCACAGGCTCCAGCTGGAGCTCATACACACCAGTCCGTAAAGCAATTCACTTTATATTTACTGAGATCTCATCTCTATATTCTCAGCAGTAAAAGAGCAAGAAAAATCGAATAAGTCTCCTCTCCCCGCAGCGGCTGGATATGAGTTCTCAAGTCAGCAGTAATACTAGTGAAAACTTCACAATGAACTATTGTCTGTGAGTGCCAGACAGCGGCTGCACACTGCGAAGTCTGTCTGGGGTGTAGAGAGAAGAGAAGCTTTAGAGCATTTGGTGCTACATTTAGAGAGCGAAAAATAATTTTACATATTTTATATTAAAGTGTTTTCTTCTATTATCAAGTATTGAGAAAAGAACCAACAAGGGAGCAAAAACATATGGAATCAAGGACTCATCTTTTTCAGAAAATGTGATTGATACTATTTTAAAGCATAACTTTTTGGCATAATTTCGCAAGAATTGTGGCAACATCCCCCCAACACATACATACATGCACACTAACTTCCTGGTCTTCAAAGATCTACTCATTCAAGACCAACAAGCGTGAACCAAACTTCACATGTCATGGGACTGCAGTCCGACAATGTACAATTACAGTATATATCAGTATATCGAAGGGTTATTGAGGATGTAGATAACCCACCTTTAGGCATACACTCTCCCAAAACATCTGGGAGGCTCACAAAAAAGGGGGTGATCTCATGAAATAGTTAACATATCCCTGTGTCACGGGAAGTCTAGCAAATATTTTGTCTATGTCATAAAAATGGGACAAGACTTTACCAAAAACACCAACAGGGCAATTTTGAGGTTTGCAAGCATGCCTAAGGAAAGGCTATCAGTAAGAGAACCATGGACTGAGTGTTCATGGATCTGTTTGAAGGTGTTCCAAAAAGTGCTACATCCTCTTCAATATAGCCTTGCCCAACTTTGTGGTCATGGGCACCATTAGTAGGCACAGCCACTACTAAAAGTGTGTGGTACAATGAAGCAGATGTGGCACTCTCCAGACCTAGTTCTCAAACTGATGTCACTTCAAAGAGCTGATCCACAGGGTACTAAAATGGCCTAACCCAAGCATCTTGTAGTCATGAATAAGCAACTACTTCCTCCTTCACATCCTTGTAACCATCTTTGCAGCGAACAGGGTAGGCCCATCATAGCTTTAGGCAATTCTTCAGTGTGCCTAGATTATGACTAGAATATGGTTCTCCAGAGTCCAGGTTAAGACATCTTCGGCTGACTTTGGCATATTGCCCAGCTGCCCATTTTTTGCATAATTGGGCCATCCAATGGGTAAAGTGGATTGGGCTTATGCACGTGTACATGAAAGTGGGTACTCCAGAAGTGTTTTCTGTGCGTTACCCATGTGGCTTGTGTTAGGTTGACACTAGCGTCACCTCTCCGTTGCTCGTGTCCATCGGGTGACCCAAACAATGGAGGCATGGACTGCTAAAATAGTCTCAGAGACCCCATTGACTATAATGGGGTCAGTTGGGTGTTTAAGGTTTTAAAAACTTCCATGCAGGACTTTTTCCTCTGCCATTTCTGGCAGAGACTCCATCACAGATGTGAACAAAGCATTACGGGTTTTCTATGAATGTGGATGTATATGTTGGTGCATAATTGGCGCCAAAGTCTAATTCCCACTACAGTCCATTTTACACAGGTTAACCCACAAATCAACTATTAGCCCTTGTTATGTCCAGTGTGTACAATGATGACCAGTGGCTTAGATTTACTATCTGGGCTGCATCTAGAAATTGGGCAAAAAACGTCCGTGATTCCTCCTGTATCCCAGCCACAAACCCACCAGTCCTCCAGATGGATTATATAACATACCAGTAAACTGGTGTAAGCTATACCACAAATCTACACCACCATTCGTACAAGTTTGAGATCAGGCGCATTTACATGCACAAGGATTATTGTTGAGGAATGAATTAAGACTGACACAAGAATCACCAGTCTTATTAGTGATACAAATGGATGTATGCATTTTCCATAAAGACGGTGGACATAGAATGGGGTTACCAGATGAAATTGTTCCGACACTGGCAAGACAACCAGATCCTACACAGTTCAGATAAACTGATAATCCCGTTGTGAGGAAGGTCCCAGCAGGTCACTACCAAGTCATCTCTAGAACAATGCCTAAAGCAGTAGCGTTCTAAACAAACATGGCAGTTGTACACAGTCCCATATAATTCATCCCCTTTTTTGTTCTAATCTTTGGACCACTTGCAGTCAAGTTTCTTCCATGCGATCTTGGAGAGAACAGGTTATGCTACATCACCCTTATAAGAGCGAATGGAAAGCTCTGCCCCGACCTGCGACTGTCAACCTTAAGTGCCATGGTTGGTGTGACTATCCAAATGTTACCATGCAGTGTGTTCCAAGCTCTAGTAGATTCTAGACTAGACCACACCCCAGCTTGGGCATTTCTAAATACATTGGCATATAAGACCCCCTTGTACAAGCAGGCAGTAGAAATACCACGCTGTCACGGCCCTTTAATTATTCAGCGTTAATATTTCAATTTACACAATCGCCGTCAAGGAAACAAAAACATAAGTTTCCTCGGCTTATTCCCCAAGGCCGGCGTTTCGCACATCAGGTAAGAATTATTTGCAAGGTGCCCTCAAACTCCACCATCTAGAGCGCTAGTAAAAGCTGACAGTCCACCAATAACTTTGACGAATTACAATTTCATAGCATCTGTGACAATCGATAAACCGAGGTACCAAATTAATAAAATATAGATCGTGAGGCGGAAGATTTTTATTTTTTTAATATAAGAATAATTTTGCGATAACCAAGTAATGGGGATGCTATGGAGCAGAAGATTAAATGACATGCTAAGCAAATCTGGCCGCGCGTGATAAAGCGGAGGAATATTCTGCAGATTATACAATACGGCTGGCAGTCAATAAACCAGCTTTATAAGGCATAAACCATAACAAGGAGCCACAAAAAACACGCTCCAGCGCCATTTGTAAAATACGCCGTCACTGCGCCAATAATGACTTTCACCGGATGCCTGATTCACCTCGTAATCTCCATTTTTGTCCCAATCACAAAAAGCTTGTTAGGTTTATTATTTGTTATAGTCACCTTCCAAACAGAAAATCTCATTATACCGCCATATAGTATCTGTGACCCTTATTGTATCCCAACATTCAACCTTATTATAGGCATCATTTTTATTACAAATCGCTATTACGGAAGTAAATGGAAATATCCAGCGCAGTGCACGGGATTAATTTTAATAATATCGCCAGGCCAAATAGGGTTTACATAGGTAGAAATGTATTCAGCCAAGCATCAACCTAAGTGCCGATTCGTCCTATATTATAGAGGTCGAGGTGCGGAAAGGATATGGATATAGTGTTGGTCCTGATGGGGGACCCTACCAATAATACTGCTATACAGACTACAGGTACAATGAGGTCTGTAGACTAACAAGCCCCATAAAATAAAATAAAATTTTTTATATATTATATATATTTATTATGTAATAAAAATATTTAAAAATGTCTAAATACAAAGTTAAAATAAACTTTGTAATAAAAAGTTACGACAGGTACAATCTTTTGCAGTAGCGACATCTTCAGGTTGCAACAGTGTACTGCAATATAAAAAAAATGTTTTTCATGATTTTTTCACTGGTTCCAATGATTTCCCTTTTTGGCTTTTTCTCTCTTGATAAATTCTTTAAAAATATATAAGCTTTGATACTATATTTAAAAGTGTTTTCTGAGTCTTCAATATATGGCCTGTCCTTGGTTTAGCCGTATCAGATTGATGGAGTCCAACATCAAGCACCCCATGCACTGCAATTTTACTTCGGACAAGCACTGCAGCCTATTCACTGCTTTACAAGTAGAGCGCCATACATTAAATAGTGGCTGAGCTTGGTATTGCAGCTCAGCCCCATTGACTTGAATTGGACTGAGCTGCAAACAAGTCATGCAACCAATAGATATGAAAACACATGGCGGATGAAGCAGAAGCTGATCTGTCCAGACTTCAGCTGATTTGATGTGAATATTCTATTCCAAGGAGTCTCAAAACCCCTATAAGATTATAAATTGTATGAGCTAAAGGTAGGTGTTCAATCTGTATTTTAGGGCCTCCAAATTGTATGTAGCCACAATATAACACTGGAAATAAGAAAACCAGATGCCATTTTATGAAGCTGTAAAATGCCCTATGGAGATGCCAGTCTCCTTAAAGACCAATGCAGCATGGTCAGTTATGATTCCTTGAATCCCTACTGTACTAAACTGACAGCTATGAAGTGGTTTCCCAATACTGCCCCTTTAACTGTGATTAAAGGGATTATCCATAGGCTATCAATATTAGAAACTGGACAACCCCCTTTAATAGGTGTCTGTAGGCAAGTCTGACAGATTTGCTCCTGCCAGTGTACCAGGGCCAGAATCTTATACATATCCTTAAAAAGTTTTATTTCTGCATTACTTTGTCACTTTGTGCCCACCATGTTTCTGCTCCTATTAAAGGCTCAAATGTGTAATTTGAAGCTCATGGGCCCCAGTGCAAAATCTGTAATGGGGCTCCTACCTGCCTTGGTCCATGTAGAATAGTGGTATATATGTAGCAAGGGGACTTTTGGGGCCTAGTAACTACTACTACTGCTGTACCCTCTATAGCCATGCCCCTGTAAAGGCCCCTACATGGCACCCTTATTGGTTTGGAAACCATTTTGGAACTGACAGACTCCCTTGAAACAGAAGACAATTTCTCACAGCTGTGGTGAATGTTATGTAAGAAATTGCATCACCTGGCACCACAGCCATGAAAATGCCCCCGGGCAGGGTAAAGTTATCGGGAGATCTGGGTGTGACACCATTCGCTTCATTGTTGAATTAATGACTGAAAATATATTTTTTATATGTAGATAGATATCACAGCTACAGATCCAGACACGGCGCACCACGAAATGACATTCAGATTGTCCGGGGAGTTTACCTTACCTATGGAGGTGTTATGAAGCTGAGCCCAGGTTCCGGGTTCGAAACCAGGCTTGATGCCTCAGGTCTGGCTTCATAAGATCACCAGAGGAAGACAAATTAAACACCCCAGACAACCCCTTTAAGTCCTGTCTGCTCCCAGACTCCTCACTCAGTAGTGCAATAACCACATAGTCCAGGCCCAATTCCCCAGGACCATGCACTGATGAATGGTTTTTAGGCATGCATGGTCCTGAAACAGAAAAACTGGGTACAAGGTTTTGCCCGGGTCCCACTGTAGACACGTATCCCTTAGTCACAGGATAGGAAATAAGTGTCTGACCATTGGGGCCCTCAACTTCCTGTGACTTGTGTAAATATGGGCACCACTCAGTTCACTTCTATAGGGTGGCTGAAGTAAACCATCCCAGCTGTGACAAGAACAGCGGCCATTATGCACACCGCTGCTCCATCCACATCCTGACCTCTAGTGTGCAAGGAACATCTATAGTGGGACAACCTCTAAGTGTATGTTCACACACGGCAGATTAGTAGAAGAAGTTTCTGCAACCGAGAACTTGTTCCAGTCAACTGAATAGGGATATTTCTTTTCCACACAAGTTCTGCAAACCTCATTCATGGGACTGCGGTAAATCTATCTGCTGCATGTGAATGTATTCTAAGACTTCACACAAGCTTTTTTGACAGGAAAAATAAAAATCCAGATATAATATTTTATATTATATAATTATCCCTACATACATTGCATGTCTCCCATGGAGTTTTTTTTTTTTTTTTTTTTTTTTAACGTTATAGTTTTTTCTCTAGTTTTTCATGCATTTCATTATAGGAAAGACATTGGGGAGGTTGGAAAAAAAAAAATATATAAAATGCAATACTTTTACAGTTTTATTTAAAGACATGCAAAAACTGTGCATGAAGGCTAGGGTTACAGAAACTTCAGGTGCAACACACTTGTGTTGCTATCGTCACCTGGCAGGAGTGTGAGTGCACGGCTACTACATGACAAAAATTTCTTGTAACCGTTGCGGTTTCCTAACGTTTTCATACTCAAGTCACCACAGGACAAGATTTATATACAAAAAAAATAAATAAATAAATTATTCCTCAGGCCACTCCTACCAAATTATTTACCAAAAACACATCCTAAGGATAATGTTGCATGAAGCCATGTGCTCATGGTCCCAGCCATAGCATTACAGCCACCTGGCGGGTTCCCACAGCACCCATGTTGGGAGTCACTGCAATAGCCCAATGGTGCAGTTTCCATTTGCACTATCCCACACTACAGTCATACAACCCCCATATACTCCTATAGGCCCTACTGCGCATGCATATGCTACAAATCCCATATACACATACAGCAGTGTTAACCCAAACTTCTGCTATTGGTTAAGCTGCTGCAGTGCAATGATATCACAGAAATTCCCCCCCCCCCGGTGACTTTTCATGATTTTTGTTGTTTTCTGTGATAGGATATCACACTACAGCAGTTTAACCAGTTGCAGAAGTTCAGGTTAACTCTGCTACATCTGTATATGGACCCAACATAAAATTTGCAACACCTTCCTTGCAGTACCAGGCTCCTCCATGTGCATGAGGCCTTACTGCCATCATTTTGTATTTCATCATATTACATTATTTGACCAGTTGTGTTATCTATAGGTTATATATCTGGGGTAGGGGTCTTTGATACCAATAACATGCACTCCTATGGAACTACACATGACTAACCTCCTTGGCGCATGATATTGGTTAGTCTCCAGAAAGATTCATTAATAGCCGCAAATGGAAGCATGGTCTGCTTCATGATGTTTGCGTGGACCTTGTCAGAGCTCACCATCTTCTACCAGTAATATATGTATCCTCTTAGGAGCAGAGAAGAAGCGGCCTGCACCACAGGAATTTGAAGAAGTCAGCTGTACTAACTACCCATAATTCAACGAGGAATCAAACAGCGCCTCCAATTATCACAGGTGATGGCTAGTCTGATCATCTACGGGGGGGAGGTCTTCTAGGGGTCACATGGCCCAGGCTCCAGCTTGGATTTAGAGGGATGAATATTGATAAATACATTACACTTTATCCATTATTCATACAAGAAATATGGACGTAAGAAGTCACCAGAGAATCAGAGGAAGAGCACGGAGAGGAGGGGGTGTCCAGTGCAAGGGTCCTCCATGTTTATGTAATAGCACCTATAGAGAAAAGCACATGCTATGGTCACCAACACCCCACCCACAAGCTACACCCTTGGGTTAATCAAAAACGCACCACGTTGTTCATTCTGCGCCTCACTTGCCATTTTTTGCAAAAGTGAGTGGAGCAAGGCAGCCTGGGGTATGGGGTCCATGACACGATAACTATATTGCAAACCTGAGGAAAGGCACTAGACATTAAGGGATAGGGCCTGCACGAGAGGGGGGATGATTAGGGAAGGAAGGGGTTAATGAAATGAGGAGTTAGAGCGGGGGAAAAATAGGGGTCAGAGGTATTAAAGGTTAGTTCAGGTCTAGGGTTAGTTAGTAGACGGTAGCAGACATAGTGGCCCACTCACCCTTGTTTTTGGGAGGGGTTGTTAGTGGGGGTTTGTATGGGTGGGAGGCATTTGTAGGCCCTCATCTGTGGTATGGGGATCCTGGGGTTGTATGAGAAATCCTGGGTTAGTCCCCTAGTTGGGCTAGGGTCCCTAGGGGGATCAGGCTTGAGGTCGTTCCAGTTGAAAGGTTTACCCCAGGTGGGGTTTTGCGCCTGGATAAGTTGCTGGCGGTTCCTCTCGCCGATGCTGCCGTTGTTTCTCTTGCACCTTAGGAATGGTTTGGAAGTTCAGGGTAACTTCTAATTCTAGCTGTTTATGGTAATTAATATATTTATATACCGCCTGTTATATATGGCAGTATGTTATTTGTGTGTTTACTGTTGTCTAATTTTCTATGATGTTCAATCGGCCTGTATAGGTCATTATAAATCCAGATGTTGTCTTGGTCTTTATTGGGTATTGATGTGGGGTGGAAATGGTTATGGTACTTATATGTTCCAGTGGAATAGAATGATATTCCTCCTCCCCAAGTCATGGCTTGCAATGTGACTCCATTCACTAACATAAGTGAAAGAGTCGCAAGACAACCCTGGCGATCTTTGGTTGTGCAAAAGGAGTCACGGCCAAAGTTGCCTTGTAGGCATACCTCGCACCAGACGGGTACTTGCAGAGGAAACGCCAGCCTTAATAAATTCCCCCCTTTGTGTTTCAATTTTTCATCATTTTCAGAATCAGTGTTAGCTGTCAGTGAATGGAAATCTTCTCACAGCTAAAAACTTTGCATTACCCTGTTCCGGACCACTCATAGACTATATATGCCCGCCTCTAAGGCTGCTTTCACACGGTCAGTGTTTGGTCAGTGATTTTTATCAGTGATTGTGTGCCAAAACTAGGAGTGGGTTAAAAACACAGAACAGGTACAACTATTTCTATTATAGCTGATCTCTATGTAGTCTCCACTCATAATTTTGGTTCACAATCACTGAACAAAATCACTGACCACACACTGACCGTGTGAAAGCAGCCTTAGGGTGGGTTCACACTTGCGCCGGCACTCCATCCGCCGCGAAGCCGACCTAAATGTCGGAGGACTGGATAGCGAAAGGTTTGCGACGCTTTGCTTAAAAACCCATTCACTTCTATGCGTGTGTGCGCTTACACCCTCTGCGCAGCAAAGCCATTTTTTTTTCCGTCAGACACAAAGTCCTGCCTGTCCGACTTTGTTTTCGACAAAAAAAAACGGCTTCGCAACGCAGAGGTTGTAAACCCATAGAAGTGAATTGGTTTTTAAGCAAAGCGTCGCAAACCTTTCCCTATCCAGTTTTCTGACATTTAGATCGGATTCGCGGCGGACGGAGTGCCGGCGCAAGTGTGAACCCACCCTTACCCTGCAAAGAAGTATATGGCCTTGCAAGGTTAGCCTCTTGCACAAAACCATGCAGCTATGAGCTCAGGATGCTGACTGTTACTACATCCGGACATCCTATGGGGAAGGCAGGGACTGTTTATTACTGTCCCTGCCTTCTCGATCGCTTTGTGCACAGCTATGGGAGCTGCCATGATGCGGCTCCCCTCTGACCTGGTGGTCACATGACCTTAGGGGGCCAGGAACTCAGTGAGCGGCTGGGTACTAGAGGGCCCATATCAGCTTGAGGAGAACAGTATAGGAGGTTGTATTCCTCCTGTAACTCAGGCTGCATGTATCAGCTGTAATTACAGCAGAAATCATTAAAAAAATTATCTTTTATGACATTATGGGACAGGGGTACAATGTTTGGGGGAAAAAAAGTGTGAAGCTTACACCACCACTACACTGCCCTGACAAAAGAAGTGTCACCAAAGTAAAAATTACCATAACGGAGAGGTAAAACTATTAAAAAAAATGTTTTCTTTATTAAAAAAAAAACATGAAAAATGTGAAAAACTTTTTTGTTTACATTTTCTCGGATATTAAAATAAAGAAAAAAACATCATAAAAATAAAGCTAGCTCTATTTATCACTGATAAAAGATGCAAAAATTATTTGAATAACCCAATGGAAAACCATGTTCTAACCCTCAAAACCACATTTACAAAAAAAAAATAGTCAGGTCTTGAGCCCGGTACTGAAGTGGTTAAGTTTACCCAGTCTATACAGCTAAATGCACCAATCTCTGTTACCTGTTCAGATTGTTTGCTACAATGTATCAGTGCAGGCTGTTTGACTCACAGAGGATTGTCTAGACTGGATACAATTGTAGCAAATCCTCAGCGGTCAGATGTTCATAGTGTTTATGTTCACATTTGTGCAGAAGACTCAACTGCAATGTCTGCCTGAAATTGGTAGACAAAAAAGTCCTGCACGCACGACTTTTTCATTCACCGCTTTTTAAAATGACGGACGCCATTATAGTCAGCACTATTTGAGTGGTCTGCCTATCCGTTGTGCTGGTTCTCCAATGAGTAGTTGACGCTAATGTGAACTTAGCATAAGGTTTCGGACAGGGCTACATGGCGACATTTGTCACGCAACAAAAACGCCATTCATTTGTATGGTGTTGCATGTGAAATGCTGCAACTGTGATGCAACAGTCACACAAAAATCCAACCTTGCTTGCATTTACATTGCTTGTCAATGTCGCATCCGACACCTCTCCCATAGACAGCAATTGTGCACGACTACATCTGCAGTCTTTAAAATCTTTGCGGTAATTTTGAAAACTGTCCAGATTAATTTTTGTGTGTTGTGCATCTGCATTTTGAGTTTTAAGTGCACACAACAGCACCGTATGAATGTGCCCTTAGTCTGCATTCACACTTACTATCAGTTTTGCAGACTATAATACAACAGACATTGCACATCCTAGTGTATTTCCAGCTTTTGTGCTTGACCGTGTCTTGTTGACCACCCTTCCTACTACCTGTCTAGAGGAACATAACCAGCTTCAGCTGTGCACTTCCCTGCCCATTCCCTTGGTACTGCCACTTGGAGTAGTAGTAGTGACCTGTGGATTCCTTGGAGGAAAGCCAATATCCATTTTCATAAGTTAAAGGTGAAACAACCCCACTCCTTGGTTTCGCCCTTGGCAGGTCAGTGGGTCTACATCTCATGTTAAATAGATGTATCCCCTGTGGTACCTCCTCCCCTCTCACAGCAGTCCAAGGCACAGCAACAGACAAAATGCAGCCTAATCTCCCTCCTCCCTGGTTTTATTTACTATTTTATAGGTAGATTTCTACAGATGGGTGATGAGGATCTACAGGCAGATACATGGGCGTGACTAAAGGCTGATGGGCCTTGGTGCTAAAGTTCAGCTTGGGTCCTCATATGCAACCTCTCCTCACAACTGTCAGCCATGTTCCTTCCATACATTTTACTAGCATTTTTATTTACCTCTGGTTCCAGACTGCTATGAAAACTTGTTTACAACTAGAGATGGGCGAACCTCTCAGGATTTGTTTAGTTTCAGGTTTGGGCGTCTCGCATCCAAGATTTTGGGTCTAACAAGTACTGAAAGTCTTAATATGGCTTAAAACATAGTGTAGAACACTGTCTAGGCTCCTAGGAACCTATCTATACAACATAGTGTAGAATACTGTCAGGGCTCCTAGGAACCTATCTATACAACATAGTGTCGAATACTGTCAGGGCTCCTAGGAACCTATCTATAAAACATAGTGTAGAATACTGTCAGGGCTCCTAGGAACATATCTATAAAACATAGTGTAGAACACTGTCAGGACTCCTAGGAACCTATCTATAAAACATAGTGTAGAACACTGTTAGGGCTCCTAGGAACCTATCTATAAAACATAGTGTAGAACACTGTCAGGGCTTCTAGGAACCTATCTATAAAACATAGTGTAGAACACTGTCAGGGCTCCTAGGAACCTATCTATAAAACATAATGTATAACATTCTTAGGGCTCCTAGGAACCTATCTATAAAACATAGTGTATAACACTGTCAGGGCTCCTAGGAACCTATCTATACAACATAGTGTAGAACATTCTTAGTGCTCCTAGGAACCTATCTATAAAACATAGTGTAGAACACTGTGAGGGCTCCTAGGAACCTATCTATAAAACATAGTGTATAACACTGTCAGGGCTCCTAGGAACCTATCTATAAAACATAGTATAGAACACTATCAGGGCTCCTAGGAACCTATCTATAAAACATAGTGTATAACACTGTCAGGGCTCCTAGGAACCTATCTATAAAAGATAGTGTATAACACTGTCAGGGCTCCTAGGAACCGATCTATAAAACATAGTATAGAACACTGTCAGGGCTCCTAAGAACCTATCTATAAATCATAGTATAGAACACTCTCAGGGCTCCTAGGAACCTATCTATAAAACATAGTGTAGAACACTGTCAGGGCTCCTAGGAACCTATCTATAAAATATAGTGTAGAAATCTGTCAGGGCTCCTAGGAACCTATCTATAAAACATAGTGTAGAACACTGCCAGGGCTCGTAGGAACCTAGGAACCCCTGGGCAGATGGAAGATGAAGAAGATATCCATCTTTCCCCTATTAAATATACAGTAATACCTCGTACATTCGCGAGGTTAGGTTACAGAGCGGGTCGCGGATCGCGAGGAATCGCGAATGTTTGGTACAAGCGCTTAGAAGCGCTTACAATGCCGATTTCTAATGTTTAACCCCTAAATATCAATAAACTTTACCCTACAGTACTGTACAGTATACTAAAGTATACTGTACAGTACTGTATATTAATACATTCATTCATTTTTCTTATACACTCACAGTAAAATTAAACTAATTACCGGGTGCGTAACGAACAGGACGCTACTACCCAATAGCGAAGGTGTTTTTTTTTATTAAATTTCACAGATCTGAGAAAAAAAGAGCAAAATCTATATATGTTAGTTGCCAAAAAAATATTGCAAATCTGTGAATTCGCAAATTCGGAAACGCGAGTGTACGAGGTATTACTGTATTACAAATTTACTACTGATTTGTGCAAAATTTGTATAACAAGTAGTATTTTCAGTGAAGTTTCTCATCTTGAATAGCGAAGATTTCACAGTTTTCTCGTCTGTTGACGCCTCCTGTTCTGGTCTTGTAGGCAAAACGCTTTAATTCACAACCTCGGCAGTGTCAGCAACGCTGAGACAACAGCTATAATTATAAAGTCCGGTTTACGCGCCACAGAGAGTAAGAAAGAGAAATTAACAGGAGCCGCGATCTCTTCATTCAGGAGCGACTTCACACAATTTACGCACAAATAACTTGCCGGCGGTTGATTCTCTGTACAAGGATGAATACATCTGGCGGCCTTTATAAGAGAGAAATAATTCCACTTTTGGATACCGTAATTACATCTAGCAAAACATTTTATTATAAAATCAAAGATATTTTATTTTATATTGTTTTATTATTATTTTTGTGCCTTTTTAATTGAGGTATTGCTGTTTAGATTGACTCAATAAATCTCGACCCAGTCCTAAAGGAATATCTAGCGTCCGGCATATTGAGCTTATTATTGTATAATGGAAAGTTATATATTCTTTTAATACGCTTTCTGTATCAAATCCGTGCACTTCTCAAGATCTTTGCTCACTGTCATCCAATGGTAGCCTCACAGTGGCCTACAAATTCTATTTGAGATTCCAAAAATTTGCCTCAACTTTTTGCCGCACCATGGTGTATCTCAGTTCCTCCTCCCAGCTTGACATTTTTTCAGGCATTGGATGGAGCGGGACAGGAGTTAAAGGGGTTGTCCGGGATAAATGATAAATGTTTTTTTATATGAGACTAGGGAAGGTGAAATTTTTTTTTTAAAAACTCCATAGTCATCTGTTCCTGGTGCTCCGGTGTCTCCCAACGCGGTCCGATCCATCTGCTCCGATGTCTTCTTCCAGCCTCAGGGCTTAAGGAAAGGACACGGGACATCACACTTCCACCAAAACAAGACCCCGAAGTAGAAGGAGCGAACCGCACTAGGAGACACCAGAGCACCAGGGATAGGTGAGTATAGTTTTTTTTTGTTAGTTTTGGCTACTGATATGACTGAACTGTCAGAGGGGCTGGCTTCACAGTTTAGAGACATCGCTTGGTGATAAGGAACACCCCCTAACAGTGTAAATCTATTGAATTGGGGCGTCCTCACCACAATGCCATGACGCTGAGCCCCTCTGATGCAGGGATATCGGGGTGCCGAAACTAACGGTACCAATACCTCTGTAACCGGGGCACATACCGCAAAACTGACAGGGCACTGAATGGTATATAAAGTCCTATTTAAGATGCTAAATGTCAGCCAGGCACACAAGGATATATAGTATGTCTATGGGTGCCATATTACATTTAAAGGGAGTGTCATCAGACCCCAGCGTATCAACCCAGCCCCGCAGATAGATAGGTTAGGGTCACCGGATCTGCGGGGTTGATATGCAGGGATCTAGTAACAGACTCCCTTTAAGTGTCATCTGTAATCTAGACAAATCCTTAGCTTTTTCTAGGGGGTTGAATACTTTTGCAATGCACTGTTATTCTGCGCCTCCCGCCATGTTTAGTCTTCTCTGGTATTTTCTGCTATCTCCATTATTTCCCCCACTATTTAATAATAATTAAAAAAAAACCTCCGCATCCTTTGTGCAGTATATCAATTTTCCAAAGCTACAAAAACAGGTTGTCAAGTAGTAATTTCCACATAACATTTTCATGACTGCAGGAACGTGGGATTAAGAGTCCTCAGCATTAACAATGACAAAATGCGTTCTCAATAAGCAATATGTGCTTCCTATCTTGCCCAGGATAAATAGGTCTCCATCTGCCAAACCAGGTGGATAGGCCCAGTATGGGAGAGCCGAAAGCCAGAGATCTGTGTGAGGAACGCGGCCAAATATGAGAAAAAAGTCAATGAGTAATGTGATTTGCATGAACAATGAAATCAGCGGGAAATTAAGAGCAAGTTTTTACCCTGGAAATATAGGAAATAAATAAAAACATAAAAGGCACATAAGGGGTTGTAGGAGAAACAGCGCCACTCTAATTTACAGGTCATGACTGGCATTGCAACATGCTTTTCATGGACCTTTTCCTCGTAATCTAAAAATAGCCATACAATATTGTACGACAGTAACTCACAAGGTAGAGCTGAAGCCAAAGCTATGTAATTATATTTTATTACCTTTCAGAATTTTTCTGGAGCGTCAGCCATTTGTACAAGCCCAACAGGAAGTCATGGAAAGGGAAGTATAACCATATGCTACGCTCACCTCCATAGCCAATGTCTCGCTACCTCTGTGTCTGTTGTCAGGCTGTGTATATTTGCCGACAACTTCTTAAAGGGTCATTCAAACTTGCCCAGGATGACCACATCTTGCCAAGGTTCTTATTTACTGATTTAGACTGACTTGGATAGTTACCCTTATTGATTTCTGCCTGCCCTGACCCTTTTTGGTATGACATCACTTCTGCCAGTGGATTCTGGGCCACACTTTGGAATATGTGGAATCTGGAAGCTTTTCCTATTGAAGACTATTCTAAGGATGCAGAAGATTCCCTTTTGGAAAGTCCATTTCTTCATGAGGGGTGTTCTAAGATTTTGTTAGACTTCCCCCGGTTTAGCATTAATGGGGTTGTCCATGAATTTCTTTATTTATGGTCTATCATTGGGATAGGCCATAAATAACTGATCGGTGGGGAGCCCATTGAAGGTAAAGTTAGCTAAGCGGCAGTACCTGTATCGGGACACTATATTGGGCACAAAGTCAACTCCTTCTGTCTTCATGCACTGGATAGTATAGCGACTGGACGCATCTCCTAAAATCTGATCCATTCAGTGGCAAGCTGTTGACCCCAAACAATCAGATATTTATGGCCTATTCTAATGAGCCTTTACTCTGACCAAGATATTGTCAGGAATCCCAGCATATTAGATTCTGTTTCCAGTCATTGTCTTAAGGTTTCATTGACCACCAATCAAACTCTGCTTGGATCTGCAAAGCCTGTCGGAACTTTAAGACGCAGACCCAATCAGAGATCATCTTCCAATGAAGAGTTAAGGTGGGGTATCCAAACCTTGCTGAAGGTCAGCTCCTTGAGAAGTCTTCTTTACTACTGATCTCCTGGTACTGATTTCTGGCTTGTTCACCTGGTTTACTCCCTTGACTTCTGATTTGGATTTGGTTGTGACTTCTTGGACTCCGAACTTGTTTTGGCTACTCCTTACACTCTTGGTATGACCTTGTCTTATTTATTACTCCCTTAGTTCTCCTAAAGGTAACTGACTTTGTTCTTGATATCTTGTCTTGGCTTTGTGTCCTGGATCCCGAGCAGCCAGGTCCATCCTGCCTTTCAGTGGGCTCTGGTGCAAATATCGGTGGTGCCTAACACACCGCATTCCGTGATCTTGTCAGATAATAGGTAACAGTTTGCTTGTGGAATTCTGCTCCTAGGACATTTTAAGGTATAGCTCTACTTGGGAGTTGCATACGTTGCACTCCATAACAGATATGAACATACTGAACAGAAGACCCCACTAATAACTTAGAATTTCTTAATCGATGTATGAAAATGGGATTTCTAAATTGGACAATCCCTGTAAACACAAGAAATGCTGAGTAGTGCAGTGAGGCAGGAAGTAGCTAACTTCTCCTCCTTCCAATAGAAATCAATATAAAGCCTGGGACATGATTGCATGAACAGAAATAGGAATTTTGTAGAAGTTTTATTATACAGCCTGAGAACCCTGTGTGGAGAAGAGACCCTTTTTAATATGTGAATATTATGTGACTTTTTTCTCACTTTTTCTAACATAAACTTACAGTTTAGTGAGGCAGCTGCCTGGAAAACTATCCTATGAATAATACATGGCACATACAGAAGGGAAACTGCGTGATCACTGGAAGACTTTGCCTTTTGGCTGCTAAACACGGCACAGCCGTCCAAATTCCCCAATACAAGCTCGGCAATACACATCCTACTATTCCATTAAGCCCACAATTGCCTTTTATCTGCACTTTCTGATTCACTATCCTTGTATATTTCTGCAAATGTCAGCTATATCTTCTCGGTTACCATCCTAGAAAAGATCAATCAATTAAGGAGCCGCCAAAATCTTATTTTCTTCAAACATTTATTTTATGCAACATTTTTTTTCCCGTTATTAAGAGACGGCTAGGATTGTGAAATATTACTATTTTGCGGTGTACTCATATATTAGATCCATACGCTGACAGCGTATACCTGTAGTGTATGAATTCATAATATAGAATAACTGAGGCTTCCTTGCTACAGAGACAGAGCTAGCGGCTGCTATGGGGCCCGTGATGGGCTGTGTTGATCCCCTACTAACTACCAATTTATACAGCCTACCCTGTTAAAGGGGTTTTCCATGACTTTGATATTTATGACTTATCCTTAGAATCTACGGGGGTCCCACTGATCAGCTGGGTGCCCAACCGCAGTGTACAGACAAGAGCAGCATCCTCTTCACTGCTTACCAAGCACAGCGCCATACATTGTGTAGTAGCTGTGCTTGGTATTGCAGCTCAGTTCTATTCACTTATAAGTCATGTGATACAGTACAGACCAAAAGTTTGGACACACCTTCTCATTCCAAGAGTTTTCTGTATTTTCATGACTATAAAAATTGTAGATTCACACTGAAGGCATCAAAACTATGAATTAACACATGTGGAATTATATACTTAACAAAAAAGTGTGAAACAACTGAAAATATGTTTTATATTCTAGGTTCTTCAAAGTAGCCACCTTTTGCTTTGATTACTGCTTTGCACACTCTTGGCATTTTCTTGATGAGCTTCAAGAGGTAGTCACCTGAAATGGTTTTCACTTCACAGGTGTGCCCTGTCAGGTTTAATAAGTGGGATTTCTTGCCTTATAAATGGGGTTGGGACCATCAGTTGTGTTGTTCAGAAGTCAGGTGGATACACAGCTGATAGTCCTACTGAATGGAGTGTTAGAATTTGTATTATGGCAAGAAAAAAGCAGCTAAGTAAAGAAAAACGAGTGGCCATCATTACTTTAAGAAATTAAGGTCAGTCAGTCTGAAAAATTGGGAAAACTTTGAAAGTGTCCCCAAGTGCAGTGGCCAAAACCATCAAGCGCTACAAAGAAACTGGCTCACATGAGGACCGCCCCAGGAAAGGAAGACCAAGAGTCACCTCTGCTGCGGAGGATAAGTTCGTCCGAGTCATCAGCCTCAGAAATCGCAGGTTAACAGCAGCTCAGATTAGAGACCAGGTCAATGCCACACAGAGTTCTAGCAGCAGACATATCTCTACAACAACTGTTAAGAGGAGACTGTGTGCAGCAGGCCTTCATGGTAAAATAGCTGCTAGGAAACCACTGCTAAGGACAGGCAACAAGCAGAAGAGACTTGTTTGGGCTAAAGAACACAAGGAATGGACATTAGACCTGTGGAAATCTGTGCTTTGGTCTGATGAGTCCAAATTTGAGATCTTTGGTTCCAACCACCGTGTCTTTGTGCGACGCAGAAAAGGTGAACGAATGGACTCTACATGCCTGGTTCCCACCGTGAAGCATGGAGGAGGAGGTGTGATGGTGTGGGGGTGCTTTGCTGGTGACACTGTTGGGGATTTATTCAAAATTGAAGGAATACTGAACCAGCATGGTTACCACAGCATCTTGCAGCGGCATGCTATTCCATCCGGTTTACGTTTAGTTGGACCATCATTTATTTTTCAACAGGACAATGACCCCAAACACACCTCCAGACTGTGTAAGGGCTATTTGACCAAGAAGGAGAGTGATGGGGTGCTACGCCAGAGGACCTGGCCTCCACAGTCACCAGACCTGAACCCAATCCAGATGGTTTGGGGTGAGCTGGACCGCAGAGTGAAGGCAAAAGGGCCAACAAGTGCTAAGCATCTCTGGGAACTCCTTCAAGACTGTTGGAAGACCATTTCAGGTGACTACCTCTTGAAGCTCATCAAGAGAATGCCAAGAGTGTGCAAAGCAGTAATCAAAGCAAAAGGTGGCTACTTTGAAGAACCTAGAATATAAGACATATTTTCAGTTGTTTCACATTTTTTTGTTAAGTATATAATTCCACATGTGTTAATTCATAGTTTTGATGCCTTCAGTGTGAATCTACAATTTTTATAGTCATGAAAATACAGAAAACTCTTGGAATGAGAAGGTGTGTCCAAACTTTTGGTCTGTACCGTACATAAACATGACATCACATGATTGTACTCATCAAAGCAAGGCTTCGGACAGCTGATCGAAGAGGATGCTTGGTGTTGGAACCCCACTATCCGATATTTAAGTCCTGGAAAACCCCTTTAAATACTGATTGTATAAATCTATATGCAGTGAGCGCCCCTAGTGAAGGCTGTATGCTGTCAGAATTATACTTTTAATAAAAAAAAGTTAGCAATGACTATTGGCGATAGAAAGGGTGTTAGTTTTTGCACCTCTGCAGTGACTTCATTGCAGTAAAACTGTGACATCATGTGTTTGTTATACCTACGTGATAACATCATTATGTTTATTTTTCTTGTACTATGATGTAATGGAGTACATGGTGACTTTTTTGTTTTCTGTTATGCCTGTGCTATAATATCATGATGTGCAATATCCCTGTTCTATGACATCACTGCATGAATCCAGTGCTCTCTGGTGATGTTATCAGGTTACGCCTGGGCTGTGACATCACTGGATGAATATGATGGGGAGAGCCCAGGACGAATGAGTACACAAATAGGACAGCAGAGGAACACAGCCAGGTACCATCCCAATGGATTGAAGGGGCCCACAAGGTACAAGAAGGGCCCACACAGTCCTGGAGACAGCATTGAGGTACCCGCTTCCCTCTTCTGGAGTCCATAGGTGGAGTTTCTTCCCAGCAGTGAGACCTTCAATGATATCGATAAGATATGCTGGTCTAGATCAACGGACACATGGACCGCTAAAATAGTGGATATCTAATAATAATAATAATAATAATACATTTTATTTATATAGTGCCAACATATTCCGCAGCACTGTACAATTTGTAGGGTTCAAGTACTGACAAAAAAGATACATTACAAAGAAATATTCAATTCACACACTGGGACTGAGGGCCCTGCTCACAAGAGCTTACAATCTATGAGGTAGAGGGGGTGACACAGGAGGTAGCAGGGGCGGCAACAGATGTAGCATTGTTTGTATAATGGTCAGACAATTCTGTAATAGAGGTTACTGTCATTACACATATATAAGCTGTATGAGCCGTCACCAGTCGTGTCCTTTACCGTGCAGATGGTGCCTGGACATATAAAGTTAGTCTGATACGGCATCATATCCTGTGAGGTAATGCGGGAGCGTGAACAGAGGAGGGTACGTTTTAGGGATTCTAAATACGGAAGGGTTTACATTAGGAGTTGTGATAGGCCTGTCTGAAAAGATATGTCTTTAGTTTACGCTTGAAACTGTGGAAATTGGGGGTTAATCTGTTATCTATCCGGGATAGAGCATTCCAGAGAAGTGGTGCAACTCGGGAGAAGTCTTGTATACGAGCGTGGGAGGTTCTGATAATAGAGGATGTTAGTCTTAGGTCATTGAGTGAACGGAGAGTACGGGTTGGGCGATAGACAGAGATGAGGGAGGAAATGTAGGGAGGTGCAGCATTATGGAGAGCCTTGTGGATGAGGGTGATAAGTTTATATTGTATTCTGTATTGAATAGGCAGCCAATGTAGTGACCGGCACAGACCGGAGGCATCTCTGTAGCGTCTAGACTGATAGATGAGCCTGGCCGCCGCATTCAGAATAGATTGTAGAGGGGAGAGTTTAGTAAGGGGAAGACCGATTAGTAAGGAGTTACAATAGTCAAGGCGAGAGTGAATCAGGGCAACAAAAAGTGTCTTCAGTGTATTTGTGGTAAGGAAAGGGCGGATTCTGGAGATGTTTTTGAGGTGGAGATGATACGAGCGTGTGAGTGATTGGATATGGGGGGTGAAGGAAAGGTCTGAGTCAAACAAAACCCCGAGGCAGCGGGCATACTGCCTGGGAGTTATGGTAAGGCCGGAGACTGCAATGGAGATATCAGGGACAGATCTGTTAGATGGTGGAAACAGCAGTAGTTCAGTCTTTGAGAGATACCTATGGTGCCCACATGTGAACTCAGCCTAAGTTTGCTATAAAATCAGGAGTGGGGTAACAACCACAATATCCAGCCAAAGCCCCGCTCTTAAGGCGGTGGGCAGAAGAACTGTAATGTCTACTGCTTAACCCATTGAATGCCACAATCAGGGCATTTAAAGAGAGGATCTGGGGGAGAGGACATCCACCCCTGTGATGGCCTCACAAGTAAAAATGCCAACCAATCACATAATACTTCTCCACAATAGGAGTCTGTCATGACACATAACGTCACAGCGCGGCCCAAGGTCATAAGATGGTGTGAACATATATAGAGTGAGCCTTCATGTAGCGGCAAGATCGGAGGAGATGTCATTATTACTGACGCACACAATACAGCATGAATACATTGAGCTTCATGTAAGCGTGTAATGTGTAATGTTCCCTAAGGGCTTTATAATATGACAATGTATATAATTGTCTTTTAAGGAATCTTCAACTATCCTGTTATGTTACATGGATACAGTAACATGTCTCTAATCTGCCATTAATATAACTCGATAGTTTCCAGGATATATATATGCATTGTATAGACCTCTGCTTGCTGTCACTGAATAAAGACACTCTTGTTAAACCTGACTTGATCATAGCCAGCTATTCACAAGAAAGCAGATACAGTTGAGCTCAGACAATTCTCACTGACACATTTATATCTGCACTGATACATTGTTACAAACTATCAGGGCAGGAGAGAGATTTCCACTGCTGATGTATTTAGCTCACAGAGGATTTTCCAGGCTTTCATGATAAAAACCTGCTTGAAACTAAATTTGCTACTATAAGGCTTGGGGACACATACTAGGAAACTGCAAGCTGAAATGGAGTGGTTTTAGCTATGGCTCTCCTGCAGGAATCATTGCGGGCAAAACCCACAGCAAAAATTGACATGTTGGGGCTTTTAGTCACTTTGAGGTTTTCTTATGTTCTTTCTACACATTTTTAATATACATTTCCCTGACAGGGCCAGTTTTACAAAAAAGAAGCCCTGGGCAAATGAAGAGTAGGTCCCATCTTGCTTGACACTTGTAGACAGTTTTATCCTAATTGACACTGCAGACATAATGCAGCCATATAGTGCCAACATAATATTGCATATGCAGCCCACATAGTACCGCCATACTTCCATATACTACCAAGATAATACCAATATATACAGCCCTTATAATATTCTCATACTGCTATATAGTTTGCTATATATTTGCAGTCTCCAAATAAGATGTACATATCATACTGCCATATACAGGGCATAATAATACCACCATACTTCCTGAAAATGCCAAGATAATACTGCTATATACAACCCTAATAATACTGTCATTCTGCCACATAGTTTCTAGTAACCAAATCATTTGCAGTCTCCAAATAATATGTACATATAATACTGCCATATACAGCCCATAATAATACCGCCATACTTTCTTATAGTGCCAAGATAATACTGCTATATACAGCCCTAATAATACTATTATTCTGCCACATAGTTTCTAGCAACCAAATAGTTTGCAGTCTTCAAATAATATTTACATATAATACTCATACACAAGTCATACACAATCCGCATAATGTCATAATACTGCCATACAGTGGCAAGATATACAGCTGTAATAATACTGTCTATCATTCTTCCATATAGTTTTTAGTAACCAAATAATATGCAGTCTCTATATAATATTTACACATAATACTACCATTGAGTTCCCACGTAAAACTACAGTACAGTTCAGAAATGATGCCGTAATACACTGTTAAATCAGGCTGGGTGGTTTATATAAGACTCAAGACCCCTAATAATTTTGCCACCCTATAAAAACCATCCCTGGTTTAGATTTGTCCCCATGTAGTAAAGCATTTCTGCCCCATGAACCTGCTACATTGTGTCCCCATGGGGTGTACAGTGCCAAACGTCTAGTATGGCGACATATAGGAACACATCTGTTTCTCATTTCACAGGAAACCCTTTCTCCTGTTATTTCACGTCCATGTTCCTGGGTAGGGTGTAGAGCTGACACGGCCCATTTGCAGCGTTCACTGTACCATTACTTTTTAATAGACACTAAGACCAAATGATCCCCTGATTGTGGTAATTGTAGGAGGATTATTTTCTGAACCGCAAGACCCACCATATCAATCAATGTCCATCTAAATTCCATAGACGGCAGCCATGGACACCGCATTGCTTACTGATCAGAATCACTCATTTCACATCTTCTCACTTAAAGGGATATTCCAGGCACACACATATACACACATTTACCTATATATAAAATATATCACCTGGATAGGGTGTAAATGTTAGATTGGTGGAGGTCTGACTTCTCAGATTGTCACTACTGTAAATGCAAGAACAGAAGACCTAACTATTTAACCCTCCAGAACTGTTCATTCTAAGGTGTAAATACCGGGACATCAGGTACAGCTGCTACTATGGGGTTTAGTGGCTTAGGGGAACCATGATTATACAGAAGTAAATGGGGTAAGTGATAACTATGGATAGTGGAAGAGGGCATGGAGAGATGAATATGGCGTCATTCTATTTTATTATAGAGCCACATGGTTGCTGTACTGGGTGTATTACCCCTCTTCTGCAGCATCATTTTTTCCACTATTCCTTCATAACACGTAAATTATGCCTGCTGGTGACAATATCATTCTATCTGTGCCATGATGTCACAGTGTACTTGACCTTTTTTGCAATGATATCAAGAATATTGCCCCTGTACAGTGACATCACTGTGTGCTTTATCCCAGTACTCTGATATCACTGTATTTATTATCCGTGTACTGTGATATCACTGTGTATATTATCCCTGTACTGTGACATCATTATGTATATTATCCCTGTACTGTGACATCACTGTGTTTATTATCCCTGTACTGTGATATCACTGTATCTATTATCCCTGTGCTGTGACATCACTGTGTTTATTATCCCTGTACTGTGACATCACTGTGTCTATTATCCCTGTACTGTGACATCACGAGGGAGGCATATAACTCATCAGCCCTACCGCCCCTGGGAAGATCGGATCACAACCTAGTGCATCTCCGACCTGTGTACAAGCCACTTGTACGTAGAGAACCAGCTGTCACCCGCACAGTGAGGATATGGTCCGAGGAGAGTGATGAGGCTCTGAGGGATTGTTTTGACACAACCACATGGGAAGTTCTGCAGGATTCTTATGGAGAAGATATAGAAGGACTCACACACTGCATAACGGACTACATTAATTTTTGTGTGGACAACACAGTACCCACAAAAGTGGTGAGGTTCTTCTCCAACAACAAACCATGGATTAACTCTGATATAAAAACACTACTTAAGGAGAAAAAGATGGCATTCAGGACAAGAGATAAGGAGGGGCTGAGGGAAGTACAAAAGGAGCTGAGGCATCAAATCAGGCAGGGAAAAGCCAGTTATAAGGAAAAAATGGAAAAGCAAATGGAAAGGAAAGACATAAGGGGGGTCTGGGAGGGGCTTAAGTCAATTTCGGGTCATAAACAGTCTGTCTGCCAGATTGAGGCAGATGTTAATTGGCTTAATGAACTAAACCTATTCTTCAACAGATTTGATCACATACCAGCATCTCCTACCCTAGCATGTCCTTCAGTTCCCCCCACCACAATGACTTCACCCCATGCGGCTACTCCCCAACAGACCAGTAAATCCAGGAATGCGTCTATATCTGACCACAGTCTGACCTTCACAAGGGCCCAGGTGAGGAAGGAGATGAAAAAGATCAAGGCGAGGAAAGCCGCAGAGCCAGATGACATCAGTGCAAGGCTAATTAAGACTTGTGGGGACCAGCTGTGTGGTATAATTACATATATGTATAATATGAGCCTGAGGCAGGAAATAGTCCCTAAATTATGGAAATCTTCTTGTGTGGTACCAGTTCCAAAGAAACCCCACCCTATGGACCTCAACGACTACAGACCTGTAGCACTGACATCCCACTTGATGAAGATCTTAGAGAGATTGGTTCTCACACATCTCCGCCCTCTAGTGAGCCCCGCTATGGACCCTCTCCAGTTTGCTTATCGGCCGGGCATTGGGGTAGATGATGCCATCATCCACCTTCTGCACAGGGCTCTGTCTCACCTGGAGAAACCAGGGAACACAGTGAGAATAATGTTCTTTGACTTCTCCAGTGCTTTTAACACCATACAGCCCGGGTTACTGAGAGACAAGCTGGGCCTTGCTGGAGTGGACCACCACCTCTCCAACTGGATCCTAGACTACCTCACAAATCGAGCTCAATACGTGAGAGCCCGAGACTGTGTGTCAGGTACCGTGATCTGTAATACGGGGGCACCTCAGGGTACGGTTCTCGCCCCTTTCCTCTTCACACTGTACACTGCAGATTTTAGGTGCAACTCATCTAGCTGCTACCTACAGAAGTATTCTGATGACTCTGCAATAGTAGGTCTCATCACAGACGATGATGACAGGGAGTACAGAGAACTGAACCGGGATTTTGTGGACTGGTGCCAGCGGAACCACCTGACGATTAACGCGGGGAAGACCAAGGAGATGGTGGTGGACTTCCGTAAATGCAGAAGCCCTCCTAAACCAGTGGACATCCTGGAGACGGGCATCGAGATTGTGAACACCTATAAGTACCTGGGTTTGCTCCTTAATAATAAGCTGGACTGGGCAGATCATATGGAGGTCCTGTACAGGAAGGGCCACAGCAGGCTCTACCTGCTTAGGAAGCTGAGAGCCTTTGGAATCCCGGGGGCACTTCTTAGAACTTTCTTCAACTTGGTAGTGGCATCAGCCATCTTCTTTGGAGTGGCCTGCTGGGGGAGCAGTATATCAACCAGGGACAGAAATAAACTTGACAAGCTGATTAGAAGGGCCAGCTCTGTCCTGGGAAGCCCACTGGACCCAGTGCAGGTGGTGGGTGACAGAAGGATACTGTCTGTGGTGAGCTCCATGCAGAAGAAGAAGTCCCATCCCATGCATGAGACTGTGATCGCGCTGAGCAGTACTGTCAGTGACCGACTGCTCCACCCTAGGTGTGAGAAGGAGCGCTATCGGAAGTCTTTCCTCCCCACCGCGGTTAGGCTGTACAACCAACACCAACCTAAGCGGAGATCATTACACACAGAGAACTGAAATATCTCTCTGCCTGTTAAATCCCCCCCCCCCCCCTCTGCTACGTCCTATCTGTCTGTCTACTATCAATGTAATGCCTCTCACCTTGGAACATTCCTGTACATGTTGTATTTGTATTTGTATCTGCTTATCTTTGCTGCTGTAACACACTGAATTTCCCCATTTTTGGACTATTAAAGGACTATTATTATTATTATCACTGTGTCTATTATCCCTTTACTTTGACATCACTGTGTGTATTATCCTTGTACTGGGATATCACTGTGTATATTATCCCTGTACTCTGACATCACTGTGGGCATTATCCCTGTACTGTGACATCACTGTATCTATTATCCCTGTGCTGTGACATCACTGTGTTTATTATCCCTGTACTGTAACATCACTGTGTCTATTATCCCTGTACTGTGACATCACTGTGTCTATTATCCCTGTACTGGGATATGATTGTGTTTATTATCCCTGTACTATGACATCACTGTGTCTATTATCCTTGTACTGTGACATCACTGTGTGCATTATCCCTGTACTGTGACATCACTGTATCTACTGTATCTATTATCCTTGTACTGTGACATCGCTGTCTTTATTATTCCTGTACTGTGACATCACTGTGTTTATTATCCCTGTACTGTGATATCACTGTGTGCATTATCCCTGTACTATGACATCACTGTGTCTATTATCCCTGTACTGTGACATCGCTGTCTTTATTATTCCTGTACTGTGACATCACTGTGTTTATTATCCCTGTACTGTGATATCACTGTGTGCATTATCCCTGTACTATGACATCACTGTGTCTATTATCCCTGTACTGTGACATAACCGTTTATTATCACTGTACTGTGACATCATTGTGTACAATCCCTGTACTGTGACATCACTGTGTACAATCCCTGTACTATGACATCACTGTGTGTACAATTCCTGTACTGTGACATCACTGTGTGTACAATTCCTGTACTGTGACATCACTGTGTGCATTATTCCTGAACTGTACCATACTACACAGTGTTCAAATAGTGTTAAATAGTACCTCAGTAGTGTTATGCAGTGCTCAGTATAATTGTGTCATATAGTGCACAGACCAGTAGTGTCAAATAGTTTTTCAGGAGCCCTGTAACATGCAGGAACTGATGAATACAGACAACTAGTTATGTTTACAGGTTGTTACTAGGCGGAACTTAAAGTACAAGGGAGAAGGAAATAAACACAAGAGCAAACAATCCAAAATACGCATTGCAGTCTCTAGACAAAAGCACAACATATTCAATTCTCCCTCCATTGCCGATGTCTCCAAACACATCTCCCATGGTTGGTTTCAAAGAAGATCTTTTGTTACCTTCATTGCAGTCTTCACACCAACTGCCATGTGCACCAACTACTGTCCTCAATATACTTTCTGTTGACTCCTACACGCTGTCTTCGCCACCACCACTGGCATGACCGGTGCCCCTAGTGAGCTGGCAGCCGACTACAGTGCCATACAGTGCTCAGGCCAATAATGTCATGTAGTGCCTCAGTAGTGCCATACAGTGCTCAGCACAACTGTGACAAACACACCATCAGTAGTGTCCTACAGTGCAGAGACTAATAGTCTTAAACAACGGGGAATTCATCATTCCCTCTACGCCAGACAACTGGGGTAAAGGGATGATATTGAGGCTCACGTTTGGTGCAAGGCCCTTTCTTGTGCCACACATGTACCTTGAAACCCCCGATCCACGCTGCAGTCTCTTCATAAATCTCTTGGACCCTGCGCCAGTCGGGACATTTATTAAGATTGGTTTACGATACGCCAGTCTTAATAAATTTACTCCAATGTCTCAGTAGTGCAATACAGTGCCCAGACTGATAATGTCAAACAGTGTCTTGGTTCTGACCACTCTATATCACTACTATCATGTCCGAAAGTGCCTTAGTAGCGCCATCCAGTGTTCATACCCATAGAGTCAAACAGTGCCTCAGTAGTGCTATAGAGGGCTCAGGCCAATCGTGTCGTGCAGATCCAGTGACCCTTTGGGTTATCTATCCTTGGTTCTGGTTCACCTCATATAGGAGCAGATATCCTGAAGATCTCTTCTGAGCTATGTATGGTCTTCATCTAGTATCTAGGAAGGCTCGACTCTCTCGCTTCACGATAAGACGTCTTTAAAAACTCCTTTTCTCCTTGATTTCTGTTTGCTCGCTATTAACTAGACACTTCTGTTACCAAACACAATGACTACTGATTCAAGGTTCATCAACCCAACATCAACGTAAACTCAACACCAGGAGGGAACAAAGTGAATCCATCAGTCAAGATAAATCCCCATTGTGTCCCGGAGAAGGCCGTGACAAGGCCCAGCCAGCTCCGACATAATTATTAATTTCAATAATTGAGTCATTCAGGAGGGAGAAGATCTATCTGGCTATAATGGTGTCTTTTAGATGCCGGTGATGAATACCTGAGTGCATATTTAGCCTCCATGATTGCTCATTGTTTTTCAGCTTTAATTTGCCAACCACAGAAAAACTCATTTGGAGCGCTGACCGCATCCGATAATGACAGCGCGGCGTAATCTCATCAACGTTTATTGAGGTCTCAGGCTTGATGAGGAAAAAGGGGTTTAGTAGAACCAGGACAGGGATGAGGCCATTTGTTCTAAAAGGCATGTTAATAGGTGGATGGCATAGGGCAGACAGGTAGCATTGTGGGAGAAATAAAAATTAAAGGGAATGTATCACCGAAATTTGTAATCAATTAAATCAGATACTGGCATTATGTTTTTTTATTTTTTTTTTATTTAGTTTATTTTCAGATTTTTATTTAATTCTATTACCTATGCAAAAAGTGTGTGTTTTTGTCCTTTTACCAACCTCTCATATTTATATATTGAAAATAATTGTTCCTGTTCCAGTATATCTCAAAAAAATGGCTAGACACCTTTGGGTATCCTATCATAGTGACGTAACTGGAAATACTTCTTGTGATCTAGGTTAGTGAATGGGTTTATGGCCCTATTCCTAGTGCAGTGAAAAAGTGAATGTAACGTCACTGGTGGACAACAGTAATGGAGGGATCAATAATTATATCCCTGGTGGTCTTGGACATTAGATGAAAGGATAAATAATAAAATATGTGTTGTTCTAAGGTGATGAAGGAATAATTAATAACATCCCTGGTGGTCTAGTGCAATTAAGGAATAGATAATAACATCCCTGGTGGTGTATTGCAATGAAAGGATAGAAAATAACACCCCTGGTGGTCTAGGACAATCAATGAAAGTATAAATAATTAAACTTATGGTTGTGTAGGGTGATGAAGGGATAAATAATAACATCCCTTGTGGTCTAGTGCAATGAAGGAATAGATAATAAGATCCCTGGTTGTCTATTGCAATGAAAGGATAGATAATAACATCCCTGGTGGTCTAATGCAATGGAGGGATAGATAATAACATCCCTGGTGGTCTACTGCAATGGAGGGATAGATAATAACATCCATGGTGCTCTAGTGCAATGAAGGGATAGATAATAACATCCCTGGTGCTCTAGTGCAATGAAGGGATAGATAATAACATCCCTGGTGGTCTAGGGCAATGAAGGGATAGATAATAACATCCCTGGTGGTCTAATGCAATGGAGGAATAGATAATAACATCCCTGGTGGTCTAGTGCAATGAAGGGATAGATAATAACATCCCTGGTGGTCTAGTGCAATGAAGAGATAGAAAATAACACCCCTGGTGGTCTAGTGCAATGTAGGGATAGATAATACCATCCCTGGTGGTCTAGTGCAATGAAGAGATAGAAAATAACACCCCTGGTGGTCTAGTGCAATGCAGGTATAGATAATACCATCCCCGGTAGTCTAGTGCAATAAAGGGATAAATAATAACTTCACTAGGGCAATCAAAGGATAACCTAAAACATACGAGACCTCTCTTCTATATTGAATCAGTCCTTTCCTTTGAGCAAGTGATGTCAGTTCCTATGGGTACAAATAAAAAACATAGAGTAGGACTTCATAAAATGACAAAACTTCCCTGTAATATTATTTTTTACCATCTTGGAATGTAGCCACATACTGTATCCAGGGGATATGCCATACAAGTCCTTCCTTTCTCTTCCACTTACGTACTTTAACTACCTTGGCTGCAGTAGCGCAGTACAGCTATATTGGGTCATTTTACTGTGTGGCTCGGTGGGGGAATCTTCTTACCTAATTTTGGATGCAGATTTTGTATATCTAATCCTAACCAGAGGGGTAACTTAAAGCTCCTAGGATCCGATCCAAAATATGTAACAGGTCCCTCACGTATCACGTTATAGTATTGTTCTCCGCATATGGGTCAGAGGAACCTTTTTGGCTTTTTCTGGCCCCAGGCCCTAACTAGGACAGTTACCCCACCTATGAACCCAAGGAGTATCGATCAATACTTTATTATCCTGTACATAACATACAAGTGTTGATGTGTGAAGAAGTGAAGTCTGGCCCAAGTAACATACAGCTTTCTAATAGGAAATTCTCAAGTTGCTGCTAAATGTGGTGCTAATCCATTTCGTGTGGAACATTTGGTAGAAGTTCTGTACTTTCTAATCTCGAGAGAAAGATGACAAAATCCATTTTACAAAATAAGATAACTTACTCCAAATGTGCTATTTCCGCAGGTTTTTTGGATAGAGAAGTCACTTTAGATTTAAAGTAACAGAAGACAGGAGAGACTGGAAGGAACGTGTACGTCACACAAAAAGTTTTTCTTTAAGGTTGACTGGAAATTCCTGAAGACATAGCAAGGAATGTGGATAGGACTTGTTCTTTAAAAAAAACACCATTTAAAACAATTAGGTATCTCATCTATCAGTACTGTGTCTCGGAGAAAAAGTTGCCTTGTCGCCCAAAGTCCAATATGATTGCAGGCGAGAAGGTAACGCTGGACATTTACTAGATGATATGGTCAATGTAGACATTTTTCTCTAAAAAAATATTCAATATATGGTTCATATTACATGAGCATATTTTCTTAGCATACATCTTACCTCTGATGGCATCTTCTCCCATCTTTGGCCAAGTCATATGAAACACAAGAACTATCTCTCAAAAATGTTCAACCACCATTTTTGAAATCCAAAACAATATCTGTTGACATTCCTCGTGGGGACCATTCAAAGGTTCTACTACTGTATAGATCCCTTGTAGTTTAGGGGTTTCAGGGAATTTGATGTCTGCAGTATTTTCTAAGGTCACTTTTAAGGAGAAGTCCAGCCAAAAAGGATGTTCTGATGTCATAGGCTCAAAAGTTCAGCTTGGACCACCACAACCTTGGGCCAATCTCCGGACTCTTCAATGCTCTAAGAAAGGTCTTCTCAAACTTTTTCTACTCACCAGCAAACAAATACTACCGTCTGGTTCTCCTTGTCTAGATCCAGCTTGTGTAGGCACTTTTAGGGTACGTTCACATGTAGGAATTTGGTGCTGATTTTGAGGTGTATTCTGCTCAAAATCGAGACCTAATTTCGCCCTGAATCTGCCTCCCATTGAATACAATGAAAGATCAAAGCATGACGTTGAAAAAAATAAGCATCCTGCTCGATCTTGCCATGGAGACATTTCGCCGATTAAGCCCATTCAGCGAGTAAAACCCGTGGCGGAAATCCAAAGCTCTGCTTTAACTTTTAGCCATGGGGAACTGGAGGGCCAGAAAACAGAGAAGAATCTGAGGCGGAATCCACCTGAATTCCTCTTCATTTCCAATGTCTAAACGGGCCCTTACATCCTCCTTGGGAATTAGTATGCAAGTACTATCTCTAGTAAATGGTGTGCAGAATATTTTTAGTGATAGAATTTTTGTGTATATGTACTCTACATTTTTGGGACCACATCAATGTGATCATTTTTGGGTGTATTTGTCCCTTAACACCAATAAGAGTCCTCTTTGTCCTCTTCATTCTGAGACAAACATTGGTTACTATTATATTATTTTTGCAAATCATTTCAGCCGAGTAAAATTATGTTTTTGAACTTTTGTCTTCAAAGTTTTTTTTTTTTTTGTTTTTTTTTTATGAATTCAGGTGCATTTCAATGGAAGCAAAAACAATCAGAGGAAAAAAAAATTACACATCCAAGAGGTCAAAATAGATGTTTTTACAGGGACCGGTAAAGCATCTAGTTGTCATGGTTACGAGACCTCGAGAGATTTAGAAAACAATCATGTCAAGAATTCTCTCTTTATTTTAAACAGCACCAAGTGCACAGGGACCACCCGAGTAACATTATTAGAGCCGCGGCCAGGAAGGCCTTCTGGGATGAACTGCTACATTTAATGGGCTGTTCATAAGTGTTAACGTTACTGCTATTGTATTTATGTCTTGTTACCAAATGGAGCGTTCTGTTGACCCCTTAACATCACTTAAATAATAACTCAACTAGGAGATTGTGATCACATCAGTACCACGTCGAGCCATGACAGGGCTGCAATGATACTTGCCAGGGTTGCTTAGGGGCATGACAAGAGGCCACTGGCCCTGGGATATCACACTGCTGACATTTTTATATAATGTTACTATTGTCTTTGGCGATATGAAATATTTATTGCCGCTATCCACACATGAAACGCTCATTTTTATTTTTGCACGCTACTTTGTTAGTACTTAGTGAGATACACAAGTCACGTGTGTTGAGTTACATTTTGATTAACCCTTTGACGATCAGCCTACAGTAAAGGACACTTTTTTTTTACAAATTTTTTGCACATAACTCAAAGGTACAATATTTACTTATTTTTATGAATTTTGGTGACACATTAGGCAGTTTAAAAAAAACAAAACACCATTTTATAATTTAAAAAAAAAAAAATTGGTAAGGGCTAAATTGCTAAAAAAGCAAGAAAAACATTTAAAAAAAAAAAAAAAAAAAAAACATCTCATTGTTTTTTATTTTACAAATGCGCACTAAAATAAATTGTAAATGGGATCTACTTGGGAAAAGAATACGCAAACAAGTTCTTCTTCATGAAATAGGAAATCTTGCTCTAGCTAGCTCCCTATAGAACAATGCTGGTTTTCAAGAAACATGTCCTGGGATTAAACCCAAACCAGAATATCTCCTCCAAAATGAAGACAGACCCATCTGCAGACAGCTGTTTCGGGGTTTTTGCCCTTCACCAGTATGAAACAAGGTGAAAGGTCATAGGTGTTGTTCCAAACTTCTTAAGGAGACTGCCTTTTCAGGCCACCTTTCCGTGTGCAGAGTCTTATAGACCATATATGTTCGGCTACGAATTCTGCGTATGCTTGTTATTATACGTTACCCCTTATTTGCAGAATAGAGGATAGTTTGGTGATTGGTGGAGACCCAAGTTAATCATGGCAAGGGGGTTCCTAGTACTCCCAAATGAATGTAGTGGCTGGTCGGGCATACGTAAATGAGTGCTGTGCCATCCCATTCAGTCTCAGCGGTCAGAACCCCACCGATCAGCCAGTTATCTTCTATCCTGTATATCTGGTCTAACTTGAAATAACTGGAATTCCCCTTTAAAATAGGTCCCCCATTTTGTTTCAGTTGTTTTGATTCATAGCAGTGGCAGAACTACCGGGGGACCATGCTGATTTTTTTTTTTTAATAGGCCCCTAGAAGGCGAAACAGAGGCGTTCATGGGCAGGAGCAGGGATTTGTAAGTCGGGCTGTAGCAAGAATATTTGTGGGGTTTGTCGAGATTCGTCTTGTGAGGTTCGCCTAGCGGTTAGAGGTAACACTTTTTATGTCTGATCATCTTCCCTAGGCCTCATTATACTCTGGAGATCCTATATAATAAGTATAATAGTTCATGGGTAGTAAACTCCCAAAACCTTGGGTTCTGTTGAACCCAAAATTTTTGCATTATTTGCAACAAACACCATAGGGGCCACTATGGAACATTATACTGTGTGGAGACCACTATGTGACATTATACTGTGTGGAGACCACTATGTGACATTATACTGTGTGGAGACCACTATGGGACATTATACTGTGTGGAGACCACTATGTGACATTATACTGTGTGGAGACCACTATGGGACATTATACTGTGTGGAGGCCACTATGGGACATTATACTGTGTGGAGGCCACTATGGGACATTATACTGTGTGGAGACCACTATGGGACATTATACTGTGTGGAGGCCACTATGGGACATTATACTGTGTGGAGGCCACTATGGGACATTATACTGTTTGAAGGCCACTATAGGACATTCTACTGTGTGGAGGGGCCACACTTTTCCCCCCTCTTATGTCTCCATACAATAATAATGCCACCTTTGGCACACACAGCCATAAATCTACCTCTCTCTACATGACCAGTAAATGCTAACAATAACCCCTTACTGCCCTTGACCACCAGGTAAAATCACATTAACCCCTCTCCTTCCCTAGACCACCAGGGATTCAGACATTTACCCTTTCCCTGCTGTAAACTACAAGAGATTAGGAAAGTTGGCATTGACCTCTTTTACACCCCTAGACCACTAGTGATGTCAGGAAAAAGGGGTGTAGCATAGAACAAAAGGGGTGTGACATGCCTCTAAATTGGGTAGGGCTTTATCAGGAGGAATCATGTCTGTTGGCGCGCACGGGGTCTAAGTATAATTTAGAGCCAAGCCACCAACATAAAATAACATCACCCCTTTTTTTTATCCACAAGTGCTGCGGCTCGATTATCATGTCCTTGGCTATGAAATAGTTAAATTATTAATAGAGATTTATGTTGTAACAATGCAGAGGATATAATAATAAGTGATCTTGCTTCACACAATAAAGCATGATATATTACACTAGATTCTGTACATTTCCCACAAAGCCAATTCTCCTGGGATTGTAAATCATTTGTGTAAATTGCTAATAATAATCCGGCTTTGTTTTTCTGGCCGGGAAGCCTCTGGAGATTACACACGTATCAGTATTTTTCTAGTGTGACCGGTCCTGGCATAGAAATAATAGAGGTACAAGGTAGCTATTGTGCGGGAAACCTGATGCTCAGCACACATTTCCTAAGATCCACACTAGGCCTTGGCAATATGTAATTATTGATCTCACAGGGAAGGAGAAAATAAAGGCTGTGTATTTAAAGAAGCATTGTTCTTCTACATGAATTCTCCCCGGGCCTCTGACTAGAGAATAACCAGGCCTCAGATACAGAGCCCAACCATACCAGCATTATATAAGAATTTCCTTTAATCCAGCATCCAATAATCTAGGCCGAATGATAATATGGCCCTTGAGCCCATCAGAAATTTATAAAAAATGTAGAAGAACAGAAGACCAATGGGGGACTCCGCTAATTCTAGGGCTTGGAAAGTACTGGTGGAGATCCAGCTGGTGTAGGAGGTCTTACTGGCAATGCTCCCTGAGGAAAAAAAATATTCAGATTAGCTTTCCTCAAGAAGGAAACTGTGTCTATAGTGCCACCTATAGGTAGCTACCCTGTAAATCAATGTGTGACCCATTAACCCCATCCCGCCGGTGACATTTTTCGATTTTCGTTTCTGACTCCCTGCCTTCCAAACCCCATAACTGTTTTATTTTTCCGTTCACAGAGCCATATAAGAGCTTAATATTTGTGGGACTTCATAATGGTACCATTTATTATTGTCTACGATGTACTGGGAAGCTGGAAAAAAATTCAGAATAGGGTGGAATTGACGAAAAAGTGCATTTGTATGACTTTCTTACGGGGTTCGTTTTTACAGCATTCACTCTGCAGCCAAATTGACATGTCAACTGTATTCTATGTTTCGGTACGATTCTGGAGATACCAAATTTCTCTAGTTTTATTTAGATTTTAACCCTTTATCAAAAATCTAAAAATGCAAAAAAAATTTTTTTTTTCTAAAAGTCGCCATATTCTGACACCCGTAACTTTTTATATTTCCCTGTACGGGGATGTATAGGGCGTCTTTTCTTGCGGTGTCAGGTGTACTTTTTAGTTATACCATTTTGGGGAATGTCTATTGCTTTGATCACTTTTTATTAAAATTTTTATCAGAGGCGAAACAGCACTTTTGAGTTTTTTTTTCAGCTACGGCATTCACCATTCAGTAAAAATATTTTTATAAGTTTGTAGACTATTACGGCAGATATCGGGAAGGGGGTAATGAGCCTTGAAACATGAATAGGGATATTAGCGTTTTGGTTTGGTTGATAGCCTTAGTCATATTTAATGGCCGTCATGTCAGCTGATGTCGGCACTTTAAATATGGCGGCCCCCTTTTCATAGATGCCAAATAAAAATAAAGTCAAACAAACAAGGTATCCCTGCGTCCGAACATCCACAAACTATTAATATATAAACATATTAATCCATACAGCGAAGCATAGCGGGAAAAAAATCAAAATGGAAGAACTGCAGTTTTTTTGCCCTTTCACCATTTCATACAGCTCTGCACATGGAAATATAAAAAAGTTACAGGTATCAGAATATTGGTGACTTTTTTATTTTACAATGATTTGGATTTTTGTTAAGGTGTTAAAACATAACAAAAACAATATGAATATATTATTAGGTATCATCATAATTGTAGCAACCTACAGAATATACAGTAGGTAACATGTCATTTTGGCTACACGATGAATGCTGTAAAAACAAAACCCATAAGAAAATGGCACACATACGTTTTTTTCTAATTTCAACCCATTCTGAATTTTTTTCCAGCTTCCCAAAAAAAGGAAAATGAAAAAAAAAAAACAGGAAGTGCAGGAGATAAGAGAAGATGGACTGACCTTGGCTGATGCTGCAGCTAACTAATTGTTCTATCACAACTAAAGCACTTAACCCACATTACATGTCAGTACTTCTCTGTATATGCCCTACATGGTCCTGAATGTAGAAGAGTAATGGACACAGTCTGAGTGAGGCTGCTTCCGAATGAGAGTGAGTCAGTTATGGAACAAATTCTCCTCTATTCAGTGTGTGTAGTGCATGGCAGCTAGTTACGCATTTCAGATACAGTATGAGAGGGGAAAACAGCTACAAAGTGCAGGATATAAGTCATAATCCTGCCTCGCAACCATCCCGGATTCAGCAGGACAGTCCCAGATTCTGGGTCCTGTCCCACTGTCCCGGTTGGAGGGAGGTATGTCCCAATTTCAACTCATCTTCATCCAGAGGACGCAGATGAGTTGAGTACAATGGTGAAGCAGTGACCTGTCCACGCCCTGCTTCACCATTTGTCCCCTGTCTCTGCTCCCAGTGTCTTGGGAGCAATAGGCACGATGTGCTGGGGAGTGTTTTACCCCTGCTGTGAAGGCAGCCAAAGCCCTGGTGGACATAGACACCCCCCTCCTGCTCCAATTCACTTCAATAAGAGCGCCAGAGATAGCAGACGTATAGCACTTGGCTATCTCCCATTGAAGTAAATAGGAACAAGGGGAGACAACGTCCACTAAGGGTTCAGCTGCTTTTACACTGGGTGCATTTGCAGCGTGGGTAAAACACCCCCTGTTCTCAGGATCAGTGGGGGTTTTAGTGATCAGACCCTACCAATCAGCAATTTACCCTCTATCCTATGCATAGAGCATAAATAATTTTTATGGCATAACCCCATTAAGTATTTGGGGCACATTTCTCGAACCCTGAGATTGATCTACTCTACTTTATTGCCATGTGTGGAAAGAGACATTTTTAGCCCCTTCAGTAGTTACCAGGACAGGGGTTAGAGGCAGTGTTCTTAAGAAGTCCTAATAAGTCCTAATTTTATTTCTTGTATTTTATTGTCACCTATGGATTGTGTCTACTATTGCAGTATTCACTTGAATGGAAACGACCTGCAGTACCAGACACAGCCTCTGGACAGGAGTGGCGCTGTTTCTAGAAGAAGAAGAAAAAACTATATCTTTTGTCTAAGCTTGGATAACCCCGTAAGATAACTTGTATTGAGTTGATAAAATGTGGTTGAAAATGAGGGGCAGAGGGAATTGTCTCTAAGAGAAGAACAGCTCGGAGCTACGAAATTCTACTTTTCATATATATTGGAAATCCCATAGAAAGAAGCCTCGCTCTGCTCATAGTCACATGAATATAAATAGCCCTGCAATGTGCAGACCACATATATTTCTGAAATAAGTCGAGCACAAGCTGTTAGTGAACAGTGATATTTTCATTGGCATATACGGCACGGGGGCTCTATCTGCCCATATGCATTAATTCAGAATCTGCTTCACGCTTTGTGCTATTTGAAAACCATTGAGTAAATGGGAACAATGCTGGCTGAGCAAAATCTATGGCCGCACCGAGCCGAATTCTGCAAGCAACTACCATTACAAAATGATAGGGAAAAGAAAGGAAGGAATGCTTGCTTGCACATTTGTAGGATAGAAGTGTCTGTGTCCTTTACGCATGATAAAATCCCCGGAGACAGCAATATCCTATCACTGCAGTGTCCTCAAGGTGCGCTCTAATCCTCTGCCCTGCCCTTAACACCATTAAGTGGTGCCATTGGGTTCCTATACTGTCCTGTGAAGGTCAGCCAGCAGGCGCTCATAAAGGGGTTAATCTATATTGAGCTTTACCTGTATAATTTTGCATTGCTACGTCTCTATACAGTATCTGTATAAAGTGCAATAGTTGGTTTTTGCAGGACGTTCCCTTTTCAGAATTAAAGGGAATTTGTCAGGGCAATTTGGGAGACTAACCCACCCACACATCCTTATAGACCTGGGGTTTAGTGTCCCAAATCACCCTGTTGTAATGCAATCCGCAGCCGCATCAAAAATAAAAAAGCTTTATACTCACCTTGCCACTGTACTCCCTGCACTGGCGCAGTTCTTCATTGAAGACAGAGGAGTACATCACAGCTTCAGCGCGCATGTGCTGAACTTCTGCCGCATGTGCAGTTCTACATCTCCGGCTTCACTGAAGAACTGACTCGACAGACAATTTCTTCCATTAGAAAAGTTAAAAACATGATGGAAGAAAGCTTGGAGTGAATGCTGACAGACCCAGAGGCAGAAGATTTGATAGGTATAACTCCTTAGAAACAGGACAAGACCCATGTCTAATAAGTAAGGGAGGTGAGATTTTCTGGGCTAAAAATATTGATGACCTATCCTAAGGAAAGGTCATTAATATCAGATCAGTGGGGGTCCGACACCCAACATCCCCGTTGATCATCTGTTTTCAGCAGTTGATGCACAGGGAGCAGGAAGTAGACAGTGCTGTTCTCTGTGTAGTGGCCAGACCAGGTACTGCAGAGAAGATTTATTTGAATGGAAACTAAGCTGTAGTGACTCAATTCAGACATTACACAAAACAGCGCTGTCTCCTTCCGTCTCTAATCTCTGAGTAGCAGTTACTTAGAACAGCTAATCAGTGGGGGTGCCGGATGTCGGACCCTTACTGATCTGATATTAGTGACCTATAATTAGGATAGGTCATTTATATTTTAGCCCAGAAAAATCTCTAGGATCTAGCTAAGGTTATATGTCTTTTTTTTTTTTTTTTTTTTTGTAGAGTTAGGCCCGGTCTACATCTGCGCATGGGTTTCCGTTCAGGGAGTCCGCTTAGGGAACCCCCGAACGGAAACCTAATCCGCATAAAAAAGCGGTTAACTTAGGAAACCGGTGGACCCCATAGACTATAATGGGGTACGTGTGGTTTCCGCTCGGTTTCCGCACGAAAAATGCAGAGAGAAAAGGCCTGAGGGAGGTGCAGAACTGAAAAAAGTCTAATTTTTTTGCACAAGAGGATGAAGAAGAGATCCCATTTGCTTAAAAAAATTGCAACTTTTTTTTTTCTGGTGGACAAGGCATAATAAATCTGGGCCATTACCTTATGCAATAAGTTCCTAAGCTCCGTCTAGTGGTGACTGCAGACAGCCAGATTTGTTCCCACGTTCACCCTAGTGGTGACTGCAGACAGCCGGATTTGTTTCCAAGTTCCCCCTAGTGGTGACTGCATTCAGACAGATTTGTGCCCAAGTTCCCTCTAGTGGTGACTGCAGACAGCCAGATTTATTCCCAAGTTCCCCTTAGTGGTGACTGCAGACAACCAGATTTGCTCCCAAGTTCACTCTAGTGGTGACTGCAGACAGCCAGATTTATTCCCAAGTTTCCCCTAGTGGTGACTGCAGACAGACAGATTTGTTCCAAAATTCCCACTAGTGGTGACTGCAGACGGCCAGATTTATTCCCAAGTTCCCCCTAGTGGTGACTGAAGGCACCCAGATTTGTAGATTTTAAGGATTCTGATTCCTATCTACTATAGATCTATATCGAGAAATTAATCGACAGAATTTTAAATCTTTTTGATTAAGTTTAAGGCAAAAATTTGCCCATCTGAAATTCCTGTTCATCCAACATGCTGCCTTTGAATCCACAGCAATAGGTTAGCCATTGGTGGATGGGCTTCTTCTTTTCAATAACATTCCATTCACTAGAATCTCATGTGAAATTTATAATTAAAAATAAATGAAAATTTAATTTTCTTGCAATACAGAATTAATTTATGATCTTCTGTAACAATCCACCCTTCTACTCCACAGCGTGAATAAAACTGAGCCATATCAAACAAATCACTGACGCATTTCAGTGTCTCTAATCCCCAAGCAATCGCTACAGTGAAAATCTGATCAGTCTTATTGAGAAAAAAAATCCTCCATACTTCTCTGCTGATTGACCGATTATTACCATGTGGGCAGAAAAAGCACAAACTCATTAAACTTAAGTGGAGTTTTCATTTAAAGCTCATTACAGGCAATGTTTTTACAAACGCACTTCGTAAAGATTGTTTTACGGATCTGTATCATACGATCGCCCTGCGGTCGCGGCACTTCATCTCGGTTTATGGTAGCCATGTGTATTATGATTAGACCCGTCACTGTTTATACGCTTCTCGTGGAGAGTATGTGGACTTTTGTGTAACGTCTTTGTTCTTATGTTTATCTTCTGACTCTCACGTTTAGCTTCAGATATTTTTGTCTTTCTTCCAAATTTCTTTTTTTTACTAGTTGCCAATTTTCAGTAATTTAGACACAGAACGTTGACCAATTAAGTAAAGTATTTCTTGCTTAGAAAGATGTATCTGGTTACCTAACCAACCAAATAACCAACCAACCAACCTACTGACCAACCAGTCACACCACCAACCTTCCACACCACCAACCAACCAACCAATTGATCAAACTAAATAACCAATTAACCTACCAACCAATTAGCCAAGTAACCAGTTAACCAGCTAAGTAACTAAATTACCCCAAATAAAACCAGATAGGCAACTAACCAAACTACCAACCAAGAAAACAACCAACACAATCAACCGACCTATCAACCATTTATGTAACCAACTAACCAAAAGAACAACCAACCAACAATTGACTTATCTAGCTACCAACTAATCATCAAACTAACCAACCAACCAAGAACCAACTATCCAACCAACAACCTGGAGCAGGTGTAGAGAAGGGTGACCAAGGGAATTAAGGGGATGGGTGGATTAGAGTATAAAGACAGGTTAGCAAATTTGGAAAAAAGTTGGCTTAGGGGTGACCACATTTTGATGTGCAAATATATCAATGGACAGTAGAAGGATCTTTCCGATTTCTTTATATCAAGGCCAGTAACTGTGACAAGGGGGCATCCTCTACATGTAGAGGGAAAAAGTTTTTACCATAGTCGTAGGCAGGATTCTTTACAATGTGGTCATGGATGATAAATTGTACAAGTTCTAGAGGAGCCTGGATGACTTTTTAAAAGTCAGAATATTATAGGTTATGGGAGCTAGTTTGTGGGATACGATGTTAATCCGGGGACTTAGTCCAATTGTCATATTTGGAGTTGGGAAGGATTTTTTCCTCTGTTGGGGCAGACTCATGGTGATTTCTGCCTTCCTCTGGATCAAATTGGTTGGTTTATAGGTTGGACTTGATGCGTCTTTATCCAACATTATCTACTATGTTGCTATGTTTTACCCAACCTACCATGGGAAAATGGCAGCTGTACTCTGGATGCCATCCACCAGTCATCAAATAACCAATCATTCAACCAATCTTCCAACCAACCAGCCAATCAACCAACTAACCAACCAACCAAATAATCAGAACAAAAAACAATCAGATTGTTCATATCAGGGCAAGAGTACAGGAAGCACACATGATGCCTGCGTCTGAGGGCCTGCATCACCTTGGGTACTTCAGGGTGCTATCACCCACCCTACCTATTGCTTAAAGGGAGTCTGTCAGGTCTAAAATGCCTCCCTAACCGATAACAGTGCTCTTTAATAGAAGCAGAAACATATCTTTGTGGCTAAACTGAAGCAATGCAGAGATAATCATATTTTTGTAGATATGCAAATCGGACTCAGATTTGCCAACAGATGCCACAAGTGCTCTGAATGTCCTCTAATATTGTTGCCCAAAGTCACCACTTTAGCAGTGAATGACAGCCCACCTCCAATGCACTTGCCTATCCATAACAAGATGATTATATCTGCATTTCTTTATCGGTTTGTGGCCACATAGATATGTTTCTGCTCCTATTAAAGATCCCTACACAGAACTGTTGTTGGTTTGAGAGGCATTTTGGACCTGACGGACTCCCTTTCAGTAAAGTGAGCTGCAAGCTACGCCTGTGAAACGGTCACAGGTCTGCTGCCTCTTTATTGCTCCCAACACCAAGGCCACCTGAACCACCATCAACTAGAGACCCACACCAGGGTGTGCTCTGGGGAACAACCACTACCACCGTCCACCCTTGGTCCTGTGGGAGATTTTGACATGGAAGCTTCCGTGAGTAAAAGACCATCTTGGGCCACCCTACTCCTACCACTCTGATTCCCCTGCGACATTACATCATCCACGGTGATGATGTCAGGTCACGTGGCTCCAGAGAAGGAGTTGGAGATAGAGAACTACAGGATTGAATTCATTTTACCATTTTCAGCTATTTTAACTCCATTTTTTCAGTGCCGCGAAGTTTCCATTAAAATCACATTATCGTTCCTCCATTTTAATGCCATGTTTTTAATTCTAAATTCTATTTCTAAAATTTTATGATTCTACCATAATGTTTTCAAAAACCCGATGTCGGGAGTCATACGATCATCGTGTAAGAGGGGTGAATTAAAACGGCAAACAAAAAGTAGCGTTAAATGATCTGTAATTATACAATATTTATTTAATATGTGATTTAGTAGAAAGTATAGATGAAAGAAGCGAGCGATTGAAAAGCATAATAACATATCTGCCTGTGTCGCAATTTGCCGGTCGGCTGTCGAGCGGCTTTCTTTCAGTGCCATGGAATTTAAACTCGGGAAATAAAAAAGGGATTTAGGATACTGTAGAAGACTGATTATTATAATCATTTGTTTAATGGTGCCAAATTATTCTGAAAGACAATAAATCATTTGTTTAGATACATGCGGAGAATGATTAACTCACTGGTGCTCAGAGATAAAATTAGTAATTAGGCAAACGCTTGTGTTACAGCAAGAAGCAAAGTCAAGAGAATGTCATAATGTGTTTAATTAACTTCCTATAAACATGTGCACGAGACGTCAGCCATGGTAGGCATCAAGCAGATCTTACGCCATATACTCTACCCACCGCCATTTGATAGTGTTGCCTGAGCCTGCCAATTTCGAGAGGGATTTGCTTATGTATGCGGTCTCCACATATGATGATGTAGAGCCATCTGGCCTCCTCTCTGTGCCTGCTACACTACTCGCCCAAGCCGTGGCTGCTGCGTTCCAGTCCCCGCCCATAGGGGGGGGGGGGTGCTGGCCCTTTAAGAGACTTTAAGACTCTTCTGATTGTTCCCAGCCACTCCTCTGCAACTTTCATGTCCTCTAACATCGTGCATGTTGTATGCGGTTGCAAAACTGACAGTGCACTGAAGTCGGTTTTGCTGGGATCTGCCCTGGGTGCAGGATATCGGTGCCGTTAGTGGCAGTGATCTCGGTCAGCTTTATATACAATGTTACAGAATTGGACATATCCTAGAGTACCATTACAATAAAATTATACTCATCTGTCCCTGGCGCTACGTTGGTTACCGCTGCTGTCATTTGGTCACGCACCGTGCTTTTGCCACAAGAAGTATTGATTGACTTCAGCAGTCTCTCGAAAGGAATCAGTGATATCTGTCCCATATCGATTCCTTTCCAGTGACAGGTGAGTATGATTTGTTTCTTTAAGTTACACCTCCTCCCGCCTCCTCTTGGGTTTGTCCAATTCCTGGACCACCCCTTTAAAGCACCTTCCCCCACAAGACGGTGCTTGAGCAAAATGGTTCTTAGCTTACCAGTTCCTGTGAAGTGTTTCTCTGCTGCTGAGTACTTGACCTTGGCTTGTTTACCTGACTCCGCCTGCCCTGACCTATTGCCTGTATATCAGACTGAACAAACTCTGCTTTGCATGTCCAGATACCTCATCTATGCCTGTCCCTTCAGTGCCAATGTGCAGGTGTCTCTTGACCCACCTGGGTCAGCTGTCACTGAACACAGACAACAACTAGACATAGAGATCTGGTAGTTCCTTGAAGCAAAGTCCAGATCCCAGAACATGTGATAAAATGTGAAACCAGGGGACCACTTAGAGGATGCTCTCAGGAGTAACCCTAAGCCGAATTTGTTTAATGGCACAGTGCAACTTCACCCTTTATGTCACAGATGATCAAATGGATTAGGTTGTGCTGACCAAGATTGACATAATTGTCAAGAGCGCGACCATTTTGTTCTACCTCCTGAAAAGTTGACACCTCCACCTTGGTTGCTCCTGAACAACAGTCAGACATTGCCAGAACATACAGTATATATTAATATTTAATAGGAAGCATGACCAATTCTAGTTAAGTTAGTTAAGTTAATACACTTTACGACCACCCCTTCTGTAGAACACGTCCTTTCTAGGAACTTGAGAATATGCCAATGGTAACGAACATGCTGATAAGTGTGTGGTGCATGTGGTAGGGTTCTTCAACCAACCCAGTATAACAGTAAAGGAGAGGTCACGCCACACACTTGTTACATATGTAAATTAGTACCATCTTGAGATGTTTCAACACATTTGGTAAGCCATCCACTATACGTGCAGCACTTCTTTGTAACTTTTGCAGAAGTGAGGTGACATTTCAGTCATCATAGACCTTCCTCAGGCCTAATCTGTAACTAGAGAGCAAAGGGCATGTCAGCGGTGATGGCATGTGGTGGAAATGTGTGAATTGCACTGTTTATAGAGTAAACTGGATTATTAATTTGCATCTCTCACAACGTGCCTCTCTTTGCTTTCTAAGAACTTGGGCACCCAACAAGTTACTGTTTCTTTGAGATAAGGTCATCCTATCTGGTAGCTCCTCATCTCCTCCAAGTAAATCAGAATTCACATGCTTCTTTTGTCCTCTAGAGGGTCATTGTTATAGAGGGTCATTGTTATCCTTTAGCATTGTGTCATTTGCCTAATAACATTTCGCTGGGTTGTCTTTCAGATTCTGCTTGGTAATAGATTGGAAGATACAGACTTTTGGGTTTTGGTCACACAATTCATCTTAGCGGTAGACTACTCCTGCATTACAAATAGATAGTGGCAAGTTTTTTTTTCAGTATTTGATAGGCCCTGTGATGATGAGACCCTCAATTTATGTATCTTTCTTGGACATGTATCATTCTTTATTCGTATCAGTCGCACATATCTGTAGGAATGTAGAGCTGTGTTTACATTGGTGGTCAATTCGCTCCAGTGGTTTTATGTGCATACCATGGAGAGAGGGCTTTTCTGACCCGTCAGTGTGATATCCCAGATGTCCAAAGGGGGGAGAGTGGGCTAATGACCTGCAGCTAACCCAGGCACCCATCTTTCCTTCTAACCGGCATAGATTCCTCTTTTCGTGAGGAGAGGGCTGGCTGGGGGGGGGGGGGGGCTGAAGGGTGGGACTGGACAGGGTCTTCAAACTAAGGTGGGGTGAGGTCTTTTGTCTTTGTGTGGAGCCTGGACAGCTAAGAGGGAGCTGCTCAGGATCCTTCCTTAGGTCTGGTATTATTCTAGACTTTATTCCCATTCTTGTTTTATGTGCTGTATCATCGCACTTTTGCTCGTATATTTATGCTTGATCATATTAATATTGTATATTTCTGTATATGCTATTAATTAGTACCGACCCACTTGGGTTATTAAATATATAAAATTTATACAGCTCGTTTCATTCTATCCTATGGACTCGGTCCGCTCATGGGTTGTGAGTGGAAGGTTAAGAAGGGTGATCGCAGGTAGGCCAAGGGGCTTGGCAAGGTGATATTCTTCACAGGCCCCCGGGTACAAGTGAAGCCTAAAATAGGAATGTTGAAGAATCCACTATACCACTGTCTTCAATTATTGGAAGTATCATAGTAGACAATGTAGTCATCAGGTCTTCTCAGTTGAGACCCTAGGACATCTTCAGAAGTTGACCCTGAAGTTCCTTACTTGGAATGTCAAAATGCGAAACTCCTGGGCACGGATACAATACATCTGAACCCTTTACTAAGGAGCTATAGGGCGTACATACAATAGCTATAGTAGCAGTCTTTACCCAGATCTTGGTTCCTGAGAGGGTCAGGAAGCTCCTCTACCACATAAAAGGAGACTAATGAATGGCGGGAGTCTGTGACAGATTTTTGCTGCAAGTTACGCCTCTGCCCTTATAGTTACACCCCCATATGTACTCTATATATTCTGTATCAGAACAGGAAAGATGAATGTATTTGCTGCCGCCTTCCATATCTCATGTAAGACTATGGCACAATGTTTCCTTCATCACGTGAATAACATACGTAAAAACCTCAGGAACATAAGTGGAAAGTATTTTGACATCCCAGCTCCAATTACCTCTTAATCCTTTTACTTGTACAAGGCAGCGAGCTACGATATATTGATCCAGAATGGTTTAAAGCCATTAATACGCTAAATCTAACAAAGACTCTTTGAAAATGCACAAAGCGACTCGAGTTAGCTCAGCTGCCATAACAAAAATGCTACAAAAGGGTAAAGTAATCGGGAACCATTACAGACTCTTGTGTAACTTTGCCGAATGTCTACATGAGGTTTTAACGGGACTATTAACACATTGTGACTACTGAACAGCATTTATACTGCCGGTGACAGGAAACAGCCAGGAGAAACTAAAATGTAATAATGTAAATGCATAGCTCTGAGCTAGAAGTCTGTTCACTGCAGTTATCACTTCTCTTAAAGGTCATGTCCACCTCTGAAGACAGACTTAATCTACTGTACATACAAAGTTCAGTTACTTTTAAAAAATATATAACATTACTTACCCTGTACTAACCCTGAGTTACATCCTGTATTATACTCCAGAGCTGCACTCACTATTCTGCTGGTGCAGTCGCTGTGTACATACATTACATTACTTATCCTGTACTGATCCTGAGTTATATCCTGTATTATACTCCAGAGCTGCACTCACTATTCTGCTGGTGCAGTCACTGTGTACATACATTACATTACTTATCCTGTACTGATCCTGAGTTATATCCTGTATTATACTCCAGAGCTGCACTCACTATTCTGCTGATGCAGTCACTGTGTACATACATTATATTACGTATCCTGTACTGATCCTGAGTTACATCCTGTATTATACTCCAGAGCTGCGCTCACTATTCTGCTGGTGCAGTCACTGTGTACATACATTACATTACTTATCCTGTACTGATCCTGAGTTACATCCTATATTATACTCCAGAGCTGCGCTCACTATTCTGCTGGTGCAGTCACTGTGTACATACATTACATTACTTATCCTGTACTGATCCTGAGTTACATCCTGTATTATACTCCAGAGCTGCACTCACTATTCTGCTGGTGCAGTCGCTGTGTACATACATTACATTACTTACCCTGTACTAACCCTGAGTTACATCCTGTATTATACTCCAGCGCAGCGCTCACTATTCTGCTGGTGCAGTCACTGTGTACATACATTACATTACTTACCCTGTACTAACCCTGAGTTACATCCTGTATTATACTCCAGAGCTGCACTCACTATTCTGCTGGTGCAGACACTGTGTACATACATTACATTACTTACCCTGTACTAACCCTGAGTTACATCCTGTATTATACTCCAGAGCTGCACTCACTATTCTGCTGGTGCAGTCACTGTGCACATACATTACATTACTTATCCTGAACTGATCCTGAGTTACACCCTGTATTATACTCCAGAGCTGCACTCACTATTCTGCTGGTACAGTCACTGTGTACATACATTACATTACTTATCCTGTACTGATCCTGAGTTACATCCTGTATTATACTCCAGAGCTGCACTCACTATTCTGCTGGTACAGTCACTGTGTACATACATTACATTACTTATCCTGTACTGATCCTGAGTTACATCCTGTATTATACTCCAGAGCTGCACTCACTATTCTGCTGGTGCAGTCACTGTGTACATACATTACTTATCCTGTACTGATCCTGAGTTACATCCTGTATTATACTCCAGAGCTGCGCTCACTATTCTGCTGGTGCAGTCACTGTGTACATACATTACATTACTTATCCTGTACTGATCCTGAGTTACATCCTGCATTATACTCCAGAGCTGCACTCACTATTCTGCTGGTGCAGTCACTGTGTACATACATTACTTATCCTGTACTGATCCTGAGTTACATCCTGTATTATACTCCAGAGCTGCTCTCACTATTCTGCTGGTGCAGTCACTGTGTACATACATTACATTACTTATCCTGTACTGATCCTGAGTTACATCCTGCATTATACTCCAGAGCTGCACTCACTATTCTGCTGGTACAGTCACTGTGTACATACATTACATTACTTATCCTGTACTGATCCTGAGTTACACCCTGTATTATACTCCAGAGCTGCACTCACTATTCTGCTGGTGCAGTCACTGTGTACATACATTACATTACTGATCCTGTATTGATCCTGAGTTACATCCTATATTATACTCCAGAGCTGCACTCACTATTCTGCTGGTACAGTCACTGTGTACATACATTACATTACTGATCCTGTATTGATCCTGAGTTACATCCTATATTATACTCCAGAGCTGCATTCATAGTTCTGCATTCTTCAGAGCTTAAATTTCCCACCACTCCCTGCTGGCTCAATCTCTGCACAGAACTTGCTTACTGTATCTGCTTTCATTCTGAGAAGTTTACTTTTTACACCAGATACTGCGCAGACATCTGATGTAGATAAAACAAGCTGCCCCTGTATTATAGAAGCTCAGCCAAGCTGTTTGTCGTGTGTCTAAAAATAAGCTTGTTGACTTTTTCAGCAGAATTGTAAATGTACTGTAGCTCTGGAGTATAATACAGGATGTAACCAGACATCTCAGTTCACCGGGCTTCTCAGGAGTCTCCCGTTTTTTAAAATACCTCCTACTTTCACCTGGATGGTCGCTCTATGATATCACATTAGTGCTGTGAATATTAATGAGGAGGTTGTCCGGAGATCCCCTGTCAACTTAAAGTTTTATATTATTTATCTTTTTCATTACATCTGTGTATGTGAGGTTGTCACCCTATCAGTTGAGCCACAGGCTCTGTTATTTTGTATGGTTGGGAGTTTTTTTTCCTCATCCCAAGATTCAATAGTATTTTACTATATCTACATAATGTATTGGTATATAAAGTGATATCTCTCTATGTCAGTACATTATATGGTTAACAACACATTTTCTAAGCGTACAATCTACTGACATATATAGATATTTCTCTAGTTATACATATGCAGGGGAAGAAAAATACCATTGAAGGCTGAGGCCCCACGTTGCAGAAACGCAGCTTTTTTTGTTGCAGATTTTGCTGCGTTTTTTTGAGCCAAAGCTAGGACAGGATTGAACAGAAGGGAGAAGTATAAGAACTTCCTATATATTTCCCATTCCTCCTGTAGCCATTCTTGGCTTTGGCTCAAAAAATCACAGCAAAATCTGAAACAAAAAAATGCTGCGTTTCCACAACGTGGGGCCTCAGCCAAAGTTTGGTTTGAGAATAAAAAAAATCACCCATTGATGCTAATAGAGCCTGTGGCTCATCCAGTACAAGACAAGTTATGCAATGTATGTAAAAAAGGACTTTTTGGCAGAGATGATCATTGTGATCCATCTGCAATACCAAACGCATCCAAAGGACAAGTGGGGCGCTGTTTCTGGTTAAAACGCCCTTTTACCTTATACAAACCCTGTAACTGAATACATACTACTAGCATTGTTCCTACTTCCAAAATATCCATGCACATTTACAAAAAAACAGTATTAAACATCCATGATGACATAATTCTCCTACTTCTATGATGACATCACTCTTCTATCAGCAGGATATGCTGTGTTTAAAGGAGCTGTACATATAATGAATTGTCTGGTGCTACATTGTAATATTGCTGTCCAGGTTGTCTGCTCCCAGGAAAAATATTCTGTAAAGTAATTTATTCTGTCATTTTAACAAGGCACGGCAGAATGAATTTGTGGATTTGCAGCAGTAAAGGAGGTGTAACACAACTGACTTGCTCCAGATGCACTCGTCTCCGCAAGCTGTTTGCTTTTTGGCAGTGGGAATATGGTTTAAATTGTTACTTTGTATAAACAAAGCTGTATCTTTATTGACCATGATGAGTGTTTGTTCTCTGCCAAAAGTGTGGGTGCAGCATAAATTCAGAACCCGACTATTTACTGGAAGTGTCTTCAACTTGACGCTCCACATCCCACTCTGCTGAGCGAGTACTTTTCACCGTAAGAAAATAATTGTGATGGCGACTCTTCACGCAACTGTTTTATCGCTCTGCACAATGACAGGTTTTACTGGCGCCAGTCGCTGAATCCACAACATTGTCGAACACAGGAATCGTAATAACGTCAGTGATCGGTAGAGACTTCCAGTCATTGCAGGTTCTCCAGGACGATTATATGGATGGTATATTCTGTCTGATCAGTGGAGGCGTAGCCTCATAGACACATGATGGGCAGATCAGTGAAAGCGTAGCACTGGCCTCCTTCATTGTTAGCATAGACATAGTGGTTTGTCTATGCAAGTAGTTGTGCCTGGTTTTGTACCCAATATCTGCAAGCCCCACCACCTCTTCTGTGTCCTGACTGGCTTTGGTCCAGGAGATCGGGGTCTCACCGATCAAACAATGACAGCCTATTGTGAAGTTAGGGTTATCGTCCCAGAGAACCCATTTAATTTTCACCATTATATGCACTAAAGTTATGTTATACAATATGTTTTCTATTTCTCTCCAAAATATCAGATCATTGGCTTATAGGATACAGCCTAGTCATTCAACTGGCATTATGTGTATTGTCTCATTAATAGGTGTAGTATTGTGTACTAAGGGGTTTGCTTCATTAATTTCATGCTAACTTTAACTTTAGGTTGGCTGTGTTATACTGTACATACACTGTTATTTGCATTTCCTGTTATATGTACACTTTATTATGTTAAAGGGGTTTTCCGGAACTAAGAAAATGTGACTATAGTCAGGAAATGCTTGTTATATGAATGAACAATCATAACTTTATATGTACCTTTATGTGTCTTTGGGTCATTTTTACCATTCCTCATATGTTCAGGCTCATGCAATACTTTCTGGTTTACACTTCCCGGTTGTGGGAGTGTTAGTGCTTTTCCTAACATATCTGTGTGCTTATACAAATTTATCTATATACAAGTATGTGTGTGTGTATATCTACAGCATTTATATGCGCATGTATTTGTATGTTATATATATATATATATATATATATATGTGTGTGTGAATGTATGTGTATACATATAGTATATAAAAATATGCATGTGTATCTGTATATATATTGACTGAAAATATCTGTAAAGCACAACCACATAATGTCCCATGATACAACACTTACCGGTAAGGCTGTGTTCATACAGTGCATTTTTGTTCAAAAAACGCATGTGTTTTTATCAGAAAACCACATATGTGTTTAAAAATACCATACATTGATCGATCCTAGGGCAAAAATGCACTGTGTAAACCCAGCCTGAGCAGGACCCTGCATTATGTTGATGATGAAGCATTTACGTCTACTGCACATGCTGCTCGTCTCCTTCACTCTCCTCATGTATCTACCATGCTGCCAGCCGGACAGTGTCCAAAAGCCCCTGTGCTCACTAAAGAATTCCTGTCCAATGGAGACAGGGGAGAGGCTGGAATAGTTTGCCCCTGAATATAATAGCTAGTCTTGATAAAACTTCAATGCTATATCCAAGAAAATTGCATCCATTAACATATTTACCGTTTCAAGAATGATTAGCCTGGTCCTTCATTGCGTTGCTTGGCTTGGTCTGGATCTAGGCCCTAGGGCTTTGTCTGCAGCAACGCTGATCAAAAGTCCTGGTCTGCATGGGAGCCATCTTGTCTGGAGTTCTCACAGATTTGTAGGAAGGGAAACTCTATTTCCACCCACGCTCCCTTGGCTACTCTTGACTTTCACCAGTCATAGCTGGGTTCCTGCACTTGCAGAGACTGCTGCACTCTGTCTCTTTTCTTGGGGTACCAATGGTTGAGGAATCACACTCTGCACTACTGCTTCATAGCTCATAGGTCACAATTAGAGATGTGAGAACTGCTTCATTCCTAGCCTCTTCCGACCCCAAGCCTCTTCTCTTCACATCACAGAGTATAATAAGTGGAGGCCAAAGGGAGGTGAACAAAATAAAAAAACATTCATACTCACCCTCCCTCACCTCTTTTGGGCCTCTGGTGTCCGGTGCTCTCCAGTTAACGTAATGCACTTGGGGTGACCGATGAGGCCTATGATTGGGGCACAGTGGTCACATGGCTATGCCGGGCATCATGACGCTCGAGGTGCCCATGGGCGCATGATGTCACCGAGGAGAGAGAGCGCACCGGACACTACAATGACGCCCAGAAGAGTTAAGGGAAGGTGAGTATGAATGTTTTTTTTAATGTTTTTCACCTCCCTTGGACCTCTACTTATTATACTCAGGGGTCTAAAGAGACCCCAGAGTATAATAAGATCACTTCCGATTCTATCCGAACTTGTCTGACCCAAAACAAATCAGAGAGTCGAGCCACGCGAACCAACCCAAAATGAAATTAATCTTGGATGGCCCGCCCATGTATAATCATTATGGTGATAGACTCCCTTCCCTCCGACTGAAGCATCTCTCCAACTGCTCCCTGACATTAGGAGCAGGCCTTACACAACCCTGTGCTGCAGCAACCACCACAAGGGGATGAGCACAGAAGGGGTGCGTGCCAAATAGACTCCGCCCCTTCTGCTCCCATCATAGCAGTATGGTGGCTGCTGCTCCGCCACCTCCTCTCGGGGGCCCTTCCACTCTTTACATCCCCTCCCTTATTCCTCTCACACAAACTATATCAGCCAGCAGAGGGCGACAATGAGCACAGAACATAAACTTCTCCCAGGATATAAAGAATACAAAGTCTAAGTTCAATCCTAAAGCATGATGGGACTGAAATTCAGACATTAAAAAAAGCTATCTAACAAAGCCTATTTTTAACAATGTCTTTGCCATCTGACTTCATAATGTGTACCGCACCGCTGATGTTAATATCAACTGTGACGGAAGCGTCCCTTTAAAATAAGTGCTCGGGTCAATGATCTTTTAAGACAGAAGCGCACGACGTACTGTAAGCGGCGAGGAGTCATAAGTCATCTCCGAGCGAAACAGACATTGAACTGAGCAGATGTCATTTTGGACAAAAGACTCCCTTAAGTTGGAGGTGTATTTAGCATAATTGCTTTGGAAGTATCTTGTGTGTCGCCTGTGAAAATGCATTTAGGCATTTCTTGTGTTTGCTTCGCTGAACAATAAGCCACATTTTCCCTGTATGCATAACATTACGGAGCTGGCTGTAGGGAACGGAACCCGCGACCATTAAGCGCTCACTCGACAAAACTTGCATTCATATTTTCCATTTGCCACGCGAAGCAAATTAATTTAAATTTTAATAAACAGCCATTGATTTCCCAACAATCCGGGGTGTAATTAACGCTCCCGTCTAATTCTGTTTGTGCGCCCGCTATTCACTGTCTGAGCGAATCGCAAAAAAACACAGCCGTTGTTATGGAAACCGATTCAATTTTCGGAATTATTGTACATTCTAAACGTGGCTGGACGGAGCACCGTGCCCTCCATTCCAAATATTACCGCCTGCGAAATAAAAGTGTGGCTGCCACTGTGTGCATTCACGCTGATAAGAACCTAAGAGACTACAGCTGCTTTTATTTATTGAGGAGGGAATGGCCGCCGCAAGATTGTTTGGATTTGATAAATAACTTGAGCTGGAATAGAAGTGAAGGGAGTAAAGGGCTCCGAGTTTCTGGAGAACGGAGGAGAGATGCAAACAAGACCATCTGCGGGCGGCGAGAGAGGGCAGGGAAACGGCCCAGAGTGTGATGGCAGATGTTGTGGATGCTATAGAACACCTGCCGCAGCAGCAGCTGACTCAGGACCATTCACCACACTGACCCTTTGTTTGACTCGTAGAGCAGGATGAGAGGACCCTGCACCATTGTAGAGGGTATAATATGATCTGTTGTAGGCTTATACAGTATAATGCAAGAAATGTTTGCTCTTGCAAGGAGGAAGGCTAAAGCTGACCTCACTGGAGATTAGACTAAGATTTCACAGTAAAAGAATAAAGGGTTAAAAAAGTGACACGGCCTCTGATCACTATGACTGTCAATCCTCTTTGCATCCAACCCCTACAGGTAACTTCAACTTAACTTTAAAGAGGACCTTTCACCATCCCTACCAGCTTCAGATCTTTGCATTGTTCAATAGGTGGCGCTCCACTGATACCGACAAAGCTGCAATTTTCTCTCTAGCCCCCACAGTTCCCCAGTAGTCATTTCTGTTAGTTTCAGCAAAATTATGCACTCTACTGTACTGTCAAGTGGTTGTTACCTAGCTCTCTATTACCAGTGTGGTACCGCCCACCTGACAATATGCAGCTTAATTAGCATATTAACTAAAACCACTGATTGCTCAGGAATGGTGGGGGCTAGAGAAAAAATTCCAACTGCGCTGGAATCTGTGGAGTGACTCCTATTGAAGGATGTGAATTGTCAAATTAAAGTTCACCATGTGATCACTGCTAGAAATATGGCTGTACAGTATCTGTACAGTATTAGAAAAACAAGGTTCTTCAGACCACAGAGTATAATAAGTGAAGGCCCATGGATGGCATCATAACAAACAGTTATACTCACCTTGCCTCAACTCTTCATCCTTGCAGCATCTGATTGTCCCCTGGCATCCTGGAATTTTTGGGCCTCAGCAGTCATGTGGGCCGTGACATCACTGTGCTGTATCCAAGTATCATTACATCAGCATGACCCATGTGACGGCTGAGGCCTGTGATTGTGACCCTGGGGTGCGCACCATGAGGGACCACCGGACACCATGGTGACTAACACCATGAGGTGCACAGCAGAGGTGAAGCAATGTGAGTATAACTATTTGCTATGTTGCTATATAGAAGTCTATGGAGCAGGGAGGGAGGCGGAGGCTGCTGGAAAAGACAAACAAATAACTACTTCTGCTACACTCTCATGCAATGTGAATGAGGGCGAGCTGACACTGCAGAATCTTCAGGATAAGAGTTTACCACTGCCATGAGGCAGTAAATCAATTAACAGTCTCCTTCTCCTCTCTCCCCTCTCCATGGACTTCTGTGTGTGAGCTGGATAAGGAGCAAGCAGCCGGATTGTATATAAGGAAGGGAGAGCAGCCTAATAGATGGAGAAGGAAACAGATTTCTTTAGTAAGATATATTATAAAGTTCCTTATATTCACTTGTACTATTCATTTATAAATAAGCAGTTTTATGTTAGGAAATTTATCAGCACAGAATATGGACGTGAAAACAGGAATAGTATTAAAAGATGGAAATGTTACTTTAAGATAGAGGTAGGGACAGCATTAGCCCCAGGCAAATCTAGGTAGATGCCAAAGCTCACTGGACCGAGAGAATGATGTCATGGCAGTCAGACCAAAATTCTCTATGCTTGATAATCCCATTACAATGCATTATGGATATAGGTATGATCCTGCACATATACAGTATACATCTCTGATATAAGTACGGCTATGACACTTAACCACTCTGCTACTACAAGTGCCAATATTGCAGGCAACAGAGGAGCAGATCTGGTAGTTATATGTATCTTGCATTTGGAAATGAAAGTAGAAGGGCCGCTGTGCAGGAATTAAGGGGTTATAGTAACAGTTTTACATAGAAAACTGCAAAGTGAAAAGCCTGCAGGGTAGATGCTTGTACCATTTCTAGCAGAGCAGCAGCGAGTAAAAGTACATAAAAAACCATTGTGCCGCAGGTTGTGAAAACCTTGAGACAAAACCATTATTTTTCCTCCTTACAAATAATGCAAAAGAAAATGACATGATAATGGCTCCACCTACTGTTACATTGTTTCTGTGAAATTGATTTTCTTTACTGGCTGAGGATGTAAATAAATAGCTTTTATGTGCAGTTGTTGAAGGGACCAGCAGTGCAGCGAATGCCAGAGTTATTTATTTGTGTATATAGTTAGAGAATCCATGTAGCCAAAAAAAGAGAGGAGAGGAGAGGAAGACACAGGGAGGGTAGTAGAGACGATAACACAGGGAGAACTGGAAAGAGAGAGGATGGATCAGAGAATATCAGGGACAAAGAAGAAGTAGGAAGAGATGGTGCCAGTAAATAAAGAATTAAGGTATGAATAGAAGAAAAGGTGGAGAAAGGAAAGAGGAAGACACAGGGAGGGCAGTAGAGATGTCTACTGTCCCCCACCATCACAAGCTTCAAGAAGGCCCTGAAGCCCCTCCTCTTTAAGGAAGGCCTACAACCTCCAATAACACTACTGTCACCACAACACCACCTGTACAGTCTCTCCCCTCACCTTCTGTCTCTATCCCTCTTCCCTCATAGACTGTAAGCCCTTGCGGGCAGGGCCCTCTATCCCACTGTGCCAGTTGGTCACTGTTAGTATTATCTGTTTTGTACATCTTGCGTACTGTATGTAAATCCTCAAATGTAAAGCACCATGGAATTAATGGTGATATATAAATAAATAAATACATAAATAAATAATAATAATAACAACACATGGATAGAGGATGGATCAGAGAATATCAGAGATGGTTCCACTAAATAAAGAACTGGAGTATATATAGAAGAAAAGGTGGAGAGAAGTAAAGAAGAAGACACAGGGAGGGCAGTAGAGACGATAACACAGGGAGAACTGGAAAGAGAGAGAGGAAAAATCTGAGAAAATCAGGGAAGAAATAGGTAGATGGTACCAGTAAAAAAATAACAAAACAAAATTGAAAGATGTATAGAAGAAAAAGTGGAGAAAAGGAAAGAGGAAGAAACAGGGAGGGCAATAGAGAGGATGACACAGGGGAAACTGGAAAGAGAGAGGGGATGGATTAGAGACTATCAGGAATAAGGAAGAAATGGTACCAGTAAAAAAACATAAAAACAAAACTGACAGAGGCATTGAAGAAAAGTAGAGAGAAGTAAAGAGGAAGAAACAGGGAGGGCAGTGGAGAGAATGACACAAGGGGAACTGGAAAGAGAGAGGTGATAGACTAGAGAATATCAGGAATAAGGAAGAAATTGGACGAAATGGTACTGGTAAATAAAGAACCCAGAGATGTATAGAAGAAAAGGAGGAGAGAAGAAAGAAAGAAAACAGGGAAGGCAATAGAGAGGATGACACAGGGGAATGGAAAGAGAATATGGATCAGAGAATATTGGAATAAGGATGAAATAGAAAGAGATAATACTGCTAAATAAAGAACTGAGGGATGTATAGAAGAAAAGGAGGAGAGAAGGTGAAAAAAAGACACAGGGAGGGCAATATAGATGATAACACAAGGATAAATGAAAAGAGAGAGAGCATGGATTAGAGAATATAAGGGACAAGGGAAGTAGGATAGATAGAGAAGATACGAGAAAGAAAGGACTGAGAGGTGGATTAGAAAAGATTGAGAGAACGAAAGAGGAAGACACAGAGAAGAAGAAGGAGAGACTGGTGAGATAGTTAGCGTGATGAAAGTAGCGTATTTGTGTATGTGTTATTACAGATTCATATTGTTCATATATATAGTTAGTCAATGTATTGTTTAGCCATGTGTTATCAGTATACTCCCTTGGTATGTGTGTATACAAGGACTCTTTCTGCCCTGCAGGTTTATTGCTCTACAGCTCCTTGGGCAGCAAGACATGGAAGAGGGTCACCTATCATCGACCTCAGCGCTGTGAAACAATTCATGCTCCAGCTTTTCCAGATGAAGATCAGTTGTTCTTCTCTTATCTCAGGGAATGAGAGAGGGTGGGGGCAGCCTAGCAGGGAGGTGTGGCTAAGCACAAGCCATAAGAAACTGTTTTACCTTACAAGTATCACACATCTTTTGGAGCAGCAAGGACGCTGACATGTTCAAAGCCATCAGAAGATCCTCCAAGCTCCATGAAACAAAAGGACTAAGTATCGGATTTAGTCTGTTTTTCTCCAACTATTTTTAAGACTGTTTGCTTGTGTGTCATTTTCTTTCTTTTTTTTATATACAGCACTGAACACTTTGGGTATTAAATTGTTAACTTTAAGGATACTTGTGCTTGCTTTATGAACCCACTCAGATTTCCGCTAAGCCTAAAGTTAGTGGTGGTAGCAGCGTGCATTTGGGGTGCATGGACTTTGTTGTGAGTGCAAGATTGAGTGAGTTGACCCCTGACAGGCCGCACTCACGTCACGTGTTTGGATGACCCATATGTGACAGTTAGGGAAACTGGAAGAGGAAGAGACTGGAGAATGAAGATGTACTGTAAAAAGAGGCATAGAGGAAAAGAAAAAATAGAGTTGAAGATAGTGGCAAATTAGGCGAAGTGAGAGAGAAGAACAAATGGGAGAAAAAGAGGAAGATTACATAAATGTAGAAGGAACAAAGATAAGAGAAATGAAAAGAAAAAGGAAACTTAAAAACAGAAAGAGACATGGAAAGATGAAGATGAAGGCAAAGAGAGAGAAGGACATGGGGGGGGTCAAGACACAAAGTAAGAAATAAATGGATGTAAATTAAAAACAGCAAAAAAATGGAGGAAAGCAAAAATTTCAGATGTGTAAAGAGAAAACAGAAGGATGGCAAAAGAAGTCTGGATAGAAGATGGAAGAGCTGGATTATCCATAGCAATCCTATTTACTAACAGTGTCTGCAGGTGCTCAGTTATCTCCAGTACATACAAGTAGGGCTGAATTATACAACTTGGTTGGTTAAATAAAGAAATATGGAGAACGTAGCAGGTAACAGGAATACAGGGAAACAGGAACTCAACAATAGATGACTGGAGCCGAATGGCCATGGAAATAAGATGATGGAAAAAACAGATAATGGGCATTCTATGATGAACTCATGATCAAACAGACAATGACTGACCCCAAGTTTTCTCTAGACCTATCCCTGAACACTGACCCTAACAACCCTCACCATCCCTAAAGAGAACTAACTAGACATTAGGAAACCAGTTCATAGTGAGTTTGGCTGAACCTGAAATTTTTGGGATTCCTCACCCATGAACCATTATTACCACTCTGGGGTTTCTTCAGACCCCAGAGTATAATAAGTAGAGGTCCAGGGGAGGTGAGGAAAATAATAACCACTGATACTCACCTTCCCTCATCTCTCCTGGGCCCCCCATGGTGTCCTCTTCTGTGACATCACTGCATAAAAGGGCCATGATGTTGATACCTCCCTGTGATTGCACCTCAGCATTGACTCTGGGGCCCTTGATCTCACAGAAGAGGTCAGAAGAGGGCCAAAGAGGACTGAAGAAGCTGGGAGGGAGCCCAGGAGACATTAGGGAAGGTGAGCATAAGTGTTTATTATTTTAACGCACTTCCCCGGGGGCGGCGGTTTTTGGGGGGGGGGGGGGGGGGGGCCCGGGGAATAAAAGGGGGGGGGGGGGGGGGCAAAAAAAATTTGGGTGGGAAGAAAGGGGGGGGGGGGTTTGTTGAAATTTGGGGAAAAGATTTTTTTAATTTGGGTTTTGGTTTTTTTTTTTTTTGTGGTTGTTTTTTTTTTTTTTCCTCCCTTAAATTAAAAATATATTTTTTTATTTTTTTTTTTTTTTGTTGTTGGTTTTGGTGTGTGGGGGGGGGGGGTGGGGTGGGGTTGGGGTGGGAGGGGGGAAGGGGGGGGAGGGGGGGGGGTTGGGGGGGGGGGGGGTGGTTATTTTTTTAAAAAAAAAAAAAAAAAAAAAAAAAAGAGAAAAAAAGAAGGGAGGAGGAAAGGGAAGGAGGGGGGGGGGGGGGGGGGGGGGTGGGATCCGATGGAGTAGGACGCACTTTGGAGGAGCTCCTACCTTACCGTCAGCTTAGTGGGACCATTTGGGACATACAGAACCCCATGGCTAGAAGAACGAGCCGGACACTGGCTGTGGGAGACCCTGCACCCGCGGACAGGTCACAATCTACCCTGTCCGCGTTCCTGCAGCCGGCAACAGCTTCAGCAGCGCGGGCCTCCACGAGGCGGCGGCCATCTTCCTCCGCAGCAGCGCCGACCGCCTCCGGAATAACTACAGCAGCAGCTCCGCTGGCAGCGCGAGGGGCTCCCGCGCTGCAGAGAGGTCTCCCTGTTAGGCCTCCTGCTCTTCTGGAGGCTGAAAGCCCGGGCGCTCGATCTCCACCGCCGGGTAAGACAAGCGCTGCGACCGCTCACATCGCAGCGCTGACTGCCCCCCCTCCCCCCGCAGCTTCAGCCAGTACATTCCTCAGCGGGCTCCCCCACGCAATATCAGGGGGACCCAGCGTCCCAGGAGACCTCAGCAGGTGCCTCTCCTCCCCACATGTCACCATCTGACCGTGGGAGTCCTCCTAGCCCTGTGGGGGATCCTCTCACCCCCCGGCAGTCCTTACAACTTCCTAGCCTCATGCCCTTGCAGCAGCCCCCACCCCCTCCTAGGAGATGAGGAGGCAGACTTGGGGACGACTCCTTCTTTGTCCCCCCTGGCTATCTGTACCCAGCTCTCCCCGCCGTCTGCACCGCCACCCCGACTTCCGCTACAATCTGCTCTGGCAGCCTCTTCTGACCCTCCACCGTGGCTTGATTACCTTGCTCATCTACCGTCAAAAGAGGACTTTGACTCCCTGGTTGCTAAAGTCACAACGGCATGTCGTTCAGAGATACGCACTGAAATCGCTGTCCTGCGGCAAGATCTCCAGCATATTGCAAACCGGGTTGATACCCTTGAAGATGATCATGACCAGACCCGTTCTCATGTGTCTCACCTCCAGGACACTGTCCTCTCCCAATGCCAGGTGGTTAATGACATGCAGCGCCATTTGGGGGACTGGGGCACCCGGGGGGGGGGCAAAAAAAAGAGAATGGGGGGGGGGCGGGGGGGCGCCCGGGGGGGGGATATACTGGGTTCGGGGGGGGGGGGTTTTCACCCCTTCTTGGGGGGACCCCCCTACGTTAAAAATAAAGGGGGGGGGGGGGGGGGGGGCGGGGGGGCGGGGGGGCTGGGCCCGGTGCGGGTGGGGGTGTTTGTGGGGGGGATGTTATGAAGGTATGGAAAAAATCCTTTCTTTGGGGGGGCGGTTTTTTTAGGTGGTGGTTGAAGGAGGGGGGTAATATTTTTTTTTTTTGGTTTTTTTTTTTGTTTGGGGTTAGAAGAGGGGGGTGCCTGTGTGTTGTGGGGGTGGTTGGGGGGGGGGGGGTAGGGTTGGGTTGGGGTTTTTTTTTTTTTTTTTGGGGGGGGGGGGGGGGGGGTGCTGTTCTGTGGGGTGTTGTTGTGGTGGTGGGGTGTTTTGTTTTTTTTTTTGTTTTTTTCTCCTGTTGTGCTGGGGGAGGGGGGAATCTGATTGCTCCGCCACCACCGCCTCCCCCGGTCTGGACGGTCCAGAACCCGGCTAGACGCCAGCAACGTTCTTCCAGAAGATCAAGGGTGGAACCCCCCCCCTCCGTGACTGTATTTTTTTTTTCTCGGCCCTCCTAGTTTCTGGGAGGGATATGTCTACTTTGCTCACTAGGGGGTTCTGTTGTTATTGCTGTTTATGTTTATACGCATTTTTCTTTTAATGGTCCCACTACTTATTTGCATTTTACTTATGATTCAGTCTGGGCGGTCGGGTGGGTTAGACTCCCCCTTCCCCCCCCAGTGACTGACAGATGTTACTATCCTTAGGTCCCCAATTGTCTATTTTGATCTGCATATTGCTGATCCTCTCCCGCCTCCCACCCACTCCCCCCTCTACTGTGGGGGCTTCGTCCAGCTGTGGACCCACTGGTTGGGCCCCGGAAGGGTCATTTGTGGCCCTGACTTGGACATTTTTTTTTTTGCCCCCGGCCGGGAGATATAGTCCCGACCACTAGATTTAGTTTAATTGTGTTTTTTAAATATTTTTGTTTTTTATTTGTTATGCCTCGTCCTTTTGTGTGTCTTTTGTCTCTTTCCCCTCCCCTTCTGTCCCTTCTCTTTTCTCCCCTTTTTCAGGTTCGGAGACTCGTTTGGCTACAGTGGCCTGGACCCTTCACCTTTATTTTTTTCAAGGCTTCCGACTCTCGATGGTTGGGTGAGATTTGCCTCTTCCTCATTTTTCCTTACGCTAGCTACAAACCCACTCTGTTTTCTCTATGGTTAAGTGCATTACATTAAATGTCAAGGGCCTGGGCTCCAACTCAAAACGGCGAATGGTCCTGCGGGAGCTTCGCTCCCTACAGGCAGAGGTAGCTTTTCTCCAAGAGACCCATTATGATCATACTGGCATGTTTAATTTTGCTCGCCATTACTTCCCCTCCACTTACTCTGCATATTGTAGTCGTAGGAGGGGGGAGTAGCTATTCTGCTTTCTCGTACCTGCCCTATCACTGTTTCGGCCTCTCATTTAGATCCCCAGGGTCGATATATTATCCTGGAGGGGCTTTTACGCGGTCAACCTATCACTTTGTGTAACATATATGCCCCTAACTCTTCTCAGATCCCCTTCCTTAAACAGGTCCTGGGGAAATTGCAAATGTCTGAGGGATCTGCACTGTTACTGGGAGGAGACTTTAATATGGCTTTTTCTGAAAATATGGATAGATTCACCCTCAATAATGATCCTCCTGGACCCTCGCAGACAAGACTAGCAAAGGAGTTTCGCTGCCTTGTGCGGTCAGCTGCCCTCTATGACCTTTGGCGGGTGGACAATCCCTCTGCTCGCTCTTTTACATTTTACTCCCACCCCCATAAAACCCACTCTAGAATAGACTACTTTTTCGGTAACACATTAACCCTTCGCTTATTCAAGTCAGCTGACATAGGCCCCATATCCTGGTCCGATCACGCGCCCATAATGCTAACACTGTCCCCCTCCTGCCCTCCGACAAAACGTTGCCATTGGCGACTTAATGAATCCCTCCTTCATTCACGAGAGACCCAGGGTAAACTTCGTACCCACCTCCAAGAATACTTTCGAGTTAATCTTGAATCAGTCCCCGCTATATCTACACTGTGGGAAGCCCATAAGGCAGTAATGAGAGGTCACTGTATTGCACTGGGAACACAGGCCAAGAGGAATCGAAAGGTCAGAGAGGAGGCTTTAATTAGTAGGATCAGATCCCTAACCGAGAGACCAGCGTCACGACCCACAGTATCCTTGTTGCGTCAATTGGTAGCTGCTAGGGCAGACCTCCGCGACCTCGCTACCCAGGCCACCCATCGCCTTCTCCTCTACAGCCGCCAGAGGTATTATGAGAGGGGAAATAAGGCCCATACACTCCTAGCCAGAACCCTGAGAGACCGCCGGGTTTCCTCTACACCTCATGCTGTCCGAGATTCCCAGGGCACCCTACAACACCACCCCGACACTATAGCGACCTTGTTTAGAGATTATTACACTACACTGTATAACCTTCCCTCGGCTGCTGGGAGAGGCCCCTCCACTACAGAGACAAACTTGCAATCCTATCTGACCTCCTGTCGGCTCCCGGTCCTCCCGCCCTCAGCTCTCTCTTCACTTAATGCTCCAATATTGGGCGAGGAGTTAACTGCCGTCTTGGAGGGTCTCCCTAATGGTAAAGCTCCGGGCCCTGATGGGTTCACTTATGCTTATTATAAAACTTTCCATTCTGATCTCCTCCCTCATATGTGTAAACTCTTCAACTCTTTTTTGGATGGAGCCCCGATCCCGCATACTATGCTGCACTCTCACATTTCCTTGGTCCCAAAGCCACATAAGGACCATCAGGAATGTTCTAACTATCGTCCCATTGCCCTCCTGAATACAGACCTCAAACTATTTACAAAAATTTTGGCAAATAGGCTTGGCCTTTGGCTTCCGACTCTCATCCACAAGGACCAGGTGGGATTTGTCCCCTGTCGCCAGGGAGGAGATAACACTAGAAGGGCGGTGGACTTGATTGATGTAGATAACCGTTCTTCCACCCCCACTTTGCTTTTAAGTCTGGACGCTGAGAAGGCCTTCGATCGCCTTGATTGGTCATTTATGATAGCCACCCTCGAGAGTTACGGGTTCTCGGGGGGCCTTCCTCACGGCCATAAGGGCTCTCTATTCCCGCCCCTCGGCAGTGGTCAAGCTACCTAATGCTTCCTCCCAACCTTTATCCATTCGTAATGGAACCCGTCAGGGATGCCCCTTGTCACCTTTAATATTTGCATTGTGTATTGAACCCCTGGCGGCCCAAATTAGATCTGCCTCAGATATCACCGGGGTATTTGTGAGGGATAGGGAATTTAAAATTAGTTTATTCGCAGACGATGTCCTGTTGACCCTCACTAAACCCCATACCTCCCTCCCGAACCTTCTCCGAGTTTTAAAGGAATATGGAGTCCTATCGGGCTATAAGGTTAACCCTAGTAAAACGGAAGCCCTGCCTCTAAATATCCCAAGCGAGACTTTGCAGTTGCTTAAGACTAATTTTGCTTTCCAGTGGAGGGACCACTCATTACGTTATTTGGGTGTCCAGTTATCCTCTTCCTACCATACACTGTATTCAGTCAATTATCCTCACCTGTTTCATGAGCTCCGCTCTCTCCTAGATAAATGGCGTCCTCTCCATATTTCTCTCCTAGGCCGTATAACTGCGGTTAAGATGACCCTCCTCCCCAAGCTTCTTTATTTCTTCGAAACCCTCCCAGTGGCAGTCCCTAGGTCCGAACTGAAATCACTACAGAAAGCAATCTTCCAATTTATATGGAATGGCAAACGCCATCGCATTCCCCGATCAGTGATGCTGGCGGGTAAGTCGGACGGGGGACTGGGGGCTCCACACCTGCTGCATTATTACTGGGCTGCTCATCTGCGGAGTATACCGTTTTGGGCGGCATCCCAGGCACACACGAAATGGGTGGAGATAGAGAAGCTTTGGCTAGCTCCTGTTCACCCCAATGCATATCTGTGGTCCTCCCCCCCCACCCTCTACTCCGCTGCTAGGCCCTATCGGCTTTACCCGGTCTATCTGGAATACTTGTTCTAAGCTCTTTCGATTGGCCGCTCCGCACTCATCTATGATTTCCTTTTTATATAATCCACTCCTTCCAAGCGGACTCACCGCCGCTATGGTCAGGCCCTGGAGTGGGCTGGGTTTGTTCCACATAGCAGACTTGGTGGACCCGTCGACCTTGGAGCTCAGGTCCTTCGACTACCTCACTTCCATACAGCACTTGCCTACCTCAGAGTGGTTCCACTATCAGCAGATAGTCCATTTTGTTGTTTCCCAGTTTGGGTCCACCCGGGTCTCCCTCCCCACAGGTTTTGAACGACTGTGTCGGGCAGGTACCTCCACTAGAGGCCTGATTTCAAATATTTATAGCCTCTTGACCTCTCAGGGGGGGCAGACCCCGGTGGCCCACAAATATATGACCCGGTGGTCTGGAACCCTGGGCACCCATATTCCGCACAGCCAATGGCAGGTCATATGGTCCCGTGCAGCTAAATCCTCTTCCTGTGTAACGTTTAGGGAAACGCAATACAAAATACTTATGCACTGGTATCATACCCCAGCTTTATTACATACTCTTAACCCCACTATTTCTTCTAGTTGTTGGCGATGCCGGGCAACACTTGGAACACTGTTTCATGTTTTTTGGGAATGCCCCTTAGTTCGCCCTTTCTGGCTCGAGGTTGAGAGGATGACTCACATTCTTTTCATCCAGGGTATACCCCTGGATCCCATGGTTTATCTGCTTAATCTCCCTCCAAAAGGTCTCGGTAAAAATACATCTAAATTATTCCTTTACTTGTGTACCGCGGCCAAAACACTTATAGCACGCCATTGGAGAAAGGCTCTTCCCCCAGCAGTCTCAGAATTGATAGCCCGTCTGAAGGACATCCGCAGTCTGGAGTACTTGACCGTCTCCCTCAACCATACGGTAGAGGCATTTGAAGCAATTTGGTCCCACTGGGATTCCTACTGTGCCACACAGGGTCTCTGAGGCCTGACTCCCAACTTTGTTTCCCCCCTTATTGTTTCTTTCCTTTGTCATGTCTTTTGTTTTCCCCCAAATTGAGTCTTTCTGTTGTTGTTTTCTCTGATGTAACAGATTATTTGCTTTACATTTGCCTTGTATTTCTTTTAAAAAACTTTTTCAATAAAAATTACAGTTTAAAAAAAAAAAAAAAAAAAGAGACAGAAAAAAGTAAAATATAAGACGGGGGTATCTATTGGGGCAGAGGCATAACATGATGCTCCTGGGACCTAATTCAAAATTGGTATCTAGGCCTGTAGGCCTGTACTGGTACCTAGGCACTTGACATGTGCTGTCTATAATACTGGTGTCTTCTTATGTTGTTGAGAGGCCTTTGGACTCTCTGAGATCCCTGGACCCAGTAGTGATTGCTACCACTGCACCCCTATAGCTACGCCCCTGGGGTACAACAGAATCAGCTGCACTTGGCCCCTGGCCTATTATAAATGGCACATGGTAGGGTGGGGACCTTGATATAGATTTCGCACTGGGGCCCAGGAACTTCAAGATAAGCCTGTATATAAGACAGAAGGGAAAACACATGAAATGGAAATACTGTAAAGAGATAAAGAAGACAGACACAGTAATGGTGCCCGTATTGGAGCAGTTTTCTATAGCAGCCGACCAAAGTGCTTTGTTCCTTTACAGAAGGGTCTCTGAAAAATTAGATCTGGAAAGTGATTGGTTGTGCTGAACCTCTATATGGTCAACGCAGAGTTAAACGGACATTAATATAAACCTATCTGATGTATAGACATAAGACCCCTCCCCTTAATAGCAATAGACGTCCAAGAGACGGACTGGAAGAAGAGGATACACATGTCAAAAGAGGGGAGGAAAGTAGGTGAAGGAGATGAGCGGTGAACAATGGACACTACATCAGGGCGGCCTAACTTTTATCCTGGGGCAGGATGTGACCTAGATTCCTCGTATAGCCTCTTTTTGTTAATTACATGCTCCATTTTGGCTAAAAACCTGACAGCAGGAATGCAAACATCTCAGAAATAACCTACAAAGTGACTGCCTACAATGTGCAAAAATGTGATAAAATTCACAAAATGTAATTCAGAGAATAATAAGGAAGATTAAAAGTAAGAAAATTTCCTAGGATCCCCGGACTGACAATACAGAGAATCTGCTGATACGGGCTATATATTTACTACATGGTGAAAGGTGCACGGACAGTTCCAGATGTTTCTTTATATTATCCAGCAGGGCCGACTCCAGGTTTCTGTGAGTCCTTGGCAACAGAGCCTCAGTGGGCCCCACATGAAATTGGTGGTTTTTGCTGTGGCAGGCTTCCTGGAATGGCTGTAGGTCTTTAAAACAAAGATTGGTTGGAATCTGCATGCCCCCATACAGTGTAATGACCCCCTTATGCCCCCACACGCATAAAGCAGTACAGCAGGATGTATTGAAGTGCCTGGTGCAAAGGTGGCCATACAAGTTCAATAGCTTCCGTTCGTCCGACGCTATTCCTGATACTCTTGCATGCTCAATTGGGCCAAGCATGCATGTGTTCTTAATGGAGAGAGGAATGGGATACCTTTGCTGGTGGCTTATCTTCCATTAAAACAAAAGTTTGGGCATATTGAAGTTCATACACATAAGATAGATGACTGAATCAGTAGGTTCAGCTGACTTTAACCTTACGTGTATGGCCAACTTTAAGATTCCATTTTTTCAAAAAGCCACCTGGTCAGATTTACATCCTGCTAGAACTTCGCCTGCTCATATTTGTAAAGTAGATTTACTTTCCTATTCTGGAATGATGAGACCCTTGTGGCCTATGTAAGGTCCCTACCCAATGATCTGCCATGAAAGAACTTGCTTCATATTCCCAAAGCCCTGATCTCAACGTCATCAAACACCAACTAGAACTATAACTGTGGGCAAGAATGTATTACCCTACGAAAATGTGGATGAATGGAGCCAGGGAGGTCAGCATGGTAGACCTAGAGTTTTCTATCACAGCCAAATCACTTTTCTCATATCAGAACAGGTCAGTACTTTTCTGCATATGTCCTGTATGGTCCTGGGAGTTATAGATGGAGCTGGGCGAACCACTTCAGCACAAGCTTCAACCAGAATATCCCAAATTGTTCAGTTTTTAACAAAATCGAACAATTGGGGATTCGCCTCGGATTAACTAAAATGGCCACCATGACATGCACTGTAGTGAATTATTATACTTTGGGGTCTCTTCAGACTCACCTTCCCTCACCTCTTTTTGGCCTCCTCATGGCGTCTGGTGCTTTCCTTTGGACATCACGTGCCAGGGGTCACATGATGATTGGCGTGCCCATGTCGCCACTGAGGCCCAATCACAAGCCTCAGAGGTGACTCCGGAAACATGACATCACCAAGGAGACCAAAAGAGAGAACCAGACGCAGCAAGGAGACCCAAAAGAGGTGAGGGAAGGTGAGTCTGAAGAGACCCCAAAGTATAATAATTTCCCTATCATACTCTGTCATCTGAAGAGACTCCAGAGTATAATAATTTCACTTCATACCCGAAACAAATCAGGGACCTGAGCCACCCATACCCGAAACAAATCAGGGACCTGAGCCACCCATACCCGAAAAAAATCAGGGACCTGAGCCACCTGTATCCGAAACAAATCAGGGACCTGAGCCACCCATACCCGAAGCAAATCAGGGACCCGAGCCACCCGTACCCGAAACAAATCAGGGACCTGAGCCACCCGTACCCGAAACAAATCATGTACCTGAGCCACCCGTATCCGAAACAAATCAGGGACCTGAGCCACCCATACCCGAAGCAAATCAGGGACCCGAGCCACCAGTACCCGAAACAAATCAGGGACCTGAGCCACCCATACCCGAAGCAAATCAGGGACCCGAGCCACCTGTACCCGAAACAAATCAGGGACCCGAGCCACCCGTACCCGAAACAAATCAGGGACCCGAGCCACCCGTACCCGAAACGAGTCGAATTTTTGGAGGTTCACCCATCTCTATTCTTAACATAATTCCTATCACCAGTTTTTGAACTTGCTTCTTCTTCAGCAACAATTCTATTGCAATACTGTCTGTGATGTTACTGAGTGACTGCTGTAAAGAAAACCCCTATAAAATTGCCAAATGTCTATTAGTAGGATTAGTTGTAAGAGTTAAAATTGTTGGATATAGTACTTAAAAAAAAAAAAAAGATAATGACATGAAAAATCTAAAATATATATATATATATATATATATATATATATATATATATCTCGAAAATTCTTAAAAAATATAAAAACTTGGTTTAAACAGTAGGTCATTTTTGTGACACATTTCCTTTAAGTGCGTAGAACTGCTTCGTGTTTTGTTTTGTGTAGTTGTCGGCAAAATTCGACACTGTCCTCTAGGTATACACCGTTCCTCCACGTGATAGGTACTGTATACAATTTCACTCTGTCTGGAGGTATTCAAGTCCGTAGCCCCTTTCCCCTCCCCCCGGTGGCGCCCTAAGGGATATTACATAATTGGATGCTATTTTTTGCCCATCCCTTTGTTCTGTGCCCATGTGTGCCCAGGTTGGCACTTGACAATCAGGCGACATTCATATGGGACAAGGGTCTCTGTACCATCCATATAATGAATTACGCTTCGTTCTAAGCTGTTTTCTTTGGAACAAAAGCTGCGGTTCATCGGTTACAGATGCAGATTGGGACTATCCTATTTCCTATTCATTACATAATTTTTCTGCTGCTTCTATTTGTTCAACTCACATTCAATAAATGAGCAACTGGACCGGTGCCCTGGTAAACAGCCCCGCGCCAAGATAAACAGTGACACAAAGAGGAGCCCGAGAACGTTCTGGAAACAAATTGTCTCCAAATCATAAATCTTAACTCAAACTTTTTCCATCTGTTAAGAAAACACTCTAGGTAGGGGGCAAATATAATGAGTCCCTTCAGGCAGAATATACATTAGCCTTAAAGGGGTTGTCCAGAATAACCTGTTTTTTGGAGAAAAGGTGAAAAAAAATAATCGCCTGTCCCCGTTGCTTCGGTATCTCCAACCGCGGTCTGGTCCTGCTGCTCTGGTGTCTTGTATTGGTGGAAGTCCCCGCCACATGTGACTGTTGAAGCCAATCAGTGGAAAAGGAGTGGGACGTCACTCACAAATGTCACCTGACGTCCCGTCACTTTTTCTTAGGCCTCTGATTGGCCTCAGTGATCATGTGTGGTGAGAACTTCTGCCAAAACAAGACACTGGAGCAGCAGGACTGGACCACGGTGGGAAACACCGGAGCACCAGGGACAGGTGAGTATGTTTTGTTTTTGTTTTTTCTCCTTCCCTGGCCTCATATCAAAAAACGGGTTATCCTGGACAACCCCTTTAAAGGAGAACTACTGTAAGATACCTGTAAGACGTGAGGCTGTGATCAGGCACTGGCAACTACCAGGACGGTGGAAATATGGCGGCTCATCTGCAGCTAAAAACGCACCCATGTGCCCAGCCTGTTTTGTCCTAGGCAGCCACTCAGAAACCAACTCATACAGGTCACCTGCGATGAAGGATTGTGGTAAACTATTGATGCTCAGCACCGCTGACCACACAAAGTCCTCAGCGGTGACACCGGACTCATAACATCACAGAAGAGCACCAGACACCGCGAGGAAGCAGACACAGAGCACCGGATGCCACGAGGAGACCCAAAAAAAGTAAGGGAAGGTGAGTATGAATGTTTTTTTTTTCATTTTTGCCACCTCCCCTGGGCCTCCACCTCTTATAATAATTTCGGATCAGATCACGTTTTTTTTTTTTTTTTTGCAAAAAACGGACGCAAACAGATGGCCATCCGTTTACATAGACATTAATGTTAAAAAAAAAAAGTATCCATTGCTGTTCGTTTTTTAAATAGACAGAAAAGTACGTTTTTGTGTCCTTCAAAAAAAAAAAAAAAAACGGACAGCAACAGATCCATTTTTTTTTTTTTTTAAATTGATGTCTATGTAAATGGGTGGCCATTCGTTTAAATCTGTTTATGTCCGTTTTTGCATTGTTTTCTTTTTTCGCTTTTGTCACTATTACTGTTACCATACCTCCCAACTTTCAAAGGACGGAAAAAGAGACAAAATATGCGGCGTGCTATGCCCCACAGTATTAAGTCCCTCTCCTCGTGCCCCAGTTTAAACTGGCGGAGACTAGAGGGGGGCATTAAACTGGGGCAGCTGGAGGGGGACATTAAACAGTGGGGGTAGTTGGAGGGGGGCATTAAACTATGGTGCAGCTGGATGGTGACATTAAACAGTGGGGGTAGTTGGAGGGGGACATTAAACTATGGGGCAGCTGGAGGGTGACATTAAACAGTGGGGGTACTTGGAGGAGGACATTAAACTATGGGGCAGCTGGAGGGTGACATTAAACAGTGGGGGTACTTGGAGGAGGACATTAAACTATGGGGCAGCTGGAGGGGGACATTAAACAGTGGGGGTAGTTGGAGGAGGACATTAAACTATGGGGCAAATAGAGGCAGACATTTCCTCCTCCAGCTACACCCCACAGTTTAATGTCCTCCTCCAGTTGCCCCCAATTTAATGTCACCCTCCATCTGCCCCCAGTTTAATGTCACCCTCCATCTGCCCCCAGTTTAATGTCCCCCTTTATCTGCCACCAGGTTAATGTCCCCCTTTATCTGCCACCAATTTAATGTCCTCCCTTCATCTGTCACCAGCTTAATGCCCCCCTTCATCTGCCCCCAGTTTAACTGCCTCCTACATCTGCCCCCAGTTCCCCCCTCTTGCTCACCCATGCTGTTTCTTCTCTCCTACTTATCTTCGATCACTCTCGTTCCCAGCTTTCTGTGTAACATCACACTGTCTCCCAGTATCCAGAATAGCTTTGCCCACGAGAGTCTGATCACATGGTCATGACGTCATCAAAGGTCCTTTAGCCACTCGGATTTAGCATCTACCATTTAGCCTTTACCCTACCCTAATAAAGTTTGTTAACAGCAAAACACTTCAGGGGCATAGCGGAACAAACTGTAAGCTATGTGGGACCGCGGGACAGCAGTGTAAAATCGGGACTGTCCCGCCAGATGCGGGACGGTTGGGAGCTATGCTGTTACTAGTATTACTAGTACTACTAGTGCTGTTCTTATACTTGAAAAATGTAATAAAAATAATTGAAACTGAAAGTAGCAGCTGTAGTTAGGCCTCGTGTGCAAGATCGTACGGTGACAAGCACCACACATGGCTCCACTGTTGTGGCTGATGCACTGTCCGTCACTCCTCTTACACACTAGTGTCCTAGCTTGTCAGGTTTTCAGAACCACAAGGTGCCTTTGTGGCCAGAAGGTCAGTGGTCCTCTGGGGCCTTTGACATCACCCAGGAGGCTGTAAGAGGGCCCCAAAGATGCAGTTGAAGGAGCACAGGACACCGCAAGGCAGCTCAGGAGAGGTGGGTATCAGTGGTTATTGTTTCTGCATATTCCCTGGGCCTCTGCTTATTATACTCTGGGTTCTGCAGAGAACCAAGAGCATAATATAAGCATTCCCAGTTTGGACTGAAACGAAACTGAAGGAACATTTGATACATAAAGAGAAGAAGAAGAAGATAGATAGATAGATAGATAGATAGTAGATAATTATTTAGTATTTTTTACTTCCTAATATAGGTTATTTGTACATGAGTGTATATATTATATATTGTATATAAGTGTACAGTTTATATTGTTCTAGCAAAGAGAGGTGCAAAATATCCAAAACCCCCTTGCAGCAAAAGTCTATATCACTACTTTCTTAAATAGTTAGTGAAACCCAGTTTTTCTCCTTTTGATATTATTTTCGGAAAGTTTTATTATTCTATTATCTTTACAGAATTATGTGTACATTGCTAGATCAGCAGGTGCAGACATTTGCATTACATCAGGACACCTGGGTATATTATAAGTAAGCTCAGGAGACTCGCCCCTCATCAGACATGGTGTGATACAAGAACTGAAAATTAACAGATTTTTATACACATGGTTTTCAAAGCATTTAGAGTCCTTAAAAAAAATTGCAATCTAAGTAGAGAAGTTATTTACAACAGGTCAAAAAAAAAAAAAAAAAAAAAACAGTCTGGAAACTTGTGGTGCGGACGGAGGGATCAGTAATTCTTGCTGTTATCTGTTTGCTATCAGGAGGTGATTTGTGACCCTCACAGGTCACACATAGTGTGATTTGAAGCTGGCATGAATATTGAGTTCAGTTCATGGTTCAAACATAGTGTGACATGAAGCTGGCATGAATATTAAGTCCAAATTGCAGAGTTTGAAATTTTGCATAAATTTATACTCCATTGTTTTCTTTCTCCTGTGTCTTAAAATGTCCCATAAAACCACAACCCGCAAACCAATAGAGTGGTCCCGGAGAAATGTGCGGCCACGGGAGATCGGCTGCTGTTATTAATGGTGGATCTGTGTGAGCACGGACTGAGCCTGCCCGCCCCCACAAGAGGCCTGTGGTGGGACATTGCACACACATATGAGGTACACCACAGGAAGACCGCAGGAGAATGTCCCCTAATCTGTGCACCGTTGTGACTGTGGGATAGGTACACGTCAGCGGTGTGGATGTGCGCAGGCATGCACCATGTAGGCAAGGTGAGGTGCCACAGTTGGGGCCCAGGGCACCCGGACGATAATGCGCCCAGGTTGGGGGCGAAAGGAGAGGAGAGGGGGACGGAAAAGTCCGAGTCTGTTGTCCCATGTAGTACAGGGGAGCCCTGGCAACCCGAGGACCCAGTGTGGGTGTAGGTGACAACAGGGGCACGGGCCCGGGCCCAAGTGAGCAGACTGTCCGTAAGGCGCGCTTGTTTAATTGGTTGTCTGTCACTTTTGGTTTGTATCCCAACTGAGAAATTTCGCCACAGCCAGCCATGTCACACAGTTTGAACCAGAACTGAACCAAACAGCCAGCCAAACACACAGTGGACCTGTGAGGGTCACAAACACCCCGATAGCAAACAGTAACAGCAAGAATACGACCCCGCACGCCACAAGCCAGACTGTTTTTTTTTTTTTTTTTTTTTTTTTGACCTGTTGTAAATAACTCTCTACTTAGATTGCAATTTTTTAAGGACCAAAATGCTTTGAAAACCATGTGTATAAAAATCTGTTAATTTTCAGTTCTTGTATCACACCATGTCTGATGAAGGGAGCGAGTACTCCTGAAAGCTTACTTATAAATATACTCAGTTAGCCTCTAAAAGGTATCGCCTGATTTCTTCACTCTTCCACTACTTCAATGGCTAACACGGTACAACATTATACTACATCAGGACACCTGCACAGGAAATGTTAAAAAGAAACCATCAGAATGGACTTACACATGATGTGAGAGTTTACTGTATTGTATGTGGGGGTCACTGTGCAGGGAGGAGGGAGGAGAGAAGAGGAGGGCGATTGTATATACCTTTACGATGGTGTGATCCTGACACTAGTTTTACAATAGAGATGTTACCTTTCATAGTAAGACTATCTGTAATGTTAATATAAGGACTGCTGATTGTTTCTCTAGTGTACATAGCACAAGCTGAAAGTTACAGGAAATTGCTAACGCAGTGACCAATGTGAAAACGGCAAGGATTTTTACATATAGATTGCTGCATGGAAATTTAAACAAAAATACCACCAAAAAGTAAAAAAAAAAAAGTACCTAATATGCAATAAGTACCATGTAAGAATATAATAGGAAGCCATTGTTTACCTGCCTCTGGTGAACTTCTCATCATTGACCAAGGGGTTGTGTTGCTTCCAGATGAAGGGGCCAGAGCATGCTGAGCCCTCCAGGCCAGAGGGTATGGAGCTGCAATACAGAAGAGGGTATGAGTGACCCTGAAAATTCTCATTAACCAGCATGGATCCAGGTACCAACATACTTCTTCATGGTCAATCACTGTTCATACATGTCATTTTTTTAGTTCACAGTTACACAGTGTTATGCCAAGTGCAGGGCCTGAGGGGACAGGTACAAAAACTACTAAATGTATGATTTATGCTACATGTCAAGTGCACTTAAAGAGGACCTGTCACCTGAAAAGTCCAATGACATACGTCATCTGATCGGTGCTGTCACCCTGAGCATTGTGGTGTTTTTTTTATCCAAATCTGTCTAGTCATTCCAAAGATGCAAGCCCTGTTATTGTTGGACGGTAACACTGCATGGCATACAGCACACAGAGACCCCACCCCTGAGAAACTGTAGTGTTACCGCCCACTTGGCTAATAGGCCCTAGTTTGCATCATCACTAAAAGGGCTTATACCTTTGGAATGCCTGAACAGATTTGTATAAATAATACACCAAAATGCTCAGGGTGACGGTGCCAATCAGATAAGGTCATGAGACAGTCTGTCAGATTTGCCAGCAGTGTTCCTTTAATTCATGAAATATTGAACTTTTCCTGTTGGCCACTAGATGTCAGCAAAACAGAAATACAGTCATGGTTTATAAAGCAGCCTCATTTTACAGCTGCTGCAAAGAATCCTGTCTAATCAGCAATATTAATGCATTGTTATCATTACTTATTAAAGTGTTAGAATTACATAAAACCTACATTTTCATTCTTCTAATTTATACAAATAGTTTTATAAATTAGACAGAATTCTCTTCCTTTGGATAATACTTGCTAGTCATTTCCTTCAATGTCTGCTCTACTTGGAAACTGCTGTAATTCGTGGCGGTAGCTTGGCTGTATTGTCAATGGAAGTAGTCTGAGATGTATCTCCTTCCTCATCATAGGCTCATCCTACTGTCTAGTCCGTCCCCAATGCTTTGCACTGCCGCTTTGCTTGGCTGCTCAGTATAAAAAGTGCATGTAGTGCTAATTTATATTATAGACAGCATAAAATAATAAAAAAAGTACGAGTAGCCAAGTAACTGCTACACATAGACTGAGCTACCAGACCTGGAGTTCTACCTTAAAATATTTTGTGTGGCACTAGATGGCAATAAATCATGTTATCCTGGCACCATCTAGTGCCTTAAAAATATAATGCAGTGTAAAGTACAATGTACTAGATACATAATGTACATGAATTAGGTGATGTATTCCATAGTAATGCAACTAACAGACGTGTATAAAAGAGCAAGACCTCAGAAAAAGACTAAAATGAGCATCTATAATGGGGCTGGGTTCTGGTCCATTCTCCATTGGCACCTTATTTTCTAATACTTACCTGTAATGTTCACTTTGGGCTGATTTAAATATTTTTTTTTTTTAATGTTTAAACCTTTTTTTCAGCTATTTTAATCTTCACTGGTGGGCTTAAATCTATAATCATTAGATTGGTCATACCATATACTACAATACTACAGTACTATGATGTATGGTAAAATCAGTACATTACTATTGAGCCCTGCCACAGGCAGAGCTCAATAACAATGTTCCTATGGCATGCATGAGAGCCTTTAGAAGGCAACAGCTCCAGTGATCTCTCTGCAGGAATGCTGTTCCATTAAAAAAGTGCAAGTAAAACAAGGTGTTAAAGGGGTTGTGCCATTATGGACACTTATCCTCTATCTACAGGACAGAGAATGTGTCCAATCGCTGGGGACCCAAACGCAGTGATCAGGAGCTTGGGGATTAAAAATCCCCCTAAAACCTTCTTGTGGATTGTGTGCCAGTACCCTTTGATGACCGGAGTTCCATTTATTTCTATGGGGTAGAATTAAGTGAATGGGGCACCGATCACTCAAGCACACTGACACTCCATTCACAAGGAAGCTTTAGGGGGGCTTTGAGTCTCTGTCCTCTTGATCACCCCAGCAATTGGACACTTATACCCTCTCCTGTGAAGAGGACCTTTCACCACCTCCAGTAACTCCAACTCTTTACTCCTTTCAATAGGTGGCGCTCTGCTCATTCTGGCACAGTTGGAATTTTTTTCTCTAGCACCCACCATTCCCAAGCAATCACTTCTGATATTTTCAGCAAGGTTATGCTCTCTACTGTCAGGTGGGCGGTCCCTATTATTCTGATCCGGTCAAGGACCACCCACCCAATGATAGAGAATATGATTGTGTTGAAACTAACTAAAATGTTTACTCAGGAATGGTGGGGCCTAGAGAAAAAATTCCAACTGCGCCAGAATCAGTGGAGCGCCACCTATTGAAGGGTGGCATTAGCTGGAGAAGGTGGAGGTGATGAAAGGACCTCTTTAAATGACCTGATTAGGGTCATTGTATTAATTCTAAAAATAGATCCTGAGTTTTATTTTATGTATTTCCAACATTTAATCTAATTTTTTTTCCCTAAATCCCCAGTGGTATCATTGGCCCTTATGTAGATCATAATTCTCTAACAACCCAACCCTTCCATGTGTAAGTGACAGGCTCAAAGTACAATAATCCTCCCTCCTGTCCTGATGCCTGGAATACATGTTAACAAAAACATTACTTCGGCCTTGTGCGCTATTTATTCTCTATGATATGTGCGGCGTGTCCTCTGCTTCCAGAAGACTAATGGCAGCTACTGCTGATGCTGGCAGATTATCTGACAAACAATGGTTCTCCATCCTTCAAAAAAAGAAATTCAGCGAGGTAACCGCACATTTCCAACAGAATAATTCTTCCTTTCTAAAATTTATCACATTCACCGGTCACACGGGGAGATAAATGTCAGCTTAATGTACAGAATGCTCTATACATAGGGCTGGAATAAAAGGATGTGCGGTGTTGGAGGGATGTGGGTGGCTTTACCAAGATCTTTTTTGTCTGTTTACATGTACTGAAAAGGTTAAAACCAACAAAACCAAGGGGTAATTGTCAACTTTCTTGGTGGTCTATGTATGGAGTCATGAGTCATTGCCAAAATCCCTGGTGATTTAGAGCAAGGAAGGGGTTAATGTCAGCAACCCTGGTGGCCTAGGGCAAGGGAAGGGTTAATGGAAACTCCCTGGTGGTCTATAACTGTCAGTGGGTTAATGTAATCTTCCCTGGTGGTCTAGGGCAGGTATGATGGTTAATGTTAGCATCCTTGGTGGTGTAGAGCAGCAAAAGGGTTAATCATCACTGGTGATCTAGGCCAGTGAAAGAGTTAATGTAACCTTTCCTGTGGCCTACAACAGTCTGTGGGTCAATGTAATCTTCCCTGGTGGTCTAGGGCAGGTATGGTGGTTAATGTTAGCATCCTTGGTGGTGTAGAGCAGCAAAAGGGTTAATCATCACTGGTGATCTAGGCCAGTGAATGGGGTTAATGTAACCTTCCCTGTGGCCTACAACAGTCAGTGGGTCAATGTAATCTTCCCTGGTGGTCTAGGGCAGGTATGGTGGTTAATGTTAGCATCCTTGGTGGTGTAGACAAGCAAAAGGGTTAATCACTCTTGGTGATCTAGGGCAGTGAAGGAGGTTAATGTAACCTTCCCTGTGGCCTACAACAGTCAGTGGGTCAATGTAATCTTCCCTGGTGGTCTCGGGCAGGTATGATGGTTGATGTTAGCATCCTTGGTGGTGTAGACAAACAAAAGGGTTAATCACTCTTGGTGATCTAGGTCAGTGAAGGGGGTTAATGCAACCTTCCCTGTGGCCTACAACAGTCAGTGGGTTAATGTAATCTTCCCTGGTGGTCTCGGGCAGGTATGATGGTTGATGTTAGCATCCTTGGTGGTGTAGAGCAGCAAAAGGGTTTATCATCCTTGGTCATTTAGGACAGGATAGGGAATTCATGTCAGAATCCCTGGTGGTTTAGGACAAAACAGGATACATTTGAACACTTCTAGGAAAGGTGGGCCCAAGGGAATGCAACCTGCATCTGTCACTTTTTATGTGACTTGGTCATATCCAAAAAGAGAAGTAGCCGTCACATATTGTGCCTATGTCACAAGGCAGTGTGGCAATTATCATGACCATGCCCGTGGAGGTTCAGCCATGTCCATAGACCTTGACTAAAATTTTTCATGATGCACTGTGTGCGCTGTTCTCTCACATGTCTGCTCCAAAATGTTGGCAAGTATGGTGTTAATGTACTCTTGCCTGGTAGTCTACAACAGTGAAGTGGTAAATGTAAGTATCCTTGAAGTCAGGGAATGATTTAATGTCAGCATCTCTAGTGGTGTGAAAGAGTTAAAGAGTTGTTGGGGGACTATATAATAATGCTAGACTATCCTTACATAGGCCATTAAAGGGGTTATCTAGGATTAGAAACACAAGGCTGCTTTCTCATACAAAGAGCTCTACGTCTGTGAAGGATCTCGCCTTGCCACACTCCTGGTACACCTGCGATCAACCTTCTTTCTTAACCTCCCACTCACACACCGTGAGCGGACCGGATTCATAGAATAATATGAAACAAGCTTTTTAAATTTTATACATTTATTAACCCAAGTGGGTCGGTACTAAGCATTAAAATACAAAGAACTATATATCAATTACCAAGCAAAATACGGATAAAAGTAAAATACAGCACATCAAATAAAAAGGGAAATAACAGATAGAAAAATATCGGCACCAGTTTGTAGTCAGTTTCTCTAGGCCACAGCAGGTTTTTGAGCCTAGGGCGCTTCCTTAAGCAAGTTTCAGAGCAAGTGTCTCCTACATGCTGTCCAGACTCAAAAAGACAAAGGACCTCGCCTCTCCTTGCAGTATAAACCCAATGTCCAGCCACACCTTTCCCCCAGGCCGCCACCCTTCTCCCTCTTTTGCAGAATCCTCGGAGAGATGGATGCCTTCCTAGGTGCTGGGAGAGATGTGTGTCTGGGGTTGAGCTGCAGGTCACTAGCCCCTCCCTCCCCCATGGCATCTGCTGTCCAGGGGGTAATAAAACTGGCTGGCTAGAGCAGGGCATCCCCCATGGTATACACATGACACCACTGAAGCGAAGTGACCACCAATGTAAACACAACTTAAACACGGCATTCCTAAAAGTAGGTAAGACTACTATGAATTAGGAATGATACATTTCAAAGAAAGACATATAACTGAGGGTCTGTTCATCACAACGTCCTTGTCTCAGGAAGTGACATCACCTTCAGGACTGGTCATGTGACAAACTGACATGATGTCACTTCCTGGGAAGTGGAACTCTTTTTGGTCATGTGACCCATTTAATATCAGATTGGTGGGGTCCGTCTTCTGGCGCACAATTCATGACAGAGATTACTCCCCTCCTCCTTCTTCTTTATCTTCTCTTACATTTTCTAAAGGACATGTTTCCATAATGTTACAATTTTATATAAAAGTAAAATATTGATAAAAAGAAATACAAAAAAAATTATGTGACTCTCCATATCTGCAGCTATATACTGATACCTGACAGTATACTGTAAAATTAGATTCAGTTCACACTATATGACCACATTTCATCTTCGCCGAGATATGGACAGTAAACACATGTCACTAGAAGGATGAAACACACGGATGTGTCCTTTACCGTACGCCCAGGCACAGTATATAGGATTGCTGACTACATTCTGAATGTCACAGACCTGTCACTAAAGATCACACGGAACATGAAAATGTCAGAAGAAAAAAGAAAAGGTCATTTTAAGAAATGAAAGGTCATTTTCAATAAGTTGAGTTATGAAATATAATCAATAGGTAAGAATATAAGACACAGCGCCCCCTAGTTGTACAGTGCCCCTCGCCACCGTACTTATCTCCTTTCCAAAACAACACCTGTATTCTGTAGCTATTCCATTTCTCATCTGTATTCTGCCACTTATACTCTTTTTCCCCATCCATCTGCCACTCTGCTCCTGCCTGCCCATCCATCTGTCTGCCCATCTGTCTGTCTGACACTCTGCTCCAACTTTGCATTTGTCGGCCCACTCTACCAGCCATTGTGTATTTTGCTCTAGATATGTGGACTGAGGGTCATGTGACCCAACCTGTCTATCAGTGGTTGTATAGGGACCGTAGAGCTGGACAGATAAATATCTGTGAATAAATAAATAAAAATGTATAAAAAACAATAAAAAGAAACACCCTAGCGTCAACGTAATTCCTACACCAAGGCCATGCTGTAGCATAGTTTTCAACTCTCCTGAATTTACTGGGACAGTCCCAAAAAATTCCAGAATAACCTTAACCGAAAGAGGGTGGGGGGGCTTACAAAACTCCACCCGTAAGGGGTCAGCACTGTCAGCTTTGCCGCTATGAGCCCGGGTGCCGGAGATATCGGTGCCATTAGTTTTGGCACCGATATCCCTCCACTGTCAGAAGGCAGGCCTTACAGCCTTGCGTCATCACTGAGCTGTATGTACAAGGCTATGGAAGAGTACTGACAGCCTCCTCCCGAAACTAATGGCACTGATATCTCCAGCCGTGGGCACGTACAAAAAATTCAGTGCATTGTCAGCTTTCTAGCGGTATGTATAACCACCGATGTCATAGGTAGAGATGAGCGAATTTTTAAAAAATTCGATTAGGCCGATTCGCCAAATTTTCCGTAACGATTCAATCCGAATTCATTTGCGGCAAATCGCATTAACCCCTTCCGACATCCGCCCTAATAGTAAGGCGCTGCCGGGAAAGACTTCCCGCAAACCATGGCAGAAGCATGGTGCGCACACAGAAACTACAGTGCCTTGCGAAAGTATTCGGCCCCCTTGAACTTTTCAACCTTTTGCCACATTTCAGGTTTCAAACATAAGGATATAAAATTTAAATTTTTTGGTGAAGAATCAACAACAAGTGGGACACAATCGTGAAGTTTAACGAAATGTATTGGTTATTTTAAACTTTTGTAAAAAATAAAAAAACTGAAAAGTGGGTCGTGCAATATTATTCGGCCCCCTTAAGTTAATACTTTGTAGCGCCACCTTTTGCTGCGATTACAGCTGCAAGTCGCTTGGGGTATGTCTCTATCAGTTTTGCACATCGAGAGACTGAAATTCTTGCCCATTCTTCCTTGGAAAACAGCTGGAGCTCAGTGAGGTTGGATGGAGAGCGTTTGTGAACAGCAGTTTTCAGCTCTTTCCACAGATTCTCGATTGGATTCAGGTCTGGACTTTGACTTGGCCATTCTAACACCTGGATACGTTTATTTGTGAACCATTCCATTGTAGATTTTGCTTTATGTTTGGGATCATTGTCTTGTTGGAAGATAAATCTCCGTCCCAGTCTCAGGTCTTTTGCAGACTCCAACAGGTTTTCTTCCAGAATGGTCCTGTATTTGGCTCCATCCATCTTCCCATCAATTTTAACCATCTTCCCTGTCCCTGCTGAAGAAAAGCAGGCCCAAACCATGATGCTGCCACCACCATGTGTGACAGTGGGGATGGTGTGTTCAGGGTGATGAGCTGTGTTGCTTTTACGCCAAACATATCGTTTTGCATTGTGGCCAATAAGTTGGATTTTGGTTTCATCTGACCAGAGCACCTTCTTCCACATGTTTGGTGTGTCTCCCAGGTGGCTTGTGGCAAACTTTAAACGAGACTTTTTATGGATATCTTTGAGAAATGGCTTTCTTCTTGCCACTCTTCCATAAAGGCCAGATTTGTGTAGTGTACGACTGATTGTTGTCCTATGGACAGACTCTCCCACCTCAGCTGTAGATCTCTGCAGTTCATCCAGAGTGATCATGGGCCTCTTGGCTGCATCTCTGATCAGTCTTCTCCTTGTTTGAGATGAAAGTTTAGAGGGACGGCCGGGTCTTGGTAGACTTGCAGTTCTGATACTCCTTCCATTTCAATATGATCGCTTGCACAGTGCTCCTTGGGATGTTTAAAGTTTGGGAAATCTTTTTGTATCCAAATCCGGCTTTAAACTTCTCCACAACAGTATCACGGACCTGCCTGGTGTGTTCCTTGGTCTTCATGATGCTCTCTGCGCTTTAAACAGAACCCTGAGACTATCACAGAGCAGGTGCATTTATACGGAGACTTAATTACACACAGGTGGATTATATTTATCATCATCAGTCATTTAGGACAACATTGGATCATTCAGAGATCCTCACTGAACTTCTGGAGTGAGTTTGCTGCACTGAAAGTAAAGGGGCCGAATAATATTGCACGCCCCACTTTTCAGTTTTTAATTTTTTACAAAAGTTTAAAATAACCAATAAATTTCGTTCCACTTCACAATTGTGTCCCACTTGTTGTTGATTCTTCACCAAAAAATGTAAATTTTATATCCTTATGTTTGAAGCCTGAAATGTGGCAAAAGGTTGAAAAGTTCAAGGGGGCCGAATACTTTCGCAAGGCACTGTATGTGCACACCCTGCTTTGCAGGTGTCAGCCATATGTAACGGCTGACACTGTCCTCTAACACCCCCGGTCGTAGCTGAGCTCCGATTGCGGGTATTAACCCCTGAGATGCCACAGTCAAACATGACCGCGGCATCTCAGGGGTTTTATTATATATTGGGGTCCCAATTGGTCCTCCCACCACGTTTTCGGGGGGGTGCCGCTGCTCCAATTCGGAGCTCGAGTGGATGCTGAGCCCAGGTCAGGTGAGTATCAGTATTTTTTTATTTTTAATTACCACAGGGGGTGCCGAGGGGGACATGCAGCATGGCGGAACCCCAGATCAGAGCTGTGCGATTCGTTACCACGAAGTGTGAGGAAATCCGGATGCGATGTGAATCGAATATTTCCTGAAATTCGGATCGAATTCCACTTCGTTAGCTTCGATTCGCTCATCTCTAGTCATAGGACATAAAAGGTGCCCTTTTGTGGGCATGACTTGGACATAAAGTACCCAAATCACAAACATAAGATACCAGGGCAGGGAGATTTGCCTGCTCTTTGGAAGTCCAGGAGGTCACCCCTTTTTTTCGGCAGCCTCCATGACATTTCAGGAGAGTTGGCTAGTATGGTTTTAATACAAGTTTTAGGAAATCAATGGTGCAACGTCACATATGTCGTAAAATAATATTGAGCAGCTGGAAATGGGTTCAAGGGGGGCAACAAAGCCCTTCCATTTTGGGAATTGAGAGTTCACGAATATGTCAGTTATAGGAGGATGAGAAACAGAGACAGAATTCTCCTTTAAAATACAAACCAGAAAAAGGAGGGGATATGGAGACAGTACTGTTTTATAAAACACCATGGCCCTCAGAGAGAGATGGCCTTTACCCTTAGATATAAGCGTATGTTACGTCTCGCCATACACTGGCGCCAATATTTAATATAACACGACCTCCTACAGAGGATCAGACATCAAAACATATGCTGGTCTTAGTCCAGTTGCTCCTTGAAGCCAAATCCTACAATAGGGAACCCAATGTCACGTGATTCTTACAACACAAGTCTTATGTCGTAATAGTCTCAGACCTGTATCCCGGGATAGATGGGCTGGATATTAAGGACAGGTGGAAATTTTTCAAGTTTAGATCTCTAGAGACAAGTAAAAGATTTAGAAGAAAAAACACGAATGACTCTTCTGTATGACTTCACCCCCTTTGCGTCTATTAAAGGCCCTAATGTAATTTAGTATATGGACACCATTTGTCTGCGAGGCTCGTGTTGGGAGGAGGGTAATGACATTGCAATGCAAAACTTATGAGAGCCACATATGTCAGATGTTTTCTCTTCCAACTTTCTAATACTTAATCCGCAGTACGAGAGAAGGAAACTTCATAACCGTGTCTGTAATCTCATCACACGGGATCGGACCGGCGAAAATACTGTATATACACGAAGAAGTAGTCAAGTAATGTAGTCAAGTCATTTAACTGTAGTCACCTATAAACGTAAGGACAGGGGAAGTTCCGTGAAAGCCTGTGGGTAAAAAAAAAATTTGGACCCTTATTGGAGGAATTGAAATGGAGAATGATACTCTTAAAATTATAGTGTTATGCCGCGCACTAGACAGTGACATCCTTATAGTCCCCTCATAATCCTGCCTAAGGGCCTGTTCAGACCTTGGGAAAATTAAGAAGAATTTGAGGTGGACAGGCTGTGCCTCTTCATTTTTTGCCCCCTGGGAATAACCAATAATAGGAGGAAGAATCAGAGTGGAATCTGCCGCTAATTTCGTGGGGCAGATTCCACCATGTGAACGGAACCTTAGAGTGCCTATATAATAGTGCCATATGATAATGCCACATGGGGCTGATTGTATATCAGACAGTGCTCTGTGCAGTACTTTTTTATAGCACCCCCAGGTACAGTGTGTTGTACAATTATATTCAGGGAACACAGTACGTGGAGCAATTACAGATGTAGCAAACCTTAACTTTACTTTTGTTGTGATAAATGCGAAAGTAATATCAGATCGAAGGGATCCAACACTTGGCACCCCTGCTGATCAACTGTTTGAAGAGGCCTGTGATGTCATGCTCATAAGTCACGTGCCCTGTTGCAGCTCAGTCCCATTTAAGTGAATGGGAATAAGCTGCACTACCAGGCACAGCAGCTATACAGTTCAATGATGGGGTCGCAGCACTTGACCAAACTACTAATTATCAGGGGTGCCGATGTCAGATCTGCATTAATCTAAAATTAATATCTTAATCTAAGTATAGGTCATCAATATCATCATCCTGGAAAATCCCTTTACATGTCAATTTAAAATTTGTTGCAAGTTTTCTTTGCACAACACTTATTTGGTCATTTTATCACTAGTTCTGGCAGTCGGTCAGCTATGGGGGTGTAGCGCTAGCAACCAGCCCTAGAACCGTTACAAGAAGACCCCAGTATTATAGATACCACATGGTAAGTTGGGGCCCCCTTTACAAATTTCACATTGGGGCCCAGGAGCTTTAAGTTACGGCTTTCAGTGCTTGGGCAATTTTTTTCTATATAATAATGAAGAGGGTGAGGATTAAAGATGAGCCAGCCAGATGGTAATGAGGCAGGTTCACTATGGAGTTTCCCAAAAATTTGGGTTTGGTCAAACCCCAACTTTTTGGAGTTCGTCATCCATGAAACGTTGTCGAACCCCAATTTTTTGGGGTTTGTCACCCATGAACTGATATTATAAGTAGTATAATTTATTAGCATAATTTGTGGAGGCCTAGAGGAGACAAAAAAAACCCCCAGGTATTCCTCTCCTCATCTCTCCTGGGCGTCCGCTCTTCTTTCCCAGCGTCCAGTCTTCAGCCGCATCTTCAACAACGTCATACGCCCTGGGGTCATTACTGAGGCCTGAGATTGGGCTTCAGCAGTCATATGGGGTGCACCAACATCATGACGCTGGGCCCAAAAATTGCAGGAGAACCTCACAATTATTCACAAAACAAATCTCGCGAGGGTCGCCATTACTATTATATCTTTTTACTATTATTATATCTGGGTGGCAAACTCTGCAGAGACCAGCCATGGACAAGAGAAGTCATCATGATGGTTTGGGCCAAATGGAAAAGAAAAGGAAGAAGACTGATCCCGATCAAAGAAGATGTCACCTGTGATGTCATTGCTCTGCCTCTGACCGATCAATACTGGATTTATTTTGTAGATTTTTATTTCTTTCTATTATTTTATAGTATATTTGTAATATTGTAATAATTATATTTGTTTGTTCAGGGACACTATGCATACATATCAATGACAGCCCACCTGTCATTAATAATTTGGATCCCACTCCTGTGGCCCTTAAAGGGGGTCTTTCACTAGAACCCAGCATATCAACCCACCCCTGCAGGTAGATAGGTTTAGGTCTCCTGAATCAAATGGTGTTTGCCCCTTGTGATTTGGTGCCTTCGTTGCCAAGATACCACTCCAAATAGCTCATTTACATACTGACATAAAGGGCGGTATCTTGGCAATGGAGACACGGATTCACAAGTGGAAAACACCATTTCACTCAGGGGACCATACCCTATCTTTCTGCAGGGCTGGGTTGATATCCTGGGTTCTGGTGACACTCTCCCTTTAAGAGAGTCATGGTAGATCCGCCCCCGAGGTACACACACCTCAGTTTGAGAACCTTAGCTTTAGATTACGCACGCACCTGTGCTAGATAAATTAGCCTGTAGGCTCCACTGGGATAGGCAGCCGTATGGATTAGTGAGTTCTCTGTATAGCGCCATGTAATATGTTGATGCTATATTAATAGAGGATAATAAAAACAAAGCCATTCATTTTACAAGAATACGCAATTTTTCAAATGACACGTTTTCACAGCTCAGTTGAGTAGACAGCCGTCTGGAATGATTATTTTCCCCAGTTTTTCATTGTTTATTTTCTATCTGGAGAATGTATGCATATTAAATTAGAAATTCAGCTGCAACTTGATATTCATTTTGTGTAAAATTCTGCAAATTCAATTACAGCGCTGTGATGAATATTATAGATGAAACGTGCAATAAATCTCACATTTATACAGATAAGTAGCACATGAGAATAAGCAGAGAAATTGCAGGAATATTAAGTTCATAGCATGTCACTGCTTAGCAATAACTACATAATTTAAAGGGAAATATTGGCCAGCAAGATAAAGTCACCTATGTACTTTATTTAAAGGGGAATAGCCCTGGCATGGTTCATTGTAAAAATCTCATTTAGTCTCATGTCTCATTTATGACTTTCTCCCCAGTCCACTATGGTCTCCAATGTCTCCTCAATTTCACCAGTTGGTTTAAGCCATCAAATTGGGCAAGAACTGGGTCATGTATGGTTAACCTAAAGTGTGCCATTCTAGAATAATGTTGGATAAACGATTTAGGTTGGATTGTCTGACTCAATGGGCTCAAGCCACCAATGCCGCGAAAGGAGGCAAGCCTTTGACTTATTTTGTACCTGCCAAGCTTGAAGGACATGCAAAGGGCAGGGGTAAGTGGTCCTACCTGCCTATGCTGCTACCCAGGCATACCTCAAAACCTGAAATTCTAGGTTTTATTTTGGTCATTTCTAGATTTAGGACCTATTTTGGCCATTCCTAGACTTAGGAATTATTTTGACCACTCCTAGATTTATGGACCTGTTTCAGCAATCCTAGATTTAAGATCTATTTTGGCCATTCCTAGGTTTTAGGACCTTATATGTCCATTCCTAGATTTAGGACCTTATATGTCCACTCCTAGATTTAGGACCTTATATGTCCATTCCTAGATTTAGGACCTTCAGAAGTTTGGCAATTCCTAAATTGACGGACCTGATTCAACGAAATTATTCTGTTAATTTCAAAATTCCATTAACATTTTCTGATGAAATCACCTTCAAATATCCGATCTAATCTCTGGCGCTTCACTTTGTGTTTGTCCATGAGAGACATGAGACTCGGGCGCAACCAGTTGTCCCCAGGCAGTTTTCCACTACTGGTTCAAGAATAGTCCACCACAGAAAATATACCCTTGTGTCTTCAAGTAGAAAATTACCTGCAAAGAAAAAGAAAACTATTAATGTCTATAACATTGACATCTTGACCTTCAAAACACCTTCAAACATCCTTCAGAACCAAATAAACACACAAATGGCGACCATCTTAAAGGGGGTTTTCAAGGCTGAAATGTTGATGGACTTTCCTTGGGATAAGTCATCAATATCTGATTAATGGGGGTCTGGCTCCCAGCACCCCAACCATCGTTCTCTGAATCTCCTGCATAGACATAGAGTTAAAGGGGTTTTCCAATTGATCACCAATCCACCGGATAGGGAATAAGTGTCTGATCATTGGGGACCGGTGAGATGTAGGTTGTATGACAGTAAAAATTCATGGGTGTTATTTTATAGGAACATGCCATCAATGGCCACAAGCTATGTCTGATATTGCTGCTTAGTCCCACACAAGTGAATGGTGCAATACCAGTTATAGTCTATCAAGAAGAGTGGCGCTGTTTCTGGAGAAAAACAGCTGTGTTTTTCTAAATATATAAAACCCGAACACAGTCTCAGTACCCAATATAAAGCTCAGAGTACTCTGTGGACCTACCGGTTCTCTTCTATAGTCTAATTCTAGATTTCAATAGAAAAAATATAGACTACTAAAAGAAGGGGAAAGAAAATCTGTAGCCTTTGCTCATATTTCATGTTGCGGTTGGCTGTATAGAGCGGCTTGTTAGCTGAACACATACGACCATTTACTAGTGATACATCTTAATATTTCAATGACAGAAAATATCAGCACTCAATACATAAAAGCTTGTGGAGCCAATTCAAGGACACATTACTCAAGAAGAAATCACATCGCCTGCGAAATATGAGGAAGAAGAAGAAACGCTACAGTGCTCTATAGAAAAGAATACATGAATTAAATCTTATATATATAAATTCCCTGGAAATCCTTCCTCATTGTCATAGCCTTAAGTTATCTGACTGTATCTTAAAGGGACTGTCCAGCTTAGAGGACCTATTTTCATATACTATGTTAAAGAGTTAATAGAGGTTGGGTTACTTGTCCAGGGTCCTCATTATTTAGGCCAAAGTAAAGAACACTTACAAAGAGCATCTCTCTCTCTCTCTCTCTCTCTGGAGGACCTGACCTGTCGAGTACACGGACAACTCATTGATTTGAAAGGACACAGTGTAATTCCTTATTTCACCTGTGGTGGTGCTGCAGGAAAACTGAACACTTACTGTTTCCCCACAGATTACAGCTTATTCCTGGTGGTCCCAGCATGGGGTCACTTGGTGTTCAGCTTATTGCTAAGAGACCCTTATAACAATAAAACAGATCTATCTAATGACAGAAAGCTATGGATCCAGAGGCACCCCTTTGACTATAATGGTTATTTTCTCCCTGAAATCGGATGACAAAAATTGGGCTTGCAGGACTTTTTTGTCCGCTTTTTTAGACAAACTCTGTGCCAGACGGACTCTGCCGCAGATGTGAACGTAGCCTAATCTACTGCATTCTAGCAACCAAAAATATGACAAAAAATTATAAACTTCCAGATAAGTCGATGGGAAGCATTAGCAGTAAACTTAAAACAGTAAAATTCTGTCTGTCGGTAGCTAGTTGAAGATTCTTACTCATGACAGATTAAGACTAGGATCACATCTCCTTATGTTTTCATTTCATTCTTGTACATAGGAGGCAGTATTATAGTAGTTATATTCTTGTACATAGGAGCAGTATTATAGTAGTTATATTCTTGTACATAGGAGTAGTATTATAGTAGTTATATTCTTGTACATAGGAACAGTATTATAGTAGTTATATTCTTGTATATAGGAGGCAGTATTATAGTAGTTATATTCTTGTACATAGGAGGCAGTATTATAGTAGTTATATTCTTGTATATAGGAGGCAGTATTATAGTAGTTATATTCTTGTATATAGGAGGCAGTATTATAATAGTTATATTCTTGTACATAGGAGGCAGTATTATAGTAGTTATATTCTTGTATATAGGAGGCAGTATTATAATAGTTATATTCTTGTACATAGGGGGCAGTATTATAGTAGTTATATTTTTGTACATAGGAGCAGTATCATAGTAGTTATATTCTTGTATATAGGAGCAGTATTATAGTAATCTCATTTTTTATATTCTTGTACATAAGAGGCAGTACTCTAGTAGTTATATTCTTGTACATAGGGACAGTATTATATTAGATATATTCTTGTACATAGGAGCAGTATTATAGTAGTTATATTCTTGTACATAGGAGGCAGTATTATAGTAGTTATATTCTTGTACATAGGAGCAGTATTATAGTAATTATATTCTTGTACATAGGAGTAGTATTATAGTAGTTATATTCTTGTACATAGGAGGCAGTATTATAGTAGTTATATTCTTGTACATAGGAGGCAGTATTATAGTAGTTATATTCTTGTACATAGGAGGCAGTATTATAGTAGTTATATTCTTGTACATAGGAGTAGTATTATAGTAGTTATATTCTTGTACATAGGAGCAGTATTATAGTAGTTATATTCTTGTACATATAGGGCAGTATTATAGTAGTTATATTCTTATGATGGCTATAGTTGCACTACCACATTGCAGTAGCCGTAGTAAGATGATAGATGTAACATAGTGGAGCAACTGGAAGAATACCTTGACATATAACATGTACACTGACACCTCCAAGCTATATTATATGAAGGACTGTATTAAAATCTTCCTGTAAAAATTTCATCTCGTGCCCAACCTTTAACCGCCGGTGACATCTTGGCAAATTGCAAAGATAATGAATTGTATTAACCCTCTTTATTTTAGCTGGATGGACTACGGTACATCTTGTCACTAGAATCAATCAGCTTCTCAGAGATTTGTATTTTTATAGACTTCTCTTTCCCCAAAGTGCCATCTGAACACAAAACACAGTATTGAAGGAGGGGCAGAGATCTCTGATTTAATCCTAATTGTATAGCGTGCACTTCTCTCTTCTTGCTTTGTTCTTATGGTTTTTCAGCCATCTTTCTGTCAGACCAAATGTTAGAAATCACAAAAGAGCAAAAAGAAGAAAGAGAATAAATTCACTGACACAACAAACAGACCTGTAATTAAACCAATGCTAGTTATTGTAATGATTTGTCTACAACCCGAACAATTGCCCCCCCCCCCCCCCCCCCCCCCCCCCTACCCCCGCCCAAATATAACTACTATAATACTGACTACTATTATACTAAAATATAACTACTATAATACTGAATACTGCTATACTAGAATATAACTACTATAATACCGACTACTATTATACTAAAATATAACTACTATAATACTGAATACTGCTATACTAGAATATAACTACTGTAATATTGACTACTATTAGGCTGAGGCCCCATGTTGCAGAAACGCAGCTTTTTTTGTTTCAGATTTTGCTGCGTTTTTTTGAGCCAAAGCCAAGAATGGCTACAAAGGGAATGGGAAATATATAGGAAGTTCTTATACTTCTACCGTCTGCTCAATCCACTCCTGGCTTTGACTCAAAAAACGCAACAAAATCTGCAACAAAAAAGCTGTGTTTCCACAACGTGGGGCCTCAGTCTTATACTAAAATGTATCATAATACCGACTACTATTATACTAAAATATAACTACTATAATACTGAATATTGTTATACTAGAACATAACTACTGTAATATTGACTACTATTAAACTAAAATATAACAACTATAATACCGACTACTATTATACTTAAATATAACTACTATAATACTGAATACTGCTATACTAGAATATAACTACTATAATACCGACTACTATTATACTAAAATATAACTACTATAATACTGAATACTGTTATACTAGAACATAACTACTGTAATATTGACTACTATTAAACTAAAATATAACTACTATAATACTGACTACCATTATACTAGAATATAGATACTATAATACCGACTACTACTGTATTATTCTCGAATATACTGTAACTACTATAATACCGAATACTGTTATACTAGAATATAACTACTATAATACTGACTACTATTATATACTATGTGAGAAGGTGACAGATAAGGTTTTGGGAGGTCGCTATGTCTCCCCCAGATTCCTCACTTATGTATGGTAAGTGGGGTTACAATGCAGGCAAACAGTAACAAAACCTCAGCTGTGAGAAGTGTTTCTTGTTCTACTAGGGAGGGGTCCTCAAGCACAGGTGGGAGCTGGGCCTCGTTAAAGGCCTATAAAAGGTTGTTTAGTCCTCAGTCCTGAGCAGTTCCTGGGGGAGAGAGGAGGAGCCGAGTACTGTCCCAGCCTTCTGAAGAGTGGTGAGACTCCAGAGTGATCTTCTGCCACTGTTTGGATGCTGCCCTCTATGATGACCGTGTGGCTGAAGCTAGCCACCCTTACAGTTAGGGTATTTCCTGTGTTTAGTTAGAAGCTCAGATAAGCAGGTCTTCTGTTATTGTTTTGCCTGAAAGTTAAAGGGGTATTCCCATGGCCATAACCATTTTTAAATTTGTAGATAATATAAACGTTAAACATTTTTGCAAATCTAAGTAATTAAACATTTTGCAGAGTTTTAAATATTTTCTCTAAATATTTTGTGGTCACAAGTTGTTGTCTTGATCGGTTGCCAATAGATACGACCATAAATGCAGGACCTTTCTAAGGTCAGAAAATCAGCAATGATTTCCTTATTGTGGCTGGTTTATCTTCTCATACATGTAGTGTCCCTGCCTGATAACCCATCTACAATAAGAGAATCATGGCTGGGTTTTTGACAAATCGCAGACCATATAAAGTTTCTCCATTTGTGGTCGTATCCATTGGCAACCGATCAAGACAACAGACTGTCACCACTAAGATACTTAGAGAAAATCTTTAAAACGTTGCAGAATTTTTAACTACTTATATTTGCAAAAAATGTTTAACTTTTAATTATCTACAAATATAGATATGATTATATTCATGGGAATACCCCTTTAAGGCTTATTTTGTCTTTGTCCATTTTGTAAAATAAATGCACAGGGTAAAACCTGTTGGAACCTGATATTTTTTGTGTCCGTCTCTGACTGCTGCTACCACAGAGCCAATCCTCCCACAACTCTTATACTAGAATATAACTACTATAATAGTAGTTATATTCTAGTATAACAGGAGTTGCTATTATAGTAGTTATAGTAACTAGTAATATAACTACTATTATACCGACTCCTATGTACAAGAATATAACTACTAGAAATCCGACTCCTGTTACACTAGAATACAACTACTAGAACACCGACTCCTGCACACAGTCCCCACCAAAAACAACTCCTGGCACACCAGACTCCTATTACACCAAAATACAACTACTAGAACACCAACTCCTATTACACCAAAATACAACTACTAGAACACCAACTCCTGTTACACCAAAATACAACTACTAGAACATCAACTCCTGTCACACCAAAAAAAACAAATACAACTACTAGAACACCAACTCCTGTCACACCAAAATACAACTACTAGAACACCAACTCCTGTTACAACAGAATACAACTACTAGAACATCAACTCCTGTCACACCAGAATACAACTACTAGAACATCAACTCCTGTCACACCAAAATACAACTACTAGAACACCAACTCCTGTTACACCAGAATACAACTACTAGAACACCAACTCCTGTTACACCAAAATACAACTACTAGAACATCAACTCCTGTCACACCAAAATACAACTACTAGAACATCAACTCCTGTCACACCAAAATACAACTACTAGAACATCAACTCCTGACACACCAGAATACAACTACTAGAACACCAACTCCTGTCACACCAGAATACAACTACTAGAACATCAACTCCTGACACACCAGAATACTCCTGTCACACCAAAATACAACTACTAGAACACCAACTCCTGTCACACCAAAATACAACTACTAGAACACCGACTCCTGTCACACCAGAATACAACTACTAGAACATCAACTCCTGACACACCAGAATACTCCTGTCACACCAAAATACAACTACTAGAACACCAACTCCTGTTACACCAGAATACAACTACTAGAACATCAACTCCTGTCACACCAAAATACAACTACTAGAACACCAACTCCTGTCACACCAATATACAACTACTAGAACACTGACTCCTGTCACACCAAAATACAACTACTAGAACACCGACTCCTGTCACACCAAAATACAACTACTAGAACACCGACTCCTGTCACACCAGAATACAACTACTAGAACACCGAATCCTGTCACACCAGAATACTCCTGTCACACCAAAATACAACTACTAGAACACCAACTCCTGTCACACTAAAATACAACTACTAGAACTCCGACTCCTGTCACACCAGAATACAACTACTAGAACACCAACTCCTGTCACACCAGAATACAACTACTAGAACACCAACTCCTGTCACACCAAAATACAACTACTAGAACACCGACTCCTGTCACACCAGAATACAACTACTAGAACACCGAATCCTGTCACACCAGAATACAAGTACTAGAACATCAACTCCTGACACACCAGAATACTCCTGTCACACCAAAATACAACTACTAGAACACCAACTCCTGTCACACCAAAATACAACTACTACAACACCGACTCCTGTTACACCAGAATACAACTACTAGAGCACTGACTCCTGTCACACCAGAATACAACTACTAGAACACCGACTCCTGTCACACCAGAATACTCCTGTCACACCAAAATACAACTACTAGAACACCGACTCCTGTCACACCAAAATACAACTACTAGAACACAGACTCCTGTCACACCAAAATACAACTACTAGAACACCAACTCCTGTCACACCAGAATACAACTACTAGAACACCAACTCCTGTCACACCATAATACAACTACTAGAACACCAACCCTCCCGCCACACCAGAATACAACTACTAGAACACCAACTCCTGTCACACCAGAATACAACTACTAGAACACCGACTCCTGTCACACCAGAATACAACTACTAGAACACCAACTCCTGTTACACCAGAATACAACTACTAGAACACCAACTCCTGTCACACCAGAATACAACTACTAGAACATCAACTCCTGACACACCAGAATACTCCTGTCACACCAAAATACAACTACTAGAACAACAACTCCTGTCACACCAAAATACAACTACTAGAACTCTGACTCCTGTCACACCAAAATACAACTACTAGAACACCGACTCCTGTCACACCAGAATACAACTACTAGAACACCGACTCCTGTCACACCAGAATACAACTACTAGAACACCGAATCCTGTCACACCAGAATACTCCTGTCACACCAAAATACAACTACTAGAACACCAACTCCTGTCACACTAAAATACAACTACTAGAACTCCGATTCCTGTCACACCAGAATACAACTACTAGAACATCAACTCCTGACACACCAGAATACTCCTGTTACACCAGAATACAACTACTAGAACATCAACTCCTGTCACACCAAAATACAACTACTACAACACCGACTCCTGTTACACCAGAATACAACTACTAGAGCACTGACTCCTGTCACACCAGAATACAACTACTAGAACACCGACTCCTGTCACACCAGAATACTCCTGTCACACCAAAATACAACTACTAGAACACTGACTCCTGTCACACCAAAATACAACTACTAGAACACCAACTCCTGTCACACCAGAATACAACTACTAGAACACCAACTCCTGTCACACCAGAATACAACTACTAGAACACCAACTCCTGTCACACCAGAATACAACTACAGAACACCAACTCCTGTCACACCAGAATACAACTACTAGAACACCGACTCCTGTCACACCAGAATACAACTACTAGAACATCAACTCCTGACACAACAGAATACTCCTGTCACACCAAAATACAACTACTAGAACACCAACTCCTGTCACACCAAAATACAACTACTAGAACTCCGACTCCTGTCACACCAGAATACAACTACTAGAACACCGACTCCTGTCACACCAGAATACAACTACTAGAACACCGAATCCTGTCACACCAAAATACTCCTGTCACACCAAAATACAACTACTAGAACATCGACTCCTGTCACACCAAAATACAACTACTAGAACACCAACTCCTGTTACACCAGAATACAACTACTAGAACACCAATTCCTGTCACACCAGAATACTCCTGTCACACCAAAATACAACTACTAGAACACCGACTCCTGTCACACCAGAATACAACTACTAGAACACCAACTCCTGTCACACCAGAATACAACTACTAGAACACCAACTCCTGTCACACCAGAATACAACTACTAGAACACCAACTCCTGTCACACCAGAATACAACTACTAGAACACCGACTCCTGTCACACCAGAATAAAACTACTAGAACACCGACTCCTGTCACACCAGAATACAACTACTAGAACACCGAATCCTGTCACACCAGAATACTCCTGTCACACCAAAATACAACTACTAGAACACCAACTCCTGTCACACCAAAATACAACTACTAGAACTCTGACTCCTGTCACACCAGAATACAACTACTAGAACACCGACTCCTGTTACACCAGAATATTTCTGTCACACCAGAATACAACTACTAGAGCACCGACTTCTGTCACACAAGAATACAACTACTAGAACACCGACTCCTGTCATACCAGAATACAACTACTAGAGCACCGATGTTAAGATTCAGATGCAAGGTAAGGAATGTACTGGTCTACAGGAGAGCAGCAGCAGAAATGGCCTGACAACTGCGAGCAGTAGAAAATGCTACTTAAAGACAAAACACTACTGCGAGCCAAGACCAGCCTCAGACGCCTTCACCAGAGCTCCTCGCAAGAAGAGATGGATTTTCGCTGAATCTGAAGACCGGAATTGTCACCAGAATAGAAAGTGTATTACAAATAAATGAACTGCAGCAGAGGCCTACACCAAATCCACACACACTACTCACAGGGACAGAGAAAACAGAATGGTCGACAATCACGGGTAATCAGCTAAGGAGGGCAACACAGATCCAAATCACGAGGCGAAGACAAATCCGGGAAACAAGCCAATAGTCGGAACTGATCAGGAATGCCAGAACAAAATCGCAAGACAAAAGAAGAATCCAGGTACACAGCGAAAAGTCACATATAGGAGCAGTCAAATCAAAGTCAGGCGCTTAGCAGGAGTTAGGAAACTGATAGCCAGCAAAGCTGAGTTATGAGGGAGTGGTTTAAATAGGCCTGCTCAGGAAGCTTCCCTATGTCGTCATGGCAACCTTAAAGCAGCAACAACCAATCCTAACAGAAAGCTTCCTTATGTTCATATGGCAACCTTAAAGCGGCAACAACAGATGTCACATTCCTGACAACCGACTCCTGTCATACCAGAATACAACTAGTAGAACACCGACTCCTCTCACACCAGAATACAACTACTAGAACACCGACTCCTGTCACACCAGAATACAACTACTAGAACACCGACTCCTGTCACACCAGAATACAACTACTAGAACATCAACTCCTGACACACCAGAATACTCCTGTCACACCAAAATACAACTACTAGAACACCAACTCCTGTCACACCAGAATACAACTACTAGAACACTGACTACTGTCACACCAGAATACTCCTGTCACACCAGAATACAACTACTAGAGCACCGACTTCTGTCACACAAGAATACAACTACTAGAACACCGACTGCTGTCATACCAGAATACAACTACTAGAGCACCGATGTTAAGATTCAGATGCAAGGTAAGGAATGTACTGGTCTACAGGAGAGCAGCAGCAGAAATGGGCTGACAACTGCGAGCAGTAGAAAATGCTACTTAAAGACAAAACACTACTGCGAGCCAAGACCAGCCTCAGACGCCTTCTCCAGAGCTCCTCGCAAGAAGAGATGGATTTTCGCTGAATCTGAAGACCGGAATTGTCACCAGAATAGAAAGTGTATTACAAATAAATGCACTGCAGCAGAGGCCTACACCAAATCCACACACTACTCACAGGGACAGAGAAAACAGAATGGTCGACAATCACGGGTAATCAGCTAAGGAGGGCAACACAGATCCAAATCTCGAGACGAAGACAAATCCGGGAAACAAGCCAATAGTCAGAACCGATCAGGAATGCCAGAACAAAATCGCAAGACAAAAGAGGAATCCAGGTACACAGCGAAAAGTCACATATAGGAGCAGTCAAATCAAAGTCAGGCGCTTAGCAGGAGTTAGGAAACTGATAGCCAGCAAAGCTGAGTGATGAGGGAGTGGTTTAACTAGGCCTGCTCAGGAAGCTTCCCTATGTTGTCATGGCAACCTTAAAGCAGCAACAACCAATCCTAACAGAAAGCTTCCTTATGTTCATATGGCAACCTTAAAGCGGCAACAACAGATGTCACATTCCTGACAACCGACTCCTGTCATACCAGAATACAACTAGTAGAACACCGACTCCTCTCACACCAGAATACAACTACTAGAACACCGACTCCTGTCACACCAGAATACAACTACTAGAACACCGACTCCTGTCACACCAGAATACAACTACTAGAACATCAACTCCTGACACACCAGAATACTCCTGTCACACCAAAATACAACTACTAGAACACCAACTCCTGTCACACCAAAATACAACTACTAGAACACCGACTCCTGTCACACCAGAATACAACTACTAGAACACCGACTCCTGTCACACCAGAATACAACTACTAGAACACCGAATCCTGTCGCACCAGAATACTCCTGTCACACCAAAATACAACTACTAGAACACTGACTCCTGTCACACCAGAATACAACTACTAGAGCACCGACTTCTGTCACACAAGAATACAACTACTAGAACACTGACTGCTGTCATACCAGAATACAACTACTAGAGCACCGATGTTAAGATTCAGATGCAAGGTAAGGAATGTACTGGTCTACAGGAGAGCAGCAGCAGAAATGGGCTGACAACTGCGAGCAGTAGAAAATGCTACTTAAAGACAAAACACTACTGCGAGCCAAGACCAGCCTCAGACGCCTTCTCCAGAGCTCCTCACAAGAAGAGATGGATTTTCGCTGAATCTGAAGACCGGAATTGTCACCAGAATAGAAAGTGTATTACAAATAAATGCACTGCAGCAGAGGCCTACACCAAATCCACACACTACTCACAGGGACAGAGAAAACAGAATGGTCGACAATCACGGGTAATCAGCTAAGGAGGGCAACACAGATCCAAATCTCGAGACGAAGACAAATCCGGGAAACAAGCCAATAGTTGGAACCGATCAGGAATGCCAGAACAAAATCGCAAGACAAAAGAGGAATCCAGGTACACAGCGAAAAGTCACATATAGGAGCAGTCAAATCAATGTCAGGCGCTTAGCAGGAGTTAGGAAACTGATAGCCAGCAAAGCTGAGTGATGAGGGATTGGTTTAACTAGGCCTGCTCAGGAAGCTTCCCTATGTTGTCATGGCAACCTTAAAGCAGCAACAACCAATCCTAACAGAAAGCTTCCTTATGTTCATACGGCAACCTTAAAGCGGCAACAACAGATGTCACATTCCTGACAACCGACTCCTGTCATACCAGAATACAACTAGTTGAACACCGACTCCTGTCACCCCAGAATACAACTAGTAGAACACCGACTCCTGTCACACCAGAATACAACTACTAGAACACCGACTCCTGTCACCCCAGAATACTCCTGTCACCCCAGAATACAACTACTAGAACACCGACTCCTGTCACACCAAAATACAACTAGCATTTTGGAGCAATGGAGCCGCCCTCAGTGCTCCAGACTACTCATTTGCATATTATGAAATAAATGAATATCTCTGCAACTGAAGCATAAATTTTCATGGGTAAAAAGCATTACAGTCAGGTGATCCTGACCTATCTAACTGTGTTGCTGGTTTAATATGTTTCACCCTCGTGACAGACTCCTTTTACGGTCAGCAATTCCAACAAGGTATTTGCAATTGCAGGAAGAAAGTCTCTCTCTCCTCCCATGCATTGTTGCCATATCTGCCACCACTGTGGCTGTCATCTGTGTCATCTATGTTTGATGCTCTATGTTTGATGACATCCCAGCTCAGGCTCTATTCTGCTCTCTACTGCTCCCTAAAGTCTGGGCAACAACTGACGCAAATGGGGAATACCATAGACTATGGCCAAAATGACTGTTCCAGTCCTTATATTCCAGCTGCCTCCTCCTCCAGACAGTGGCGGTGGCCTAGAAACAAAACATTATGTACAGCTCAGCCCCAGACATGTAGGATGAGTGACATTGTCCATTGGTGGTGCAAAAGTAGCCCGGATTATGCCGTTGCATCCACTCCAAAGGTGTTTTTGCCATAACTTATACAACTTTTCAGGATGTCTTTCACTTACACTACCGTTCAAAAGTTTAGGGTCACTTAGAAATGTCCTTATTTTTGAAAGAAAAGCAGTTTTCAATGAAGATAACATTAAATGAATCAGAAATACACTCTATACATTGTTACTGTGGTAAATGACTATTCTTGCTGCAAACGTCTGGTTTTTTAATGCAATATCTACATAGGTGTATAGAGGCCCATTTCCAGCAACCATCACTCCAGTGTTCTAATGGTACATTGTGTTTGCTAACTGTGTAAGAAGGCTAATGGATGTTTAGAAAACCCTTGTGCAAGTATGTTAGCACAGCTGAAAACAGTTTTGCTGGTTAGAGAAGCTATAAAACTGACCTTCCTTTGAGCTAGTTGAGAATCTGGAGCATTACATTTGTTGGTTCGATGAAACTCTCAAAATGGCCAGAAAAAGAGAACTTTCATGTGAAACTCGACAGTCTATTCTTGTTCTTAGAAATGAAGGCTATTCCATGCGAGAAATTGCCAAGAAACTGAAGATTTCCTACAACGGTGTGTACTACTCCCTTCAGAGGACAGCACAAACAGGCTCTAACCAGAGTAGAAAGAGAAGTGGGAGGCCCCGCTGCACAACTGAGCCACAAGACAAGTACATTAGAGTCTCTAGTTTGAGAAAACGACGCCTCACAGGTCCTCAACTGGCAGCTTCATTAAATAGTACCCGCAAAACACCAGTGTCAAGGTCTACAGTGAAGAGGCGACTCTGGGATGCTGGCCTTCAGGGCAGAGTGGCCAAGAAAAAGCCATATCTGAGACTGGCTAATAAAAGGAAAAGATTAATATGTGCAAAAGAACACAGACATTGGACAGAGGAAGATTGGAAAAAAGTGTTATGGACAGACGAATCGAAGTTTGAGGTGTTTGGATCACACAGAAGAACATTTGCGAGACGCAGAACAACTGAAAAGATGCTGGAAGACGCCTGACGCCATCTGTCAGCATGGTGGAGGTAATGTGATGGTCTGGGGTTGCTTTGGTGCTGGTAAAGTGGGAGATTTGTACAAGGTAAAAGGGATTTTGAATAAGGAAGGCTATCACTCCATTTTGCAACGCCATGCCATACCCTGTGGACAACGCTTGATTGGAGCCAATTTCATCCTACAACAGGACAATGACCCAAAGCACCTCCAAATTATACAAGAACTATTTAGGGAAGAAGCCGGCAGCTGGTATTCTATCTGTAATGGAGTGGCCAGCACAGTCACCAGATCTCAACCCCATTGAGCTGTTGTGGGAGCAGCTTGACCGTATGGTACGCAAAAAGTGCCCATCAAGCCAATCCAACTTGTGGGAGGGGATTCTGGAAGCATGGCGGGAAACGTCTCCAGATTACCTCAGCAAATTAACAGCTAGAATGCCAAAGTCTGCAATGCTGGAATTGCTGCAAATGGAGCATTCTTTGACGAAAGCAAAGTTTGAAGGAGAAAATTATTATTTCAAATAAAAATCATAATTTCTAACCTTGTCAATGTCTTGACTATATTTTCTATTCATTTTGCAACTCATTTGATAAATAAAAGTGTGAGTTTTCATGGAAAACACAAAATTGTCTGGGTGACCCCAAACTTTTGAACGGTAGTGTACATTTATAACACCCTTGCTTGTGAACAGTCCTGAAGTTGTTGGCATTGTCCCAAATTATCAGAGACAAAGCTACATCATTGATATTTCAAGGAGCATGACACACTTTATTGAATCATTCACCAGTCACAAGGACTGTTTTTAGCTGCAGATCCCTTCAAATCAATTAGGCTGAGCTGCAATACCAAGCACAGCCACTATGCGATATACAGCGCTGTTGCGTGGTTTTCTGTGATGACTAAGGATAGATCATCAAATGATAAAGTCTGAAAATCCCTTTAAGTTAAACAAAAAAAGAAAACAAGTGAAACGCAGCAAAAAGTGCAGAGGAAATAAAATGCAGCAAAAACGCATCAGAATTTTTCAGCAGCATTTTCCATGTAATTTTTGATGAGCTTTTTCTTTCCCCTATTGACCCATTCCCGACATCCACCGTAATAGCGTAAGGTATTTAAACATGACGGCCATAGCCACCGGGTCTCCATGTATAATTCAAATCGCCCCCCTTTCCCTAGAACACATATAAAAGTTAAAAAAATAAAGTGAAACACATACACATTAGGTTTCCCTGTGTCCGAAAACGCACTGTCTATAAACTTATAAAAATATTTTTCCCGAACAGTGAACGCTGTAGCGGAAAAAAAATTAAATGAGCCGAAACGCTGTTTTTTCGATGTTTCGCCTCTTATAATAATTTTAACAAAAAGCGATCAAAGCAATAGACATTCCCCAAAATGGTATAACTGAAAGACTCCTTAGAATACAGGTGAACGTTGTAAAAATAAACCTGTAAGAAAGTTGCACAAATGAAGTTTTTCTTCACTTCCGCCCCATTCTGATATTTTTTTTCTTAGCTTCCTAGTACATCATACGAAATACTAAATGGTACCAATATGAAGAATAATTTATCTTGCAAACATTAAAGGGATTCTATTATTGGGGAAACATGTGCTCCCTGTGCTCCGAGCACACCATCGGCATCCCGCAACCCACCTCCAGCACTGCTTTTTCATGCCCCCCGCATCTTCTTCTGTTCACCTCGAAAGAAAAATGGCCGACAGAACATGCGCAGCTGGCTCTACCTGAACCCCAAGTGGCTGTTGGCCATTTTTCTTTCGCAGGTGAACAGAAGATGCAGGGTGGCATGAAAAAGCAGCTCTGGAGGCGGGTTGTGGGGATGACGATGCTGTGCTCTGAGCACAGGGGGAACACCCCCTGTGATCCATGTAGCCTTTGAAACATATAGTGAAAAGGATCTGGGACTGTTGGGCGGATACATCCTAAGTGTTACGTTTTAAATTGATGATGACTCCCCCCCTCTCCTTTCTTGGAAAAGGTTGGTTTAGAGGCGGGGCTTATGGAATAAAATTGGGGGCACGTGGGGTGGAGCTTCACCTTCTGTTAGGTACCTAATTGACGAAAGGAACGCCATCCCACCCTGCCCTCACTGTGGTTAATTTTTACAATTTCAGTTTTCTTTTAGTTGTCACAGCTTGGCAGAAGGTTCTATGTCACGGTGAGAAGAATAGATGGTCCACATGCCCGCTGTCGGACAGCGGTTCGGCACTCGGGCAAAGGATCCGGAAGGAAGAATCAGGGTATGGAGTGTTGGTTTTGTTTATTGTTGGTTTTGTGTATTCTGGAAATCTGTTTACAAAATTTTTACCCACAAGGATTGGTGTCGTGTGGTTATTTATTGGATAACAGGAGTCATGATTTATAGGTTATGGTAAGCTATGTCCCAACAGTCCTGAGCATCATTTGCATATGAGAATAAAATGTTTTTTTGAACAAACAGCGGCGAGGAGAAGAAAAGCAAAGGTAGGTGTAGAATAGCCTTTACAAAGGCTATTCCAACGTGGTTTCAGTTAAAAACATGTTTCCCCAATGATAGAATCCCTTTAAGCCCTCATTTGGCTGTCGGGAAGGGGTTTTGGGCCTGCTGGAGTGGACCACCACCCTCCAACTGGATCCTAGACACCTCACAAATCGACCTCAATACGTGAGAGCCCGAGACGTGTGTCAGGTACCGTGATCTGTAATACGGGGGCACCTCAGGGTACGGTCTCGCCCCTTTCCTCTTCACACTGTACACTGCAGATTTTAGGTGCAACTCATCTAGCTGCTACCACAGAAGTATTCTGACGACTCTGCAATAGTGGGCCCATCACAGACGATGATGACAGGGAGTACAGAGAACTGAACCAGCATTTTGTGGACTGGTGCTAGCGGAACCACCTGAAGATTAACGCGGGGAAGACCAAGGAGATGGTGGTGGACCCGCAAAGGCAGAAGCCCCCTAAACCAGTGGACATCCTGGGGACGGGCACGAGATTGTGAACACCTATAAGTACCTGGGTTTGCTTCTAATAATAAGCTGGACTGGGCAGATCAATGGAGGCCCTGACAGGAAGGGCCACAGCAGGCTCTACCTGCTTAGGAAACTGAGAGCCTTTGGAACCGGGGGCACTTCTTAGAACTTTCTTCAACCGGTAGTGGCACAGCCACTCTTTGGAGTGGCCGCTGGGGGAGCAGATATCAACCAGGGACAGAAATAAACTTGACAAGCTGATTAGAAGGGCCAGCCTGTCCTGGGGAGCCCACTGGACCCAGGCAGGTGGTGGGTGACAGAAGGATACTGTCCGTGGTGAGCCCATGCAGAAGAAGAAGTCCCATTCCATGCATGAGACTGGATCGGCTGGGCAGTACTGTCAGTGACCGACTGCTCCACCCTAGGTGTGAGAAGGAGCGCTACGGAAGTCTTTCCTCCCCACCGCGGTTGGCTGTACAACCAACACCGACCTAAGCGGAGATCATTACACACAGAGAACTGAAATATCTCTCTGCCTGTTAAATCCCCCCCCCCCCGCTACTTCCTATCTGTCTGTCTGCTATCAATGTAATGCCTCTCACCTTGGAACATTCCTGTACATGTTGTATTTGTATTTGTATCTGCTTATCTTTGCTGCTGTAACACACTGAATTTCCCCATTGTGGGACTATTAAAGGACTATTATTATTATTATTATTAAACCTATAGGGAAAACGCTCGCTATTCTGCACCTAAAATGAACATATTGCGATTTCCTGCAGCTGTTTTTTTTTCTGCAATGTATGGATGAGATTAACCAAAATCGCATTCACTTTGCTGGTACTATAAAACGCAGCGTTTTTGTTTTCTGTGTTTCCACAACAAGGGGTCTCAGCCTTAAACAGGTATCTTAAAACCCAACAGTGTCTTATCTCCTTACTTAAGCATCAATCCTCCGCTTCTCACCTCAGCGGCTGAAACAAATAACCTCTCCGCACACAATCACAGGCGGCGGACTACTGATCACAGACCTCTCCTGACACAAATAGTCTCTGACAGGAGGCGCATAGGTAGCGTACAGCACAGCGGGTCTAGATTTGTAGGTCCATCTGTTCCGCTGTGTTGCAGAGCAAATGTCAAACAGCTGGAAGAAATTGTACAAGAGCCAATGTCGGTGTCACTACAACTCCCTGCAATTCTGCTCGAAATACTTCAAACCGAGTTAAAATTGACGGACTTATTTCCGAGTGATCCCTGAGCGTTGTGTGCAGGATTATAGGGGCGGCCTGCACCTTATAATATGTACAGGCTGGTAAGTGGTGGTGACACAATGATTGTACAATAAAGTGATGCGGTATATGACGCTGCTATATGAGTAAAAGGCATTATATTTTATATACGTATATCATTAACCTCTTAAAGACTTAATGTTTGCAGGAATCTTACAGTATTTGCCTCACTGTAATTTTCTTTTTTTCCATTTTTAAGCCATACACGATGAGTTGCTAAATTCTAAGTCTTCATTTTTGGGTACTGATACTCTCTTCACTGCAACACCTTGAAGGAAAAGTCTTAGAATTCTGGAAATCACAGGATGGATAGACATGTTACTGAGTAAATTAAAATATTCAGAACATTTCGATTTATTTAGTATCGAGTATGAGCGCCACACGGAGATATCCCCGCACTTACACGCCTTGGCATGCTATCAGTTAGGCTATTAATGGTGGTCTGAGGAATGTTAAGCCACGCTGAATACACCAAATCATCAGGAGTGACCGCTGGTGACTCCCTTTACAATTGTGGACTAATGATATCCAAGAAGTGCTCAAAGGGACACGCTGCAGGCCAGGGTAGTACATTTAGGCCGCACAGGCTGCTCACAGTAGCACAAGTAATATGTGGCCCGGCGTTGTCCTGTCGAAAAACGTCTCCTGGGACACTTTAGAGGAATGACCGTACCACGGCCAAAATCAATGTAACACTGAGCTGTTAGTGTACATGAAAATGAAGACTAGAGGGGTCCGGCTACTGTACATTAGCCACCACACAACATAATCCAAGGTGTAGGACCTGTGTGATGTTCCCTTGTGAAGGCCTCTTCATGGCATTGCCCATGTGGTCTCCTGACCAGTCTCTCCTATCATTGCGTCCAAGACAAAAGCGGGGCTCATTGCTGAAGAGGATAGACCGCCATTCCAGTCTCCATGGTCATCTTGTTGTGCCTTTGAGAGCTGTGTCCATCCTGTAGATGGACATTTGGTTCGTAACCCTATGTCATGCAAACGCCTTTTCATGGCTTGTGTTGACAATGTTTTCCGCCCTATCCCTGGGATGTGACGTCCAAATTCACTTCCATTACAGAATGGATCACCATGTGCCATTCTTCCACGATCCGTCCACGCAGAGGTTTATCTCCTTCACCTCTTCCAGTTCATCTTTGTTTTCCCAACTACCAGGACACACAACGTTGAACAGTTGCTGACATTTTGGCCTAGGCGCGTAGCGATCTTCCGGAGTGATAATGCAAGGTCTCTCATTTTATAGTTTATCTCACCCTCAGTGGCAATACCTGGCGCACCAATGAACAGAAGACGTCACACAATGATCTTATCACTTGGCCAGATTTTTTTAGATTTCATGTGGTTATGAACTTTGTTTTCAATCTGGCTTTTATGCCCCTCCCACATGTCACAGATTGGAGCAAGGGGCTTGAAAATTTGATCATTTACAGATCTTAGTAACATTGGCTATTTCCTTAATTTATATAACCTTACGGCTTGTTCATCTTTGCGTTACAATTTCCGTGCTGCGTAAGTTGGAGTTTTGCGTTTATGAATTTTTTTAGAATGGCGCAATGCATTAAAATCCAATTATACCATTATTTATTGTTAGGCCAATGAACAATTGCCAAAAAAAATTGTAAAAATTCTTAAAAAAATATAAAAGCTTGGTTTTGACACATTCTCTTTAAATAAAATATTAGATATTTGTACATGTCCATCATCATTCGATCCCTTGTATCATATAGGGTATAATAAATTTCAATGGCTGAATGATAAAAGCATACAATTCCATGAATAGGAACAGATGTAGCAGAGCTGACTATGTTACTTGACACAGCACATGGTAAAATCTCAATGAATTATTTTAGTTTTCCATAGGACTACAGATGAACCAAGAGCAATATCGAAACTTAGTGAGTCGCCATAATACACAAACCTTGCAATGACAAACTCAGCTCTGCTACATACAATATATGAATGAAGGTATGTGTGCGCACCTTGGCCTATTTTTAATCAATCCTATTACATATAGACCCTGAAGCAATAAGATGTAGAGCCTTGTAGGGTAGGTCTGGTCTCTGCAGCTCATGTTATACCAGCAGATCCAGGACTCTGGGAATTGGCCCTGTCATTGTTATTAACTGGGCAGAATTAATTCCCCCCTCCCTGAGGAGCAGGCGAGCAGTCAGGGGGCTGCGCCTCTCACTTGTAAGGTCAGATTCAGCCGGTACGCCTGCATGGATCATAGGGTTGTTGCGCCTGTCTGGGGGCACACTCCGCCTCATTGGCAATAATACAGAGCTGTCAGTGGAGCGCCTCTCATCCCACACTATGATTATTACAGCATGGAGATGTCAGTGTCTAAGGCTGCGCTCTATGGGGCTGGCCGGGCTCCAGCGATCTCTCAGCACCCTCTGCTGTCCATTGAGTATGACACAAGCAAGCGCGCTAATCTATATTCACATCCATTAACCCATTACTCAACCTTACAAGACTACCAGGGCAATAAAATATAGCGATCCTAGGAGACAATTCAGATGTTTGCAGCCCATTCCTTTGTCTTAAAGGAGTATTCCTATCTTGTGGGAATATGCCATCACTTTATGATCGGTAGGGGTCTACCCAGAGTCATGGGAGTAAAGGGTCTCAGAGGTAGTTAAGGATAACACCCTGCTGAATATTAGTGTCTGGCCAGGGGATGTAGCTACAAGGGGTGCGAGAAGGTGGGTATTATTTTTTTGTTTGTTTGTGTGTGCATTATTTTGTGGGGGTCACCAGGAGGGGACATATATACTGTGCAAACCACAATAAGGGGGGACATTATACTGTGGGGCCTGTATTTAGATTAATTATAATTATAATGTGGGTGCAACATTAAGTGGGACATTATACTGTAGGGGCTACATTGAGAGGGACATTCTACTGTGGGGCCATATTAAGGGGGACATTATACTGTAGGGGGCCATATTAAGGAGGACATTATACTGTAGGGGGCCATATTAAGGGGTACATAATACTGTGGCAGCCATATTAAGGAGGACATTATACTGTGGGAGCCATATTAAGGAGATTAAGGAGGACATTATACTGTGGGAGCCATATTAAGCGGTACATAATACTGTGGGGGGCATGTTAAGGAGGACATTATACTGTAGGGGGACATATTAAGGGGTACATAATACTGTGGGGGGCCATATTAAGGGGTACATAATACTGTGGCAGCCATATTAAGGAGATTAAGGAGGACATTATACTGTGGGAGCCATATTAAGCAGTACATAATACTGTGGGGGGCATGTTAAGGAGGACATTATACTGTAGGGGGACATATTAAGGGGTACATAATACTGCGGGGGACATATTAAGGGGAACAATATACTGTAGGGGCTACATGAAGGAGGACATTCTACTGTGGGGCCATATTGAGGGGGCCATTATACTGTGGGCGCCGTATTAAGGGGGACATTATACTGTAGAGGCTATATGAAGGAGGACATTCTACTTTAGGACCATGTTAAGGGGTACATAATACTTTGGGGGCCATATTAAGGGGCAATATACTGTAGGGGCTATATGAAGAAGGACATTCTACTTTGGGGTCATATTAAGAAGGACATTCTACTTTGGGGCCATATTGAGGAGGACATCATACTATGGGGGCTACATTGAGTGGGACATTATACTGTAGGGGTCACATTGAAGGGAACATCATACTGTGTGGGCCACAATCTGGTGGGTATTATGCAGTGGGGGCTTCAAGGGGACATTATACTGTCTGGGGAACACAAGGAGCATGATACTATGTTTGGGGCCACTATGGGGCATTGTATTGTTTGGGGGCACAAAGGGAAAAAATGAGAATGGTTAGAGCCAAAGTGTGCACGTGCGGAACTGAAGGCAGAGACTACAATACCAGTATATATCACCTATATATGAGTGGGGGCTGTATTACATAATTTACATTGGGGCCCAGGAACTTCATGTCACTCGTCTGCCTGGCCACCTTAGACCCCCACTAAAAACAGTCATGGCATATCCCATTGATATACCATCAATTTACAAGGTAGGAATACACCTTTAACCCATGTGCAAGCTAGGTAGCCTGGATTCATAGGTTTCTTCCTGCACTGATACATTGTAGCAAACTCAGGATAGTATACAGTATAGAGATTTGTTCAGCTGCTTGAGTTTAGCTCATAGACACAATTGTAGAAAAGAAGTGTTTGCTCTGTATGATATGTCAGCCATTTCTATTCACTGACAGCAAGCAAAGGTCCTGAAATTTGGTACTGAAGACTTAAGTACATTACAGATCTTCTGAATGTTTCATTATGTAATGCCCAAGTTACAGTATATTTGTATAAAGTACAGGAAAAACTCTCCCATCAAAGAACACCCTAAAATTTGCACTTTTTTTTTTAGATTTTAGTTAAATCCCATTCAATAGTATTGGACAATTTTATGTGTGCAAAAACAAAACATTTCTGATGGCCACCACCAGGGGGCGTTCAATGCCTAAACAGAGGCCTTTAATATCAGCCATAGATCAGTAGCAGGGTTGATGGTGTTACTGTTGATGTTTAGTCCTTAAAGGGGTTGTCGGTATAACACATGGGCTTGTTGGGTTCTTAAGAGTAAGGCGCCATGGGGGCATTTATCCAACAATATGGCTTAAAAAGAGATCTGTGCCCGATTTATACCCCTCTATGCCAAGATACTGGTGTAGAGGCTTAGTAAATCCCCCCAATGCCTCATGGGCCCAGGAGCCTCAGGGGGGCCACATGAGAAGACAGTAGTTAGGGGGCCTTGTTATATATTTTGCTCTGGGACCCAGGAGCTACGTGTTAGGCCTATGGCCACAGCTGACACTGGCTATGGCGGTATTATTTCGTACGATGGCGATCTGCATGCAAAGAAAATAAATAATTAACATAACCTTTTAACTTTCATTTCTGAGCGAAAGGTCAAACCTGTCGGCATTCATAGACTTCTATTTCATCAAATCCCCACATTCCTGCCTAAGGGGTTATTGAAATCACAAGAAAGAAACAGTGTGTAGTATTCATTAGAAGGAGACAACGCTCATTTCAGGCAAACATTTTATGACACTCCGGAGGCAGATACACATCCACCGGCCCCCAAATCACTCCCGGAGATTGCGCTCACAGAACGTCTTGTCACGTCTGTGCAAATTTTATTGTTATTCGGGCTCCGATTTTCAGAACTGTTATTAGAGAAGCATGTGTAAGGTAAAAAACGACAACAGCAACGTCTTGTCTTCATCTGCATATTACCCGTCCTGGAAACAAAGGCGAGGCGAAAGACAAATACAATACAACCTTCTAGCTGTAGAACACTACAACTCCCAACATCACTCAGCCAATGGACATAAGACATTTATTATACTGTATACATACAACACTACAACCCTCAACATGTCCTGACCCCTGGACAGGACCATAATACAATTCTATTATACTCTATACATAGATCACTACAACCCTCAACATGACATTACCACATGAACACACAGTACCATATCCACAGTTCCCACACAATGTAATGCTCCCAGGCCCAACACAGTACTGTATAATGCCGCCAGGCCCCACACAGTACTGTATAATGCTCCCAGGCCCAAAACAGTACTGTATAATGCTCCCAGCCCCAACACAGTACTGTATAATTCCCCCAGCCCCAACACAGTACTGTATACTGCTCCCAGGCCCAAAACAGTACTGTATAATGCCCCCAGACCCAATACAGTACTGTATAATGCTCCCAGCCCCAACACAGTACTGTATAATGCCCCCAGACCCAAAACAGTACTGTATAATGCTCCCAGCCCCAACACAGTACTGTATAATGCTCCCAGCCCCAACACAGTACTGTATAATGCTCCCAGCCCCAACACAGTACTGTATAATGCTCCCAGCCCCAACACAGTACTGTATAATGCCCCCAGACCCAATACAGTACTGTATAATGCTCCCAGGCCCAAAACAGTACTGTATAATGCCCCCAGGCCCCACACAGTACTGTATAATGCTCCCAGCCCCAACACAGTACTGTATAATGCCCCCAGACCCAATACAGTACTGTATAATGCTCCCAGGCCCAAAACAGTACTGTATAATGCCCCCAGCCCCAACACAGTACTGTATAATGCCGCCAGGCCCCACACAGTACTGTATAATGCCCCCAGGCCCCACACAGTACTGTATAATGCTCCCAGCCCCAACACAGTACTGTATAATGCTCCCAGCCCCAACACAGTACTGTATGATGCTCCCAGCCCCAACACAGTACTGTATAATGCTCCCAGCCCCAACACAGTACTGTATAATGCCCCCAGACCCAACACAGTACTGTATAATGCCCCCAGGCCCCACACAGTACTGTATAATGCCCCAGCTCTCACACAGAACTGTATAATGCCCCCACACAGTACTGTATAATGCTTCTATCCCCCACACAGTACTGTGTAATGCCCCCAACCCCCACACAGTACTGTATAATGCCCACAGCCCCCACTTAGAACTGTATAATACCCCCAGCCCCCACACAGTACTGTATAATTCCCAACTCTCACACAGTATTGTATAATGCCCCAGCTCTCACACAGAACTGTATAATGCCCCAGCTTTCACACAGTACTGTATAATGCCCCAGCTCTCACACAGTACTATATAATGCCCCCAGCCCCCACACAGTACTGTATACTGCCCCTGCCCCCACACAGTACTGTATAATGCCCCAGCTCTCACACAGTACTGTATAATGCTTCTATCCCCCACACAGTTCTGTATAATGCCCATAGCCCCGGACAGTACTGTATAATGCCCCCAGCCCCCACACAGTACTTTATAATGCCCCAGCTCTCACACAGTGCTGTTTAACAACCCCAGCCCCCACACAGAACTGTATAATGCCCCAGCTCTCACACAGTACTGTTTAACAACCCCAGCCCCCACACAGAACTGTATAATGCCCCAGCTCTCACACAGTACTGTATAATGCCCCCAGCCCCCACACAGAACTGTATAATGCCCCCACATAATACTGTATAATGCCCCAGCTCTCACACAGTATGGGGCCTAGGACGTGAGCAGTGAGTATGGTTCTTAGTACTCACCGCTCTTAGGACTCCTTGTCCTTCTCTGTTTCTGGCGCCGGTGCACACTACGTCAAAGCTTCGCTAGCACATGGCACAGAGTCAGAGCCCCCTTAGAGCAGCGAGTACTATAAACCATACTCACCGCTCACTCCCTGGACGTCTCCTCTAACCAATGAGCACACCCAGTGACAGGCGGCCAGCCAAGATCAGCACGTATTATATACTCTTGTGTATAGCCTCCCTGGATACCGTATGTTCCTGTATATATGGCTGCATTATTGTTAGGTCGCTATACCTTATTATGTATCTAATGTTCTGCTGTATCGCCAGCGACGCTCACTAAATATGAAGTGTTAGAGGGAACATTGATGCAGCGTAAAGTCTATGGATCTGCCAATGATATATACAGTGTATACTGTCTATCAGCTCTATATCTGGGAGGTGTGAAAAAGCTGCACATCTGGAATATGAATATTTTATAAGGAAAACCTGTGACAATCCTATTCGCATCTCTGAGGGATTCTATGTGTAACATGAAATCTACATATGTATGAAATTCTGCATACGGAAAATATCCCTTCATGACTGGACAGCCCACTATATGGCGGCATGTTTTCTGTACATGTGTGTGGGTAGACAGGTGTCATTGTTACACAGCAGATAATCACACATCATTATTCCTGACAGACCTACAAAGCACTCGCCTTATTCTTCAGCCGCGTGGCTTGATAATGTTATGCAATTTATTTATATTACACGTCCTACAGCATTAAAAATAGCAAGTGCAAAATAACAGTAATGGCCTTGAAGCACAGAAAGTAATATTCATGGGAAAAACCGGGCACGGAAGTCTGTAGGGTATTACTCGCTAAACAATTCTAATGAGAAGCCTTTCTGCCACCAGATTATATGGAATGGAAATGCATTTAACATTGGAGTTTATTAAAAGGGAAAACGATGACACGAGCCATGTACTAAGAAAATGCACACATACTGTCATAAATACAATTCTCATAGTCCAGAAAAATCCTGGTACATGAGACAATCCTCAACACCATATAGGCCTAAACCATTTGATGTCATATATGTGATATTTGTAGCTCTAGTAAAAAAAGAGTTATATTTTTGATATATGTATTTGTATTATATGTATTTGTAGCCCATCACGTGGTATATGACCCCCTTTTTCTGCCCCACGACACTGTATATGACCCCCTTTTTCTGCCCCATCACACAGTATATGACCCCCTTTTTCTGCCCCATCACACAGTATATGACCATATGACCCACTTTTTCTGCCCCATCACACGGTATATGACCCACTTTTTCTGGCCATTCACACGGTATATGACCCCCTTCCTCTGCCCCATCACACAGTATATGACCCCCTTCCTCTGCCCCATCACACGGTATATGACCCCCTTCCTCTGCCCCATCACACAGTATATGGCCCCCTTTTTCTGCCCCATCACACGGTATAGGACCCCTTTTTCTGGCCAATCACACGGTATATAAGATCCTTTTTTTTTAGTCCCCCCTTTTCTTTGCCCCCCACAGTATATGACCCAACTCTGTATGGCCCCCCCTTCCTTATGCCACCCCCACAGTATAAGACCGCTCTCTTATGCCCTCCCCACAATATATTACCTCTTTTTTGCCTCCACACAGTATCTGACCCCTTTTTATGGTCCACACATAGTATCTGACCCCTTTTTATGGCCCCCACATAGTATATGATCCCCCTATCTATGGCCCCCATACACTTTATGACCGCCTTTTATACCCCCCACATAGTATATGACCCCTTTTTCAAAGTCCACCTGCAGTATATGACCTCCTTTCCCCCCCCCACCCCCACACTGAGTAGGGGACAATAATTTTTACTCACCTGTCCACGTTCCTGTCCAGGCCGCCCTCCGTTGACGCCTCCACAGTAGCTGACGCTGAAGAAGCATTCCGGCGCTCTTCAGCATTGTGACGTAAGTGTAGCGCTGCCTGGAGGACAAAGCAGAGGGTGGCCAGGACAGAAGCATGGATAGGTGAGTAGAAATTATCTGCAGCTGCTTATTGCAATAACTCAATAAGTAGCTGCCAATGTGTGTCACCCAAAATCTCTTGGTGTGTCACCTTTGATATGCATGTCATAGGTTCGCCATCACTGCTCTACACCAATGGCCAATGACTGAGTGAATCAGACATATTGGAAAACTACTCCACCTCAGTCCCATTAGCTTTTTCCCAAATAGGGGGTGGGTGAGGAGGGTGAACCACACCAGTCCTAGATTGTCTGCCCAAGAAGCTACCAGCCATTGCTGATGCACTAGCGGTAGTACTAGGGTATGGTTAGTTGTAAGGAGGGCACACATGGGCCTTTACATGAATGATTCTCTGTCTGGTACTATCAATGACAGTACATGGGCGCATTCTTGTTTAGTCCCATACTGGACATATGGATACTATAAGCCCAAATCTGGGCTATGGAATTGCCTGGTCTTTAACCCTACCCCCCGCAACTTTTCTCCAAGAGGGTTCTCAGATTGCACTGCTCAAAATAGTTTTGGATAGGTGATGGTAAACCTGATACCGTATTAATGTAGTCAGGAACAGAGTTGAGGGTCGTCATTAGGAATGCAGTCAGGATGCCACAGGCCAGAGGATGAGACAGGGCATAGTCAGGAACAGAGTCAATAGTAAGAGCCAGAAGTAAAACAACAGGTACCAGAATATCAATCCCAAGGTGCGAGGAGGAGATGGTATCCAGGAACCAGGAAGATCAAGAACCATATCAGTGTCAATCAGATGGCGGTAAACCTGATACCATAGTAGTGTAGTCAGGAACAGAGTTGAAGGTCATCACCAGGAATGCAATCGGATAGCAACAGGCCAGTGGATGAGACGGGGCATAGTCAGGAACAAAGTCAATGGTCAGAGACAAGACTAGAACAACAGGTTCCAGACTATAAATCCCAAGGGGCAAGGAGTAGGTGGTATCCAGGAACTAGGAAGATCAAGGACCATATAAGGGTCACTCAGGAGTCAAAACCAGGAACAAGAAACAAGAGCCAGGACAGGCTATGACCCTCACTTAGCAGGCAAAGCAATTCCAAAACACAAAATAGTTCTCCTGTGTTGGGTACCATTATGGCAATCTGACCACTGTGACTCCTCCAATTACAGAAAAGGGGGACCCTGACAAGAAGTAGAGACCTAGCATGCAGATAACACAATCCATTGTGGTCTATGACAGCTCTCACATAGCTTTCTCAAGGGTTACAAATAAAATGTGTTCTCTAGGTGTGGATGGAAGCATCCATTTTATCTCTCCCTCCTTCTCCATCCAGTCCAGTGGGTCTTAGGCTACCTAGCTTTAGGCCTCATGAACACAACCGAGTCCGCAGCCCAAGGCTCTTCTGAGGGTAGTTCTGATGCTCTGTTCCATTCCATTCCTACCCTGCTGTATGAAATCGAATCAGAACGGAACCGGTTATTGAAGTCAATGGAGGATGGAAGGCACTTGGATGACATTTAGATGTTATCCAAGTGTCATCCGAGTGCATTCCGTTTATCATGTATGTATATGAGGCCTTAGTCTGGGAGGCAGCTTTCTGAAGGAGAACTAGCCCCTCCCCCAAGTCCTAGAACTATGTCTGCATTGGCGACCAGGCAAGCTCCTTAAGATAAACCTAAACACTCCATTATTCTAAAATATGGGACATGGAAATTTGAGGGAAGGGGATATTTGACTCAAATTTCTAAAATGAATCCAGTTTGGAGATAGTCTTGCCATCTGACCAATCGCCATTTTGTTTCTAGGTTCAGTATTCCCTTAAGGCATCCTTCAGGTTTTACAAATCCTCCTCTTATCTTTACAATGAAGTCACCAGACCTGAGTATATCTCAGTTAAGGAGCCATCATTACCTGTCGCTCTTATATCTCCTGACCATCCGTGTAAGCAATCTGCCGTAAATAACAGTTTTGTGTTTCCATGGAAACCGCTGCATCAAACAAGATAGTGGTCAGTGACCCTCCTTGGGATTGGCTGGAGGAGCTGATAAAGATACCAGAACACAGATAAGGAGATTATACAGTCTGTACAATCCCATAGACCTTCTGAAAATCACTTTCTAGCTGTGTAATATGGTGAACAATGTAAAACAGGGTAAATGACTGTATGTGCGCAGACCCACATGTGTGAACAGCCATGTATACAAAGGACCACTCTGGTATGGCCAAAGCTATGGGGCTGCTTATATGACTTATTAGGCCTTTTCTGCTTAGTTTACAAGAATCCTTGTGTGACCCCTTAAAATTGTCACGCCAAAGCCAGCCCTGTTAGCACTGAACTCTGTTGGGTCCTGTTGTGTGACATACAGTGACTTTTACGATGATGAACAAATCCTAACTAAAGATCTGTGATCTCGAGCCCCATCTTTCTTGCTCATGAGTCGACCACACTGTGTCCCTGAGCTGGTAGGAGAGCCGACAGATCCTCTATATACTACACCACACAGGAGAGCCGACAGATCCTCTATATACTACACCACACAGGAGAGAGGACAGATCCTCTATATACTACACCACACAGGAGAGCGGACAGATCCTCTATATACTACACCACACAGGAGAGACGACAGATCCTCTATATACTACACCACACAGGAGAGACGACAGATCCTCTATATACTACACCACACAGGAGAGCCGACAGATCCTCTATATACTACACCACACAGGAGAGAGGACAGATCCTCTATATACTACACCACCAGGAGAGAGGACAGATCCTCTATATACTACACCACACAGGACAGATCCTCTATATACTACACCACACAGGAGAGAGGACAGATCCTCTATATACTACACCACACAGGCAGCCAGACACCCACAGCCCAGATCCTCTATATACTACCACCACAGGAGGAGGACAGATCCTCTATATACTACACCACACAGGAGAGAGGACAGATCCTCTATATACTACACCACACAGGACAGATCCTCTATATACTACACCGCACAGGAGAGAGGACAGATCCTCTATATACTACACCACACAGGAGAGAGGACAGATCCTCTATATACTACACCGCACAGGAGAGAGGACAGATCCTCTATATACTACACCACACAGGACAGATCCTCTATATACTACACCACACAGGAGAGGACAGATCCTCTATATACTACACCACACAGGAGAGCCGACAGATCCTCTATATACTACACCACACAGGAGAGCCGACAGATCCTCTATATACTACACCACACAGGAGAGCGGACAGATCCTCTATATACTACACCACACAGGAGAGAGGACAGATCCTCTATATACTACACCGCACAGGAGAGCCGACAGACCCTCTATATACTACACCACACAGGAGACAGGACAGATCCTCTATATACTACACCACACAGGAGAGAGGACAGATCCTCTATATACTACACCACACAGGAGAAGGACAGATCCTCTATATACTACACCACACAGGACAGATCCTCTATATACTACACCACACAGGGACAGATCCTCTATATACTACACCACACAGGAGAGCCGACAGATCCTCTATATACTACACCACACAGGAGAGAGGACAGATCCTCTATATACTACACCACACAGGAGAGCCGACAGATCCTCTATATACTACACCACACAGGAGAGCCGACAGATCCTCTATATACTACACCACACAGGACAGGACAGATCCTCTATATACTACACCACACAGGAGAGAGGACAGATCCTCTATATACTACACCGCACAGGAGAGCCGACAGACCCTCTATATACTACACCGCACAGGACAGATCCTCCATATACTACACCACACAGGAGAGATCCTCTATATACTACACCACACAGGAGAGAGGACAGATCCTCTATATACTACACCACACAGGAGAGAGGACAGATCCTCTATATACTACACCACACAGGACAGATCCTCTATATACTACACCGCACAGGACAGATCCTCCATATACTACACCACACAGGAGAGAGGACAGATCCTCTATATACTACATCACACAGGAGAGAGGACAGATCCTCTATATACTACACCACACAGGACAGATCCTCTATATACTACACCACACAGGAGAACCGACAGATCCTCTATATACTACACCACACAGGAGAGAGGACAGATCCTCTATATACTACACCACACAGGAGAGAGGACAGATCCTCTATATACTACACCACACAGGAGAGAGGACAGATCCTCTATATACTACACCACACAGGAGGGACAGATCCTCTATATACTACACCACACAGGAGAGAGGACAGATCCTCTATATACTACACCGCACAGGAGAGAGGACAGATCCTCTATATACTACACCACACAGGGGACAGATCCTCTATATACTACACCACACAGGAGAGGGGACAGATCCTCTATATACTACACCACACAGGAGAGAGAGGACAGATCCTCTATATACTACACCACACAGGAGAGAGGACAGATCCTCTATATACTACACCACCGACAGGACAGATCCTCTATATACTACACCACACAGGAGAGAGGACAGATCCTCTATATACTACACCACACAGGAGAGCGGACAGATCCTCTATATACTACACCACACAGAAGACAGATCCTCTATATACTACACCACACAGGAGAGAGGACAGATCCTCTATATACTACACCACACAGGAGAGAGGACAGATCCTCTATATACTACACCACACAGGACAGATCCTCTATATACTACACCACACAGGAGAGAGGACAGATCCTCTATATACTACACCACACAGGAGAGAGGACAGATCCTCTATATACTACACACACACAGGACAGATCCTCTATATACTACACCACACACAGGACAGATCCTCTATATACTACACCGCACAGGACAGATCCTCTATATACTACACCACACAGGAGAGAGGACAGATCTTCTATATACTACACCGCACAGGAGAGAGAGGACAGATCCTCTATATACTACACCACACAGGACAGATCCTCTATATACTACACCACACAGGACAGATCCTCTATATACTACACCGCACAGGAGAGAGGACAGATCCTCTATATACTACACCGCACAGGAGAGAGGAAGATCCACTATATACTACACCACACAGGAGAGAGGACAGATCCTCTATATACTACACCACACAGAGAGAGATCCTCTATATACTACACCACACAGGAGAGCTGACAGATCCTCTATATACTACACCACACAGGAGAGAGGACAGATCCTCTATATACTACACCACACAGGAGAGAGGACAGATCCTCTATATACTACACCGCACAGGAGAGAGGACAGATCCTCTATATACTACACCACACAGGAGAGAGGACAGATCCCCTATATACTACACCGCACAGGAGAGAGGACAGATCCTCTATATACTACACCACACAGGAGAGACCTCCTATATACTACACCACACAGGAGAGCTGACAGATCCTCTATATACTACACCACACAGGAGAGAGGACAGATCCTCTATATACTACACCACACAGGAGAGAGGACAGATCCTCTATATACTACACCGCACAGGAGAGAGGACAGATCCTCTATATACTACACCACACAGGAGAGAGGACAGATCCCCTATATACTACACCGCACAGGAGAGAGGACAGATCCTCTATATACTACACCACACAGGAGAGAGGACAGATCCTCTATATACTACACCACACAGGAGAGCGGACAGATCCTCTATATACTACACCACACAGGAGAGAGGACAGATCCTCTATATACTACACCACACAGGAGAGGGGACAGATCCTCTATATACTACACCACACAGGAGAGGGGACAGATCCTCTATATACTACACCACACAGGAGAGAGGACAGATCCTCTATATACTACACCACACAGGAGAGAGGACAGATCCTCTATATACTACACCACACGGGACAGATCCTCTATATACTACACCGCACAGGAGAGCCGACAGATCCTCTATATACTACACCACACAGGAGAGAGGACAGATCCTCTATATACTACACCGCACAGGACAGATCCTCTATTTACTACACCACACAGGAGAGAGGACAGATCCTCTATATACTACACCACACAGGACAGATCCTCTATATACTACACCACACAGGAGAGAGGACAGATCCTCTATATACTACACCACACAGGAGAGAGGACAGATCCTCTATATACTACACCACACAGGAGAGAGGACAGATCCTCTATATACTACACCGCACAGGAGAGAGGACAGATCCTCTATATACTACACCACACAGGAGAGAGGACAGATCCTCTATATACTACACCACACAGGAGAGAGGACAGATCCTCTATATACTACACCGCACAGGACAGATCCTCTATATACTACACCACACAGGAGAGAGGACAGATCCTCTATATACTACACCACACGGGAGAGAGGACAGATCCTCTATATACTACACCACACAGGAGGAGATCCTCTATATACTACACCACACAGGAGAGAGGACAGATCCTCTATATACTACACCGCACAGGAGAGATCCTCTATATACTACACCACACAGGACAGATCCTCTATATACTACACCACACAGGAGAGCGGACAGATCCTCTATATACTACACCACACAGGAGAGAGGACAGATCCTCTATATACTACACCGCACAGGAGAGATCCTCTATATACTACACCACCAGACAGGACAGATCCTCTATATACTACACCACACAGGAGAGCTGACAGATCCTCTATATACTACACCGCACAGGAGAGAGGACAGATCCTCTATATACTACACCACACGGGAGAGAGGACAGATCCTCTATATACTACACCACACAGGAGAGAGGACAGATCCTCTATATACTACACCACACTGGAGAGAGGACAGATCCTCTATATACTACACCACACAGGAGAGAGGACAGATCCTCTATATACTACACCACACAGGAGAGAGGACAGATCCTCTATATACTACACCGCACAGGAGAGAGGACAGATCCTCTATATACTACACCACACAGGAGAGAGGACAGATCCTCTATATACTACACCGCACAGGAGAGAGGACAGATCCTCTATATACTACACCACACAGGAGAGAGGACAGATCCTCTATATACTACACCACACAGGAGAGAGGACAGATCCTCTATATACTACACCACACAGGAGAGAGGACAGATCCTCTATATACTACACCACACAGGAGAGAGGACAGATCCTCTATATACTACACCACACAGGAGAGAGGACAGATCCTCTATATACTACACCCACACAGGACAGATCCTCTATATACTACACCGCACAGGAGAGAGGACAGATCCTCTATATACTACCACCGGCACAGGACAGATCCTCTATATACTACACCGCACAGGAGAGAGGACAGATCCTCTATATACTACACCACACAGCAGAGAGGACAGATCCTCTATATACTACACCACACGGGAGAGGACAGATCCTCTATATACTACACCACACAGGAGAGAGGACAGATCCTCTATATACTACACCACACAGGAGAGCCGACAGATCCTCTATATACTACACCACACAGGAGAGCCAGGACAGATCCTCTATATACTACACCACACAGGAGAGAGGACAGATCCTCTATATACTACACCGCACAGGAGAGCGGACAGATCCTCTATATACTACACCGCACAGGACAGATCCTCTATATACTACACCACACAGGAGAGAGGACAGATCCTCTATATACTACACCACACAGGACAGATCCTCTATATACTACACCACACAGGACAGATCCTCTATATACTACACCACACAGGAGAGAGGACAGATCCTCTATATACTACACCGCACAGGAGAGCCGACAGATCCTCTATATACTACACCACACAGGAGAGAGGACAGATCCTCTATATACTACACCACACAGGAGAGAGGACAGATCCTCTATATACTACACCACACAGGAGAGGACAGATCCTCTATATACTACACCACACAGCGACAGATCCTCTATATACTACACCACACAGGAGAGCGGACAGATCCTCTATATACTACACCACACAGGAGAGAGGACAGATCCTCTATATACTACACCGCACAGGAGAGCCAGATCCTCTATATACTACACCACACAGGAGGAGGACAGATCCTCTATATACTACACCACACAGGAGAGAGGACAGATCCTCTATATACTACACCACACAGGGAGAGAGGACAGATCCTCTATATACTACACCACACAGGAGAGAGGACAGATCCTCTATATACTACACCACACAGGACAGATCCTCTATATACTACACCGCACAGGACAGATCCTCTATATACTACACCACACAGGAGAGAGGACAGATCCTCTATATACTACACCACACAGAAGGACAGATCCTCTATATACTACACCCACGGGACAGGACAGATCCTCTATATACTACACCACACAGGAGAGACGGACAGATCCTCTATATACTACACCACACAGGAGAGAGGACAGATCCTCTATATACTACACCACACAGGAGAGAGGACAGATCCTCTATATACTACACCACACAGGAGAGAGGACAGATCCTCTATATACTACACCACACAGGAGAGAGGACAGATCCTCTATATACTACACCACACAGGAGAGAGGACAGATCCTCTATATACTACACCACACAGGAGAGAGGACAGATCCTCTATATACTACACCACACAGGAGAGAGGACAGATCCTCTATATACTACACCACACAGGAGAGAGGACAGATCCTCTATATACTACACCACACAGGAGAGAGGACAGATCCTCTATATACTACACCACACAGGAGAGAGGACAGATCCTCTATATACTACACCACACAGGAGAGAGGGACAGATCCTCTATATACTACACCACACAGGAGAGAGGACAGATCCTCTATATACTACACCACACAGGACAGATCCTCTATATACTACACCGCACGGGAGAGGACAGATCCTCTATATACTACACCACACAGGAGAGAGGACAGATCCTCTATATACTACACCACACAGGAGAGCGGACAGATCCTCTATATACTACAACCACACAGGACAGATCCTCTATATACTACACCACACAGGAGAGGACAGATCCTCTATATACTACACCACACGGGAGAGAGGACAGATCCTCTATATACTACACCACACAGGAGGCAGCCCTCTCCACCACACAGGAGAGAGGACAGATCCTCTATATACTACACCACACAGGAGAGAGGACAGATCCTCTATATACTACACCACACAGGAGAGCGGACAGATCCTCTATATACTACACCACACAGGAGAGAGGACAGATCCTCTATATACTACACCACACAGGAGAGCGGACAGATCCTCTATATACTACACCACACAGGACAGATCCTCTATATACTACACCCACACAGGACAGATCCTCTATATACTACACCACACAGGACAGCTGACAGATCCTCTGTTGCTACATCACATGGGACAGCTGACAGATCCACTATACCAGTGGTTCTGAACCTTTTCAAGTGAAGTACCCCCTAGTGAGACAACTGAGTACCCCCAAACTAGCCATCACTTATAAATGTTAATAAAATAAGGCTTAACTTGGAGCTTTTGTTAACAATTATGTAATGGCCCCCTAAGTGCCCCCAAAGTCAGTGCTCTCATACTCAGTATAATGACCCCGTCAGTACCCCCCACATGTAATATAATGGCATCTATATGTGAGATAACAACCCCCACAATGCCTTTACAGCCTCCATGCAGTATAATGTCCCATAGTGGCCCCTCCAAACAGTATAATGTCCCATAGTGGCCTCTCCACACAGTATAATGTCCCCTAGCAGCCCCTCCAAACAGAGGCCCATGTATAATAAGCAGAGGCCCAGGGGACAAACAAGCTGTGTTACTCACCTCTCCTGGGCTCCGGTTCTGCTCCCTGAGCTCCTCCAGCCTCCAGAGATGACGAACCCCACGAACTACCATTAGGGGCGGTCTCTCACCATGACACATACCTCTGGGGATACACGTACCAGATCTTGAGAACCACTGCTCTATACTACCACACAGGAGAGCTGACAGATCCTGTATATTATACCATACAGTAGAGATTAGATTTTCATTCTAGAGGGAATTTCTTGAAAGAATGAACATCAAGTTTAACAAACTTCAGAAATAGTCAAAAGTTTAATCCCCAGAAATGTAAAGCATATTTTCTGTGAGGAAATCTGCCGAAGGATTTTGCCTGAACTGTTTCAGAGTGTTGAAGTAATCCCGGGAGCTTATCCTCTATAACAGATTACTATGATACCTCGGAAGGAACACGCGTCTTACTCTTTGTTATCATAATGATGTTTTAATCACTAACATAATAACTTGGAAGAGTTATCAGAGTTTGTATATAAAAATCGTGAGGAACATTCTAATATATGTCGGACGCGGGGGGGGGGGAGGTCTCGGAGATTCAATTTAAAAGAATCCGCAATCTTAATTAATTATCACCGTTGCCAATTGCATTATGGAATACATCATTTATTTTTCCTGGAAAATGTTGCCTATTAACAATGACCAGTTAAGTAATTACATTGGGTGACATTGGTATAATGAAAGTTTCATTCCGCAGTTTGTAAAGGAGAGCGGATGTGCTGGAATCTATAGCAGAGACACTTCAGCTGCTGCTGAACTACATCTCCCAGCAAAGGGTTTTCTGGGAGTTGCACAACAACCCAGCATTTCATATGATGACCAGATTCACAAATGGACTTGTATCCAGGCTTGTCCACTATGCATTTGTGATGGGGTGCCCTTTTAGGAAGTGACCGTCACATAAAATCTGCAAGTCACATATAACGTCATAGGCACAGGAAATTTGCCTATTCCAGGAATCCTGGAGGTCATCCCTTTTTTCAGGGGCCTCCAGGATGTTTCAGGAGAGTTTTTCAACAATGTGTTACTATGATTAGGTGGACATTTGCCTAGGTGGATTTTGGGCTCCTAGCCTCATCTTCCCTGGTGGGCTGGGTGTAGCCCAGTTCTTCCTTCTGGGTGTAGGTGGGAATCCTACACTCTTAGGTATTATCAGAGGCGTAACTTGAAGCTCCTGGGGCCCAATCTATAATGGGGCCCCTACCTATCCTTTGCCGTTTAGAGTAGTGGTATATTTTACGGGGCAGAGGGACCTTTGGGGTCCTCTCATGGTCCAAGGACTGGTAGTGACTGCTACCTTTGCATCCCCTATAGCTATGTCTCTAGTCATTGTAGTTGGTAGCCACATCAATCTGTATATCTACAAAGTGATGCAATAGATGGATGGATAGATAGATAGATAGATAGATAGATACTGTAGATAGATACAGTAGAGATAGATAGATAGATAGATAGATAGATAGATAGATAGATAGATAGATAGATATGAGATAGATAATAAGATACATAGATAGATGAAGGATAGACAGACAGATAGATAGATAGATAGATAGATAGATAGATAGATAATAAGATACATAGATAGGTGAAAGATAGATACAGAGATAGATAGATAGATAGATAGATAGATAGATATGTAGATAAAAAAAAAAAAAATAGATAGATAGATAGATATGAGATAGATAGATAGATAGATAGATATGTAGATACAGATAGATAGATAGATAGATAGATAGATAGATAGATATGAGATAGATAATAGATAGATAGATAGATAGATAGATAGATAGATAGATAGATAGATATGAGATAGACAGATAGATAGATAGAGGTAGATAGACAGATAGATGAAGGTAAATATATAGATAGATAGATAGATAGATAGATGGATAGATAGATAGATGTAGTGCTGTAATGTGACCTCCCTGATATATATAAAATGCTATAATATGGCCTTACTGTTATATATATATATATATATATATATATATATATATATATATTTTGCTGAAATGCGACCTCCTTGGATATATAGAAAATGCTGTAATGTGACCTCTGATATATATAAAATGCTATAATAATATACATATATAATATGGCCTTTCTACATATATATATATATATATATATATATATATATATATATATGCTGTAATGTGGCCTCCCTGGATGTACACCATGGTTGTATTCCAGTTGCTTCTATGCCCATGTTCCAGGGTGAATATTCCGCCTCTTTAGCGCGGCCATTCCAGGCGTCTTCCATCTTCGCACACTACGTCTCAGCTTTTAATCATCATTAGGTGTCGGCACTGGAGTATGTCTTACTGATTGGACGCTCTCATGTGAGAGCCTTTCTGCAGACCACATCTCTAAGCAGAATATATCACTGTCATATTTTTACTTTCAGCACGAAGCTGTTTGGAAATGTCTTTCAGCGGTATATAATCTTGACGTGAAATGATTGTTTCATTGCTGAACACATAAAAGGCTGGAGTATTTCAGACTAATGAAAGAAATTTGCTAAAACACATCTAACAATATAAGTATAACAAAGAGAATACAGAAGATTCTGCAATAAGGGGTGTAGATTAATGCTACGGGCCCCAAAAAAATATCAATAACTGGGTCCATCGACTATGTCAAGCCCTTGTGCAGAAAGTTGAAGGAGGGCGCATAACAAAAGTCACAGGGGTATCTTGAAGCTCTTGGGCCAAATGCAAAATTTGTCATAGGGCCCAGCCCTGGTGATTTCTTATACTCCGAGGTCCAAGTGTGAATACTACGTCTGGCCCCCTTATAGCTATGCCCACAGCAAAAAAGAAGATGGGGCTTCTTCTATGTGCTGGTTATGCCACCACTATATATCACTACAAATAAGTGAACCACTTCATATCAAACCAGAATCAACACAAATTTTTCAAATGTTTTGGGCTCGACCTAAAGCTGAAATTTTTTTGGTTTCTTACCCATGAATCACTATTATAATAAGTAAAAGGCCAAGGGGGGAGGTGGGAAAACATAGCAAACACTTATAGTTACCTTTAATACAAGCGTCATGACATCACCACACCCCCAGGTGACATCAGCCAGGATGCCGAAGGCACAAGGGAGTCCAGGAGAGGCGAAGGAAGGTGAGTATAAGTGTGTATTATGTTTCCACACCTCCCATGGAGCTCCAATTATTATACTTTGGGATCTGATGACCCAAGTATAACAATTACACTTCTGCTTCAGCCCAAAATGAAACAGGTGGACAAACCCACAAATTAGTTGAATGAATCTCAGGAAGTTTGCTCTATTTATAACCATACCTCAATAGATGATTCCTACTGAGCTAGCCTGATACAAAATTAGACCCTCGACCTGAAGTAAATTAACCCTCCAACTCACCATATTAAGATTCATAAACTGTATATACCGCCTTACATTGTATAAATATTACTCCTACACAGTATCCACATAATACATCACATATAGTCCATATAAAACTGCCATATAGTACACAAATAATGTGCAGTATCTAAATAATACCAGTATGTACTGCAGTTCCCACATTATACAGCAATAATTCCGTGCCGAGCCAGAGGCTAGCAGAGCTTGATGATGGGGAATGTCCTACTGTGTAGGACCTGGGGGCATTATACTATGTGGGAACACTTAGGGGACATTATAATGTCTGTGGGGAACTCTACCCATGATATGCACCCCTTGATAACCTCCCCCAACACAAGGCCCACTTTCACTGGAAAATCCTATGTACACCTCTGTTTTCACCCTTGACATACAGTGCTGGCCAAAAGTATTGGCACCCCTGCAATTCTGTCAGATAATACTCAATTTCTTCCAGAAAATGATTGCAATAACAAATGCTTTGGTAATAATATCTTCATTTAATTTGTCTTCAATGGAAAACCACAAAAAGAATTGTCAAAAAGCCAAATTGGATATAATTCCACACCAAACATAAAAAAGGGGGTGGACAAAAGTATTGGCACCCTTTGAAAAATCATGTGATGCTTCTCTAATTTGTGTAATTAACAGCACCTGTTACTTACCAGTGGCACATAACAGGTGGTGGCAATAACTAAATCACACTTGCAGCCAGTTGAAATGGATTAAAGTTGACTCAACCTCTGTCCTGTGTCCTTGTGTGTACCACATTGAGCATGGAGAAAAGAAAGAAGACCAAAGAACTGTCTGAGGACTTGAGAAGCAAAATTGTGAGGAAGCATGAGCAATCTCAAGGCTACAAGTCCATCTCCAAAGACCTGAATGTTCCTGTGTCTACCGTGCGCAGTGTCATCAAGAAGTTTAAAGCCCATGGCACTGTGGCTAACCTCCCTAGATGTGGACGGAAAAGAAAAATTGACGAGAGATTTCAACAAAAGATTGTGCGGATGGTGGCTAAAGAACCTCGACTAACATCCAAACAAGTTCTAGCTGCCCTGCAGTCCGAGGGTACAACAGTGTCAACCCGTACTATCCGTCGGCATCTGAATGAAAAGGGACTCTATGGTAGGATACCCAGGAAGACCCCACTTCTGACCCAGAGACATAAAAAAGCCAGGCTGGAGTTTGCCAAAACTTACCTGAGAAAGCCAAAAACTTTTTGGAAGAATGTTCTCTGGTCAGATGAGACAAAAGTAGAGCTTTTTGGGAAAAGGCATCAACATAGAGTTTACAGGAAAAAAAAAGAGGCGTTCAAACAAAAGAACACGGTCCCTACAGTCAAACATGGCGGAGGTTCCCTGATGTTTTGGGGTTGCTTTGCTGCCTCTGGCACTGGACTGCTTGACCGTGTGCATGGCATTATGAAGTCTGAAGACTACCAACAAATTTTGCAGCATAATGTAGGGCGCAGTGTGAGAAAGCTGGGTCTCCCTCAGAGGTCATGGGTCTTCCAGCAGGACAATGACCCAAAACACACTTCAAAAAGCACTAGAAAATGGTTTGAGAGAAAGCACTGGAGACTTCTAAAGTGGCCAGCAATGAGTCCAGACCTGAATCCCATAGAACACCTGTGGAGAGATCTCAAAATGGCAGTTTGGAGAAGGCACCCTTCACATCTCAGGGACCTGGAGAAATTTGCCAAAGAAGAATGGTCTAAAATTCCAGCAGAGCATTGTAAGAAACTCATTGATGGTTACCGGAAGCGGTTGTTCACAGTTATTTTGTCTAAAGGTTGTGCTACCAAGTATTAGGCTGAGGGTGCCAATACTTTTGTCCGGCCCATTTTTGGAGTTTTGTGTAAAATGATCAATGATTTGACTTTTTTTTTCATTCTCTTTTGTGTTTTTTCATTGCAAGCAAAATAAATGAAGATATTATTACCAAAGCATTTGTGATTGCAATCATTTTCTGGAAGAAATTGAGTATTATCTGACAGAATTGCAGGGGTGCCAATACTTTTGGCCAGCACTGTATGTCTAAACTAGAGATAGGCGAACCGTTTCGTTCCGAGCCAAGTTCAACCCGAAAATCCCAAATTGTTCAGTTCTTAATGAAACGAACAATTGGGAATTTGTCTCACATGAACTAAAATGGCCACCATGACATGCATTGATAAATTATTATACTCCTCATCAAGGGAGGTGAAAAAAAAATACATTTATACTCACCTTCTGCTACCTCTTTTGGGCCTTTTCGCAGTATTCGGCACTCTCCTGGTGACATCATGCGCCCCAGGTCACCGCTGAAGCCCGTGATTGGGCCACAGCGGTCACAGGGTCACACTGAGCATCATGACGTCATGCTCTTGGCATGCCCATGTCACTGCTAAGCCCCAATCACAGGCCTCAGCAGTGACCCCAGGTGCATGACGTCATCAAGGAGACTGAGAGAGCACCAGACGCTACGAGGAAGCCCAAAAGAGGTGAAGGAAGGAGAGTATGAATGTTTTTTTTATTTTTTACACCTCCCCTGGGCCTCCACTTATTATACCCTGGGGTCTGAAGAGACCCCAAAGTCTAATAATTTCACTTTCAATTCTATCCGAACTTGTTCGACCCGAAACGAATCAGAGACCCGAGCCACCCATACCTGAAACTAAACGAATCTTGGGAGGTTCTCCCATCTCTAGTCTAAACCTAATTCCTATCACCAGTTTTTGAACTTGCTTCTTCCTCCTCGATGTCATACCCCTACTACTACTTTTACTACTGTGGCCTATGATGTCTCCAATTCTTTCAGAAAATTACCCACCAGGCCAGCCAGAGTCGTAGGACCTGTCATTTGTGGCAAAGGCCATGTTGGATTTTTAATCTGGATATTGTAAGATTTTGATCATCTGTCCTTGGCCTAGTTCCGTGTTCTCGAATGATTGACCATGACATCAGTGTGATGGACGGCATGGTCTCCACATCATCCTGTCTTCACATCTGCCACATGACAGCCCCCATGTTATTATAATGTTAGGCTCCTGGTTTTTTATTCATTTGATTTCTTCCTCCAGAGAAGAGCCGGAGAATAAAATGTCACACTGACACCGTCAAGTGCCTGCTTAGTAACGCTAAGTATTTGTCTCACTGTCACAGAGGATGGGATCTCTTCTCCATTCCTTTCATGCCAGGATATAAAAATGATGTTTTGCTGTGACACGCCTGACACTCGGAGCATTGCAGCGGAGATCCTAGAACTGTATAACTCTCCTGTCAACATCACCCATCCAATCTAAAAAGCCGACACTTTAATGACAGTGATGACTACATATTAGTTCCGGTCCCTGGCCGCTGTCCTTTGGCTTGTAACGGGTTGTTGTAATAATACAGTATTGTACAAACATACAAGAAATACAAAAGCTGTAAAGAGCATCACACATGATAGAAGAAAAGGCTGCAAAAACCAGGAACACCCAACCACAGGTGTACTACAAGGGGTACACTCGGGGTGGGGTCCTACAGTGGGTACCCCCATCATCACCACTTAGACATACTTTCCAACTTTCAGAGGCTACAAAGACAGACAAATGTGGCAGCGTGTACAGCGGCAAATTTTTTTGTGTTAAGCCGTGTCCCTCACCTGGCCATAACCCCATTTGACCTCACCCATTCCTACTGATTCCCTTTGTGGCCCAATACAGAAATAGTGTCCTTCAATATATAACATACAATAAAGATGCCTCTCACCACACATTATAATGTCCCCTCATGGCCGCACACAGTATAATGTCCCCTAAGTGGCCCCACACAGTACAATGTCCCCTAAGTGTCCACACACAGTATCATGTCCCCTAAGTGGCCGCACACAGTATAATGTCCCCTAAGTGGCCGCACACAGTATAATGTCCCCTAAGTGGACCCATACAGTATAATGTCCTCTAAGTGTCCACACACAGTATCATGTCCCCTAAGTGGCTGCACACAGTATAATGTCCCAGCACACAGTATAATGTCCCCTAAGTGGACCCACACAGTATAATGTCCTCTAAGTGGCCGCACACAGTATAATGTCCCCTACGTGGCTGCACACAGTATAATTTCCCATAAGTGGCCGCACACAGTATAATGTCCCCTAAGTGGACCCACACAGTATAATGTCCCCTAAGTGGCCGCACACAGTATAATGTCCCCGACATGGCCACGCACAGTATAATGTCCCCTATGTGGCCGCACACAGTATAATGTCCCCTAAGTGGCCACACACAGTATAATGTCCCCTACGTGGCCGCACACAGTATAATGTCCCCTATGTGGCCGCACACAGTATAATGTCCCCTAAGTGGACCCACACAGTATAATGTCCCCTAAGTGGCCGCACACAGTATAATGTCCCCTAAGTAGACCCACATAGTATAATGTCCCCTAAGTGGCCCCCCTAAGTAGACGAAGGGCACGTGATGTCACTAGTTGTGATGTCCTGGGGTTTCTTCCTGATGCTGCTGAGACCAATCAGCAGCTTCAGCAGAAGGGATCCAGGACGTCACAGCCAGACTGAGATAGGAGGACTCCAGCGCACCGGGGACAGGTGAGTATGATATTTTTTATTTTTTCACCTCTCTCGGCCTATTTTAAAAGGCAGAAGGCAGATTTCAGGTGGAATTTGGGCCTGATTTTGATGCGGAGTCTGACTCAAAATCAGCTCCAAATTCCTCCATGTGAACATACCCTTAAAGTTGGAAATGATTCTGTCCCTATCTCATGTTGTCCTTGTATTACACAGACTGACATTCATCTGAATGGTGGCCTATAATACTGCTTTTCCCCTGCAGAGGTGCATAAGAAACACTTAGCTGACTGCAGGATCCATGGCAGAGTTAGTGGCTTTTTTCTATAGTGTGATGTCTCCAATGAGACAGTCCTTTTCATAAAGTTGGGTTGATATTTTTCTATATGATGTTTTTTTCTATAAACTTTTTTTTCTCTGTAAAGTAGATATCACTGTTTGCAGATCTTTCTAAAGAATTTATTCTCAGTTTTGTCACACTGAATAGATTTTCTAAGCAGTTCAAGGCCTGGATAGGAATTGATGCAATGAATTTCTTTTATATGCATGACAAAAGCCTATAATGGTCAGAATGTATTTCAACGGTTGTAATTTTATAGCAGTCGCTTGTATGGGGTTTTTTATTATTATCATTTCCATTGGATTTCAAAGGTGAGGCGAAGCGTACTACTACTTAGGATATCGACATCGATGAGGATAGATGGTGATTTAGATACTTACATTGAATTACACAATAATATCCTACAAATGTCTTTCATCAGAATATCCTTTTAACGTAAATGTCAAACTTTGAACACCATTTTGGTTGTATTAATCTGAACAGTTTCACAATTCTGTGCTGATAAACATATATATATATGGCAATTTTCTGATACACAGCAACAAATCCCCTCTATACACCTAGATTGATATAATAAAATTCTAATTAATCCCACTAGGGGGCGCTTAGGAGTCTACTGTAATAGATTGAGCTCAATAATAACACCGTAGGGGGTATTCATCGAGACATGTGACAGCCTCAAGGTACGCTTAATTTATTAAGAGGTTGCCAAAATTGCACCAAAATTTGCAACTTTTTAGTGCCACTTTTTGGCAACGGGGAATGATGAATTTTTGTCTTTTCCCCTAGGTCTGATCTGCTATTTCTGCAGTTGTTCTGGTCCATATACCCGATATAAAAGGATCCAGAGATCTCACAGAGATATCCTGCAGTATATACAATGTGATCTGTCAATCCCGCACACTGTTCTCCAGTGTCTCATTTTCAAGTACATGCAAAAACTAAGTGACAGGCTAAGCAAAACCACAGATTGGACATAATTGTTTAAATATGGTTGGCAGGGATCCTAGAATATAAAATACTATTCCCAGGCTCTTGGGAGTAGGTGACAACAGAAAGAGTCTGGTGTAAATAGTGATGAGAATATTGCTGCCCGTACATCTTAGAACAAGTGTTTTAGCACGGTGGGTAAAAGATCAAAAATTTTTTTTGCTTTCTTGTTTTTCTTGTCTTGTGTTTCCAAGTAACAGATTCTTAGTTATGCGAGAAGTACACGCTGACAATAGTACATGTGATAAGGCATATGTAGTGAGACTTTGCACAACAAGAACTTATAGGACAGATAACTTCATGAATCCGACAAGTAAAGAATTACATTCCTATTACAAAAAGTTTCTTCTGACAAGCAGATGTATTTCCACATGGCCGTGCCATATGTGAGCAACCTGACATCACATCTATATGGGCTTGTTGAGTATCTCATTATTCCAGGATCGCTGTGACATCACAAGATATGGTGCTTATGTGAGGTAACTGCTGTGACATCACAACTGTTTCAGTCAGGTAGAATAGAATGACATCACAAGCATGTAGTCTGCTGTGACATCACAAATCAAGTCAAAAGAGTCACTGTGACATTACAGAAAGTTTCACAAAGGAGTTTCTATAAGGTAACTGTTGTGACATCACAACTGGTTCAGTCGGGTAAGCTAGTAGACTGCTGTGATATCATAAGTGAGTTTCAGTTAGGTGAGCTACTGTGACATCACAAATAGCACTCAGTCAGGGGAGTTGCTGTGACATCACAGGTGAGTTTCAATCAAAAAGGCTGAAATGACATCACAAATATTTCCATCAGACAAACTGCTGTGACATCAAGTGCTTTTCGTGAGATAGATTGCTGTGACATCACAAGTGAGTTTGCGTTAAGTAGATTGTTATGACATCACGTATATATGTTTCTTTCAGGTAAGCTGCTGTCACATCACAAGTAAACTTCAGTCATATCAGTCATTCAGTCATGATATGATGTCACAAGTGGGTTTTCATCAGATATGTTGCTGTGACCTCCCAAATAAGCTTCAGTCAAGAAGGCTGCTGTAACATCACTAGAGTGTTTTTTCGGATAGATTGCTGTGACATCACAAGTGAGTTTCAATTAAGTAAGCAGCTGTGACATCATAAGAGGGTTTCAGTCAGGTAATTTACTATGATATCATGATTCTGTTTATGTCAATGAAGCTACTGTGACATCACAACAGGTTTAAGTCTGGTAAGCTCCAGGCTGGACATTCATGTGCCATTGAATTGTTGAAAATCAAGGGGACCCTATAAAATTTTTGGCTAAGTAAGGACCCACTGTTGATGGCTTCCACCCCTAATTCATCCACAAGATTGTCAGTGAGGTCTGACATTGAAGTTGGGTGGTTGGGCCTGGCTATATTGTTTTCATTTTATCCAAATGAACTTGTGTTAGTTCCTAGAACTCAAAATCTGAGCACACACTTCTTTTGTCATTGTATACTATAGTACTGGCTGTCAAACCATGTAAAAAGACCCAGACCATTATTTATCCTCCATAAATTACCATTGACTATACACAAGGACAAAATGTTAAACATGTACTTGCAATCCCATGACTGACCACATGGCGCGCTGTGGCAAAAACTGTCTATTCAAGCAAAAAGGATCTGAACTTGAGGGTAATAAAAGAGTTATAGAAAAATAGAAACCTTGATTGTTGTCTATTTGTCCCCCGTTATTGTAAAAAAGCAGACCTTTCTTCTATCCTCATAACCCCTTTATGTTTACTAGCAGTGTAAACAATGTGATAATCCCCATTTCTGCTCTAGAAAACACATAACAATAAGTACATTGCACCCAAAATGCATGAGGATTCAGGTATAAGAGAAAGCTAATGGCAGATTACTGATGGGTCTCCAGAGTACAAAGAAAGACTAAAAGACCAAGTCATTAGTGACAAAAGGATTAAGAAGTGCCGGCTGTCTTATACCATAGAGTAGGTCTACAATAACAGACACGGTGTGGGCGGCATAGTATTGTATATGGGGACATCATGGAGGACGTGATTCCTGCACCTGATGGTTCTGACATATACGCTGCTCCGGACATGAAGTGTGAATCATGTTTGAGTCAGCGACTAGCTCTGTTTTCTGTATCTCCAATTCATCTTTCCTGCAAAAGCCCACCAGCCAAATGTCACCGATCCATAACCCACTTCACACCTCATTCCTCCATGTATGGGGGCTGGATTCTAGGCGATATCTCTGATCCGATGAGGCTGAGTCACAATAATGATTCAACCATGTCAGATTTTTACAATAACATTCATACTTACTGATATTAGCTTCTTCTTGGGTTAAATATGTAAAGACAACCAATGGCGTACATGTAGAATAGATGATCCCATAGCAAAGATTAAAATGATGCCCCTGCTTGACCACACCACAATTCTCAGAAAGTCTTGGTGCCCCAATCCTATTTTCTTGACTAGGAAAACTGCAATGAACCACCCATTATGGTGGAATGGGCCTGGTCTGCCCAAAGCTCTATAGCAGTCACATTGTCTCCCTCTATGGTGCGTATTCCCTTCATGACAATATATACATGAGAACCTATTCACACTAGCTGGCAGCTTCATTATGTAGTCACAGAACAAATTCATGACACAACATTTCGTAGTATATGTCTTCTCTAGAGAACCTAGTAGATAGTAACATGTAGATAGTAGATAGGAAACTATATAAAAAGTAGTCATCTATCATATGGTTCTTCATAGGCACTTCCCAGATCTTGTATGGGGCTCCTCACATATTGTATGGGTCTCCTCAGATCTTGTATAGAGTTCCTAAGTTTTCATATGAGGCTCCCCAAATCTTGCATGGAGCTCCTGAATTCTTGTATGGTGCTCCTCAGATCTTGCATCAACCCCCTCAGATCTTGTGTGGGTTTCCTTGGATCTTGTATGGAGCTCCTCAGTTCTTATATGAGTCTCCTCAGATCTTGTAATGGGCTCCTCACATATTGTATGGGTCTCCTCAGATCTTGTATAGAGTTCCCGAGTTCTCATGCTTCCCAGATCATGCATGGAGCTCCTGAATTCTTGTATGGTGCTCCTCAGATCTTGTATGGAGCCCCTCAGATCTTGTGTGTGTTTCCTCAGATCTTGCATTGAGCTCCTCAGCTCTTGTATGGGTCTCCTCAGATCTTGTATGAACCCCTCAGATCTTGTGTGGGTTTCCTTAGATCTTGCATGGAGTTTCTGAGCTCTTGTATGGTGCTCCTCAGATCTTGTAACAACCCCCTCAGATCTTGTGTGGGTTTCCTTGGATCTTGTATGGAGCTTCTCAGTTCTTAAATGGGTCTCCTCAGATCTTGTATAGAGCTCCTGAGTTCTCATATGAGGCTCCCCAGATCTTGCATGGAGCTCCTCAGATCTTGTATGAACCCCCTCAGATCTTGTGTGGGTTTCTTTAAGATCTTGTATTGCACTCCTCAGCTCTTGTATGGAGCTCGAGCTCCTCAGATCTTGTATGGACCTCCTCGGATCTTGTATGGGTTTCCTTGGATCTTGTATGGAGTTCCTCAGCTTTTTCATGTGTCTCCTCAGATCGTGTATGGGTTTCCTCAGATCTTGCAAGGAGCTCCTCAACTCTTGAGTGGAGCTCTTCAGCTATTGTACGGTGCTCCTGAGCTCCTGTATCAAGCACTTTGACACATGTTCAGATCTCCAGTTCATGTATGGACTCTTCAGTTCTTGTGCAAAAACACTGTGTTTCTGCTAAGTGGGGCCTTAGCCTCATAAATTGATAATTCAGTTTCCCTGGGTAGTCCTGCACAAACTCTTACCACCAACTGGCAAAGTGCAAGGGACCAGCCTGGGCTGGGATCCAATACTGGGGTCTTATTATGTGGCAGAAGATCCTTAAGGTCTCCTCAGGTGCCAGGACCTGGGTGTAACTACCACTTCTGCATCTCTTATAGCTACACTCCTGAGTCTCCACCATCCTATATCCACACCTCCTAGTCTACCAGAAAATGTCATCTGAATAATATATAATTGTGATATTGTTTGAGTGCTATAAAATGTGTTGTATTATTTTGCCACTATTATGTTGCCTTTATATAGCCATATTATGTTGGCACTTTATATGTTGCACTTCTTTTCACATTAAAGGGGTTGTAAGTTATGAAGTTAGTCTCGATAGGATACGGGATAACTTCATGATCAGTGGGATTCAGACCGCTGACACCCCCACTGATGCCGAAAATAGGGCTCTGGTTCTGCCATCCTGATAGAGCAGCAGGCCGAGCATGCACACTATTACTCCATTCAATCTCTATGGGAGTGCCAGATATAGCTGAGCGCTGTACCCAACTATATCCAGTACTCCCCTAGGAATGAATAGAGTGGCAGTGTGCATGCATCAGAACAGGAGAACCAGTGCTCATCGCTGGTGGGGGTCACAGCAGTCAGACCCCCCTACCCGGTCATGAAGCTACCCCTATCCTATCGATAGGGGATTACTTCACAACTTGGTAAAAGCACTTAAATGTAAAAAGAAGTGCAATATATAAAGTGCCTTCTAGAGATGGGCGAAACTCTTGTCATGAGCCGGGTTCGACCTGAATATCCCAAATTGTTTGGTTTTTAACAAAACCTAACAATTGGGGATTTATCTCGGACTAACTACAATGGCCGCTGTGACATGCATTGAAGTAAATTATTATAATCTGGGGTCTCTTCAGAACCCACAGTATAATAGGTGGAAGACCAGGAGAGGTGAAAAAAAAAATATTCATACTCATCCTCCCTCACCTCTTTTGGGCCTCCTCGTGGCGTCCAGCACTCATCATAACGCCCAAGGTCACCACTGATGCTTGTGATTAGGTCACCAGCCGTCACATGAGTATGCAGAGCATCATGATGTCATGACGCTCAGCATGCCCATGTCACCAATGAGGTCCAATCAAAGACCTCATTGGTGACCCCGGGCACATGACGTCACCGAGGAAACGAAGAGAAAGCATTAGACGTTGCAAGGAGGCTCAAAAGAGGTGAGGGAAGGTGAGTATAAATGTTGTTTTATTTTTACACCTCCCCTGGGCCTCCACTTATTATATTCTGGGGTCTGAAAAGACCCCAGAGTATAAGAATTTCACTTGCAGTTCTATCCGAACTTGTTTGATCTGAAACGAATAAGGGACCCGAGCCAACCGAACCCGAAACAAAGATTTGGGAGGTTCGCCTTTTTCTAGTGCCTATATAATATGGCCATATAGTGGCAAATATAAAGTGCCAAAATAACACAGTACAAATTGGTGAAACCCCTTTAAAGTGCGACCATTTGGGAAGGATTATTGACCTCCTTTGCATGCATTATATGTTTTCACCCCAGGGTCCCCACATAACATGAGTCCAGCCCTGAGCAGCTGCAGTGTATAGAATAACTTGTTTTGTCAGCCATAGCGCGGTACTTTTCTTGCTGCATTTCCTAAAGCTGCAGAACTGTCATTTTATAATATCACAGAACTGCTATAAACATAGCCGCCATTATAAGAGTAACCATTACCTAGGGAAAACTAGTTCTGCAGCTCTTTCCAAACTGGGTATATAATATACAATTTATTTCTGAAATGACTCAGTGGCCATTATTACAAATCTCTACAGAAACCTAAAGAGCAAAGGAAAAAAATATTTAAAGGCATACTACACCTTAAAGTAAATGATGAAAAATACATAAAACACATACATGGTTGCCAGTCTGCAACTACAAATAGCTGGATAGTAGTAGGGGCATACACACAATATGCCAAAATAGGGGGTTCTTGGGAGTGGGGCATATCTCAGAGGTGGGGCATACCGCTAGGGAGTCAGTGCATCTCGGGGGTTATACCACAGGGCGACGAGAATTGTACTCATGCCCCCTTTACTTGCCCCACCCAGTATACTGCCCCCTTTAATGGCCCACATTCAGTATAACACCCCCTTTACTGGCCCCCACACAGTGTAACGCCCCCTTAACTGGCAGCCACACAGTATAATGCCCACTTTAATGGCCCACATTCAGTATAACGTCCCCTTACCTAGCACCCACACAGTATAATGCCCCCTTTGCTAGCACTCACACAGTATAAGGCCCTCTTTATTGGCCCATACACAACATATTGCCTCCTCATTGGCCCTCACACAGTATAGTGCCCCCTTTTATTGGTACCCACACAATGGACGGATCATTTATTGGCCCCACACAGTATATTTCCCCTTTTATTGGCCTCATATTGTATATTACCCCCCATACAGTATATTAGCCCGCACTTGGTAACACCTGATATTTATTACACACCGATCCCTGCTCCTGCCCGCTGATGCATACTACATCTGGATGCTGAACAACGTTGTAGTGTCTGGACGTTGTTCAGCGTCAAGATGTAATTTGTGGCGTCCTCTTGAGGCGGAGGTGGGACTGGGCAGGAGAAGGATTAGTGAGTAATAAATATTAGCTGATACTTGTTGGAAAAATCCAATATGTAATGGCTGATTTAAAAAAAAAAAAAGTGGAATGATCACTTCTATGGAGTGCTTTAGGGGTTGTTCATATTTTACAGTTTTTTTTTTTTTTAATTAGTGCTCCTCCCCCATACAGGGGAACGTCCTACAGTGCCTTATAATGTTACTCTCCTGCTTAATGTAGACCTCTAGCAATAGAACACCTACACACGTGGACAAAATTGTTGGTACCCCTCGTTTAATGAAAGAAAAACCCACAATGGTCACAGAAATAACTTGAATCTGACAAAAGTAATAATATATAAAAATTCTATGAAAATGAACAAATGAAAGTCAGACATTGCTTTTCAACCAGGCTTCAACAGAAACAGGCCTGGACAGAAATGATGGTTCCCTTAACTTAATATTTTGTTGCACAACCTTTTGAGGCAATCACTGCAATCAAACGATTCCTGTAACTGTCAATGAGACTTCTGCACCTCTCAGCAGGTATTTTGGCCACTCCTCATGAGCAAACTGCTCCAGTTGTCTCAGGATTGAAGGGTGCCTTTTCCAGACGGCATGTTTCAGCTCCTTCCAAAGATGCTCAGTAGGATTTAGGTCAGGGCTCATAGAAGGCCACTTCAGAATAGTCCAATGTTTTCCTCTTAGCCATTCTTGGGTGTTTTTAGCTGTGTGTTTTGGGTCATTATCCTGTTACAAGACCCATGACCTGCGACTGAGACCAAGCTTTCTGACACTGGGCAGCACATTTCTCTCTAGAAACCCTTGATAGTCTTGAGATTTCATTGTACCCTGCACAGATTCAAGACACCCTGTGCCAGATGCAGGAAAGCAGCCCCAGAACATAACAGAGCCTCCTCCATGTTTCACAGTAGGGACAGTGTTCTTTTCAAGATATGCTTCATTTTTCCGTCTGTGAACATAGAGCTGATGTGCCTTGCCAAAAACTTCAATTTTTGTCTCATCTGTCCATCGGACATTCTCCCAGAATCTTTGTGGCTTGTCAACATATAGTTTGGCAAATTCCAGTTTTGTCAGATTCAAGTTATTTCTGTGACCATTGAGGGTTTTTCTTTCATTAAACGAGAGGTACCTACAATTTTGGCAATGTCTGTATCTCTAGCTCCCCACCCTCTAATGATAGTGAAATGTCTCTGCTCTTCCTGCCAAAGTCTACACAACAAAGCAGACAAGTCAGCTGAAATAACAGGAAGTGTCTGCTTATTGTGTTTGCTCAAGTGATCAAGATGAAAGCTGTATTAATTCAAGATTAAAAAAAAAAAAATGTATAAAACAGCACAGAAAAAAAAAGTTCAATAAAAACCTGATGTAAATTATATATCATTTTCTAATATGTTATCCTAAAAGATTTTTCAGAACGAAGTAATAAGTTGCTCATAAGGGAGTGAAAGTTCCTTGAAAGCTGAAGATCTGCGCTCATTAGTCCTGCTTCATTACACACGTTAATTCTGTGGATTTTTTGAGCAATCTGCTGCGGTAACATTACTGTTGTTATGTACAGTGTTAGTTTACCCTTCCTATACAGATATCAAACAGACCTTTGATATCTGCCTACTAGGAGGCCATCACAAGTCAACAACTGCCCTACCAGTACATTCAGCTAATTATATGGTGATGGCTTTGTAGTTTTTATCACTTTAATTTTCAGTTTCTACATTCTCTTCTAGAATATTTTATATATTAACTGATCTGATTTTGCATATAACATTTCTCCCTACAATCCCTTAAAGGGAGTCTGTCACCAGAACCCAGCATATCACCCCAGCCCTGCAGATAGATAGGTTAGTGTCACCAGAACCCAGCATATCACCCCAGCCCTACAGATAGATAGGTTAGTGTCACCAGAACCCAGCATATCAACCCAGCCCTGCAGATAGATAGGTTAGTGTCACCAGAACCAGCATATCACCCCAGCCCTGCAGATAGATAGGTTAGTGTCACCAGAACCAGCATATCAACCCAGCCCTGCAGATAGATAGGTTAGGGTCACCAGAACCAGCATATCAACCCAGCCCTGCAGATAGATAGGTTAGGGTCACTTGAACCAAATGGTGTTTTCCTCTTGTGAATCGCTTCCAAAGTTGCTCAGATATTGTTGTTTTTGTGCATCATGATTTATTTGGCACAATAAGGACATTGCCACCGACTTCTTTAGAGCAAAGGCATGTCCTCATTGCTCCAAAGAGCTTGACTAAAATTGCGATATCTCAGCAACAGAGGCACCAATTCACAAGGGGGAAACACCATTTGATTCAGATGACCCTAACCTATCGTACACCTGATGTATCAGACAGTACCAAGACATTCTAGAGAGCTTAAAACAAGGCTAGGACAGCTAACAGAGAGCTAGAATGAAGAGGGAGAATCATAAATTAACCCTTTACATACAGTGCTGGCCAAAAGTATTGGCACCCCTGCAATTCTGTCAGATAATACTCAATTTCTTCCAGAAAATGATTGCAATCACAAATGCTTTGGTAATAATATCTTCATTTATTTTGCTTGCAATGAAAAAACACAAAAGAGAATGAAAAAAAAGTCAAATCATTGATCATTTTACACAAAACTCCAAAAATGGGCCGGACAAAAGTATTGGCACCCTCAGCCTAATACTTGGTAGCACAACCTTTAGACAAAATAACTGCGAACAACCGCTTCCGGTAACCATCAATGAGTTTCTTACAATGCTCTGCTGGAATTTTAGACCATTCTTCTTTGGAAAATTTCTCCAGGTCCCTGAGATGTGAAGGGTGCCTTCTCCAAACTGCCATTTTGAGATCTCTCCACAGGTGTTCTATGGGATTCAGGTCTGGACTCATTGTTGGTCACTTTAGAAGTCTCCAGTGCTTTCTCTCAAACCATTTTCTAGTGCTTTTTGAAGTGTGTTTTGGGTCATTGTCCTTCTGGAAGACCCATGACCTCTGAGGGAGACCCAGCTTTCTCACACTGGGACCTACATTATGCTGCAAAATTTGTTGGTAGTCTTCAGACTTCATAATGCCATGCACACGGTCAAGCAGTCCAGTGCCACAGGCAGCAAAGCAACCCCAAAACATCAGGGAACCTCCGCCATGTTTGACTGTAGGGACCGTGTTCTTTTCTTTGAAGGCCTCTTTTTTTTTCCTGTAAACTCTATGTTGATGCCTTTTCCCAAAAAGCTCTACTTTTGTCTCATCTGACCAGAGAACATTCTTCCAAAAAGATTTTGGCTTTCTCAGGTAAGTTTTGGCAAACTCCAGCCTGGCTTTTTTATGTCTCTGGGTCAGAAGTGGGGTCTTCCTGGGTATCCTACCATAGAGTCCCTTTTCATTCAGACGCCGACGGATAGTACGGGTTGACACTGTTGTACCCTCGGACTGCAGGGCAGCTAGAACTTGTTTGGATGTTAGTCGAGGTCCTTTAGCCACCATCCGCACAATCTTTCATTGAAATCTCTCGTCAATTTTTCTTTACCGTCCACATTTAGGGAGGTTAGCCACAGTGCCATGGGCTTTAAACTTCTTGATGACACTGCGCACGGTGGACACAGGAACATTCAGGTCTTTGGAGATGGACTTGTAGCCTTGAGATTGCTCATGCTTCCTCACAATTTTGCTTCTCAAGTCCTCAGACAGTTCTTTGGTCTTCTTTCTTTTCTCCATGCTCAATGTGGTACACACAAGGACACAGGACAGAGGTTGAGTCCACTTTAATCCATTTCAACTGGCTGCAAGTGTGATTTAGTTATTGCCACCACCTGTTATGTGCCACAGGTAAGTAACAGGTGCTGTTAATTACACAAATTAGAGAAGCATCACATGATTTTTCAAAGGGTGCCAATACTTTTGTCCAACCCCTTTTTTATTTTTGGTGTGGAATTATATCCAATTTGGCTTTTTGACAATTCTTTTTGTGGTTTTCCATTGAAGACAAATTAAATGAAGATATTATTACCAAAGCATTTGTGATTGCAATCATTTTCTGGAAGAAATTGAGTATTATCTGACAGAATTGCAGGGGTGCCAATACTTTTGGCCAGCACTGTAGATAGATAGATATGAGATAGATAGATAGATATTAGATAGATAATAGATAGATAGATAATAGATAGATAGATATGAGATAGATATATAGATGTCATATAGATAGATAGTTACATAGATAGATATCAGGATAGATATATAGACAGATATATAGATATCATTGATAGATAGATAGATAGATAGATAGATATGAGATAGATAGATATTAGATAGATAAATAGATAGATAGATATGATATAGATAGATAATAGATAGATGGTTAGATAGATAATAGATAGATAGATATGAGATAGATAGATAATAGATAGATAGTTAGATAGATAATAGATAGATATGAGATAGATATGAGATAGATAGATAGATAGATAGATAGGTAGATAGAGAGATATGAGATAGATAGATAGATAGATAGATATATATAAGATAGATAGATATTAGATAGATAAATAGATAGATAGATATGATATAGATAGATAATAGATGGTTAGATAGATAGATAATAGATAGATATGAGATAGATAGATAGATAGATAGATATGGTAGATAGTAGATAGATAGATAGGTAGATAGAGAGATAGTAGTAGATAGATATTAGATAGATAGATAGATAGATATGATATGATATAGATAGATAATAGATAGATAGATGGTTAGATAGATAGATATAGATAGATAGATATGAGATAGATAGATAGATAGATAGTAGATAGATAGGTATGAAATAGATAGATATGAGATAGATAGATAGATAGATAGATAGATAGGAGATAGATAGAGAGATAGATGAGATAGATAGATAGATATTAGATAGATATGAGATAGATATATAGATATTAGATAGATATGAGATAGATATGAGATAGATAGATAGATAGATAGATAGATAGATAGATAGATATTCTAGTCATACTGTACCGATTCTTGCAGTTTTCTTTCATTACTTTGTAAAGGTCAGTATTACTTCTTCCAGACCTCTGCTGATGGGTCGCATGCATATTATGGATGAAAAAATGAAAAAAAAAAAACCTCTCCAATGACATCTCCAATACAGCTACAATCATCTGCAAGATTCTTCAAGATGGAAGGTCTCAGCATTATAAAGGAAAACTCCTTACAGAAGCGTGAAATTGACAAAACTGTGGATAAACCAGCGTTCAGTCTCATTAACCCCATAAGATGCGGAGCACATACTAACTGCATACAGCACATTGCTCTTCTAGGATTCTTAAAGACATCAAGAAAAGATGGGAAAACGAAAAGTATCAGACATAGTATTAACTCTTTGTAAACCGTAGTGTGACTCATTTTACATCGAAAGCAGAAGTGCCAATAAGTGAGACCCTTTATGAGACTCACAGCGGCCATAGTAACTGCAGAGGGGCCCAGAGGTGAGAGGGCCTACTACATTACAGGTGACAAAGTGGGAACCCATTCATTGCTTTGCTATAGGGCCCCATCAAATTCTAGCTACTATGCCCCATTATATATTGGGAGATTGCATAAATAACAATTCCCTCTTAATTTTACAATAAAACAAAGCAACAATGTTAAATATCATTTACAAACAGCGCCCCCTATAAACATTTTTCTGGAAATGATTCGACCAAAAAATTTAGAACTGTAATAAATGTGTCGGGTCTTGTAGCATTCATTTGCATGGGGCTGAACTGTGTATCAGACACGACCCTTGGACATGGGTGGCACTGTTTTTTGGAAACAAAAAAAGCATTTTTCTCATTTAAGACAGGTTGTACCAAAAACAGGGGTTTTCCAGGACTAAAATATTCATTTTCAGGATAGGTCATCAATATTAGATTAGTGGGGAACACCTGGAATCTCTACAGATCAATGGATTGGAGGGGTAGCAGTGCATCGGTGAATGACGCTTCCACTTCACAGGCTATGTGACTTCTCGTTTATTGGTTACATTGCCTGTTCACAGCTCAGTCCCATTCAAGTGAATGGGGATGAGCTGCAATACCAAGCACAGCCACTATGCAATGTATGGCGCTGTGCTTGGTAAATAGATTTGGGATACTTAACCACCCACAGGTCCTTATAGACTGGGGGTTTATAGTCCCAAATCACCCTGTAATAAAGCCATTCATTCCCACAATTAAAAATAAAAAAACTTTAGACTGTACTCCTCATGTCGGCTCTGTACACCTCGGCTTCAGTGCACATGCCCCAAACCTGGGTGTACGTCCTCGGCTTCACTGAAGAACTGCGCAGGGTCGGGAGCACCAGAGATGAGTCTGAAGAGACTCATCTCTGGGTAAGTATAAAGGTTTATTTTTAGTGCAGGCACATGTGACTTTACAACAGGGCAGTTTAGGATACTAAAATCCCAGTCCATAAGGACGTGTAGGTGGTTTAGTGTCCCTGACAGGTTATCTTTAAGCTTATGCTTATTCCACAGGGTAGGATAAATGTCTGATCTGTGGCGATCCAACTGATTACAATATAGGAGGTCCCAAGGCCTCCACTTAGAAGGAGTGGTAGTCGCACTGGTGGAGATAGCCAAGCACTGTACACAGCTTCTATTCGGTAGTAGTTATGTTTGAATTGACTGTGCACATGTGTGACCATGGTCGATGCTAGAATGGAGTGGGTAAAGTTAGGTGCTGCATGGTATGCCGTGGATCAGGGGCTTAAATACTGGGGTAGCAGCGGTAGCGGCTGCCACAAGGCCCAGGACATTAAGGAGCCCAGAGCCCTGTGGCAGCCACTACCGCAAACCCCACAAACACTGCTATCATTATACTTGGGGTTCTTTTCTGACCCCTGCGTATAACGATCGGGGGCCCAGGGGAGGTGAGCGAACATTAAAAACAATGTTACTCACCTCTCCTATGCTCCGACAGGCTTCGGGCCTGTTTGGTGATGTCCCAGATGTCAGCCGAAGTCATTATGCGTCGCGACGCCGGCCTGGCTCACGCGAGATCTGGTCCAACATTGAAGATGGCCGAAGTAGCACACCGGAATGCATCAGAGCCAGGAAGAGGTAAGTGATATTGTTTTTTTATGTTTGTATCCTCCCCTGGGTCTCCAATCATTATACTCTGGGGTCTGAAAAAACCCCAGAGTATAATAATCGTTCATGGGTGGTCCACTATGGGGCATAATACTATGTGAAGGGGCCACTATGGGGCATAATACTGTGCAGGGGCCACTGTGCTGCATAATACTGTGTGCAGGGGCCCCTATGGGGCATAATACTGTGCAGGGGCCACTGTGCTGTATAATACTGTGTGCAGTGGTCACTATGCTGCATAATACTGTGTGCAGGGGCCACTATGGGACATAATACTGTGTGCAGGGGCCACTATGGGACATAATACTGTGTGCAGGGGCTTCTATGGGGCATAATTCTGTGTGCAGGGGCCACTATGGGGCATAATACTGTGTGCAGGGGCCACTACGGGACATAATACTGTGTGCAGGGGCTTCTATGGGGCATAATTCTGTGTGCAGGGGCCACTATGGGGCATAATACTGTGCAGGGGCCACTATGGGGCATAATACTGTGTGCAGGGGCCACTATGGGGCATAATACTGTGTGCAGGGGCCACTATGGGGCATAATACTGTGTGCAGGGGCCACTATGGGGCATAATACTGTGTGCAGGGGCACTATGGGGCATAATACTGTGTGCAGGGGCCACTATGGGGCATAATACTGTGTGCAGGGGCCACTATGGGGCATAATACTGTGTGCAGGGGCCACTGTGGGGCATAATACTGTGTGCAGGGGCCACTATGGGGCATAATACTGTGTGCAGGGGCCACTATGGGGCATAATACTGTGTGCAGGGGCCACTGTGGGGCATAATACTATGTGAAGGGGCCACTATGGGGCATAATATTGTGTGCAGGGGCCACTGTGCTGCATAATACTGTGTGCAGGAGCCACTATGGGGCATAATACTGTGCAGGGGCCACTGTGCTATATAATACTGTTTGCAGTGGCCACTATGCTGCATAATACTGTGTGCTGGGGCCACTATGGGACATAATACTGTGTGCAGGGGCCACTATGGGACATAATACTGTGTGCAGGGGCCACTATGGGGCATAATACTGTGAGCAGGGGCCATTATGGTGCATAATACAGTGTGCAGGGACCACTATGGGGCATAATACTGTGTGCAGGGGCCACTATGGTGCATAATAGTGTGCGCAGGAATGCAGTTTGTGCGAGGGGGGGGTGTTGGAGGGGGCGGTCCGAGGGAGGGTTGTGGGCGGCGGTCCGGGGGTAGGGGCCCATGTCAAATGTTCGCCTTGGGGCCCAGCCATTCCTAGTTACACCACTGCCATGGATCCAGTAGGTGGCGCTGCCTCCTGTGACTGTTAGTATGAGGCACCACTTTCTGTATCCACGTCAAACCAGGTGGTGTAGGGTTGCATTTAGGAGAGGCATAGTTACCCTCTACATCAACAATTCAACACCCGAAAATGCTGAGGCACCGGGCATGTTAGCTGTGATGGCCTGGCAGGCGGAGCTGAGCCAGTCGCCACCTACTGGATCCACAATGCACCTGATTTAAACCACTCTATTCTAGTCTCAACCATGAGACCACTCCTCCTTTCTAAAAGGGGACCCCAAATGCACATGAGCAGTGGGGGTCTCTCACCTATCCGATATATACAATACCATACAATTTTGCTTCCTGGATTAGCAATGTAACCTCATGACAGAATGGTAGATGAATCCTCCTCCTCCTCCTGCGGAGGTCCCGGCCTCTGATTCACAGCAGTCTGAGATAAATATGTCCTGATATCTATTACATGGTCACTGAAGACGTCTTAGGAGGAAAACAAGTATATGTACTTCTGCATGAGTCACTTCAATATTTCACATCTACATGACATTCGCCGGACTTGACGCTTGTTGACACTTTTCTAAATAAATTGAATTCGAGAGATAAATAAGTGACCCTCTGCCGGGATCAGCGCTGTGCCAGTCTAGATGTCATGATGTCATAGTGCCGCAGGTTGCGCATGTTGTAGGTGCTAATGATTTGCTATGAAAAAATATGTGTAACTTGAACAGAATTAAAACATCTTTTTGTAGAATTTTGGATAGTGTTGTTCCTCCATTGCTCCTCCTGAAATTTTATACATAAATTGGCAACTAGGTGTTGATATTCCCCTTGTCAAAGAGATGCGTCCTTACACAGTCTGATACAGATTGTTAACCCCCAGTTGTCTATTTATTTAGCTTATTTTTGGTTTACCTATGGGGCTGCTTTATATTTGGCAACAGGCTCATGAGATCAAGAATCATAAAATTCTCTGAAAAAGACCTAAAATTGTATGTCAGGATTATCATACTAGATGGTGGTCACTAGTTATCATGGTGTACGAATAGCAAACTGACAGCTGTTTATGGTAAAAACAAAAATAAAAAGTTCTCCTTAAAGGGAGAGTGTCACCAAAACCCAACATAATAATCCAACAGATAGATAGGTTAGGGTCACCAAAACCCAACATAATAATCCAACAGATAGATAGGTTAGGGTCACCAGAACCCAACATACTAATTCAGCAGATAGATAGGTTAGGGTCACCAGAACCCAACATAATAATCCAGCACAGAACCCAACATAATAATTCAGCAGATAGATAGGTTTGGGTCTCCAGAGCCCAACATAGTAATCCAGCAGATAGATAGGTTTGGGTCTCCAGAACCCAATGTAATAATCCAGCAGATAGATAGGTTAGGGTCACCAGAACCCAATATAATAATCCAGGAGATAGATAGGTTAGGGTCACCAGAACCCAACGTAATAATCCAGCAGATAGATAGGTTAGGGTCACCAGAACCCAACGTAATAATCCAGCAGATAGATAGGTTAGGGTCACCAGAACCCAACGTAATAATCCAGCAGATAGATAGGTTAGGGTCACCAGAATCCAACATAATAATCCAGCAGATAGATAGGTTAGGGTTAACAGAACCCAACATAATAATTCAGCAGATAGATAGGTTTGGGTCTCCAGAGCCCAACATAGTAATCCAGCAGATAGATAGGTTTGGGTCACCAGAACCCAATGTAATAATCCAGCAGATAGATAGGTTAGGGTCACCAGAACCCAACATAATCACCCAGCAGATAGATAGGTTAGGGTCACCTGAATCATACACCGATTCACAAGGGAAAAACACCATTTGATTCAGGTGACTCTAACCTATTTGGCTGGGTTCTGGTGACTCCCTTTAAATGGATTGTCCAGTTTTGAAAACTAAAACCCTATACGGTTGATAAGGTTGGATAAAGACACAAGTCCATCAAGTTCAACTTATAATAATAAAATGTTGATCCAGTGGAAGGCCAAATGCCCCATCAGAAGAAGAAAGTCCTTCTCAACTCCAAATATGGCAATTCCTAGAGATTCTAGTTCCCATAACCTGTGATATTTTTACTTTTAGGAAAGTAAACCTGATGTGGATGTCCCTAAATTTCGCTTCTTTTGTTACTTGATCACATTTACTAGCACTGGGTAATTTTTCTACATCTCAGAAAACCCCTTTAATAGGAGGGACTGTGTTTCCATTAAGGGTCCTAATCTTTGGGTCAGACTGGACAGCAGTTACAAAAAAGTTCTCCTGCTCTGGAGGACCAGTCCTGACCTGCATTACATGGGCAACCCACTGATTAAAATGGACACTGTGTAATGTATAATTTCTCCTGTGGTGGCGCTGCAGGAAAACTGAACACTTACAAATTGCAGTTGATCATTGGGGATCCCAGCAGGGGGACAGTTTTTTGATCATCTTATTGTCCAAAAATCCTTCTAGCAAGTAGGGACTGTTCTAAATAAAAGGGGTTTATTAATTGATGACCTCTCTTTAATATAATCTGTGACAATCGACACCTGGGACCCCCACAGATTAGCTGTTTGGTACTCCCTAAACACCTAATCCATTTACGGGCCATGTGATGTTACATTCATCTGTCACATGACCTGATGACAGCACAGCCCCATTCAAGTGAATCACCTGAGCTGCAATACCAAGCACAGCCACTATACAATGTACGGCGCTGTGCTTGGTAAGTACTGAAGAGGATGCAGCATGATCGGCTGATCATCCATTGATGATCTATTCTAAAACTGGAAAACCCCATTTAAGGCTAATGCCCCACATTGCGGAATGCAGCGTTTTGGATGTTGCAGAAACGCAGCAGAAAAAAAAAAAAAAACTGCGTTTTATAGCACCAGCAAAGTGAATGAAATTTTGGTTAAGCTTATGCACACATTGCAGTAAAAAAAAAAAAAGCTGTGTTTTCAAAATTGTGTGATTTTTTTGTTGCGGAATGGAAAGAGTTTTCCCGACGGATTTAATAGGAGAAGAAAAAATGTAGAGGAAAATGCAGCAAAAATAAACAAAAAATGCTGTGAAAAAAGTGACGCGTTTCCACTGTGTTTTTTTCAGCCTAAGGCCAGTTGCACATCACCGTGTGCTTACCGCCGGCCGTGAATTAAAAGCACGGGTGGCGCACGGGGGGACACGCAGATGTCACCCGTGTGCCACCCATGCACCAGCCGGGTTTCCGAGGTCCCTTTCATTAAATGTAAAGGAGCCACGGAAGCAGGGCCGCAAAATCGGATAGGAATAAGACCTGTTCTATATTTTGCGGCCTGGACTGTCGGCTCACACACGTGACCGTGTGTACGGTAATTCATGTGTACGGGCCCATAGAAATGACCGAGCACATGGTCGTCTGCAAGGGGCTTTTAGCCTAACTATGAAGAGACCACACCTAAGACTTTTACAACGCTTTTCATTCTTCTGATTCATTGGGTCCCATAGACAGAAATTGATGGCCTACCCTATGATAATAATCCATAGCAAAAATCATATCTATAATAAAAATTACATTATTGCTTTTATTGAATTTTTTAAATATTTTTATATATTTTTTTTAAATCTCGATATAAATTTGCCAGCAAGGAAAGACTTGATATGTGTTACTTTAAATGACTTTTGCCCATGAACTCCTTTTTGGAAAGAGCGATCGGGGGTGATTTATGAGAATCCATTCCCTGCCAGTTAATATGTAGCAGTGTTTACTTTATCCCATTAAATTTTATTATACATTACGTACATCGCCTGCTCACACGTCGGAGGTGGCAGGGTGTAATGGAGTTAAAAGATGTACTTGTGAGTATAAAAGCTTCTATAATCTGCCTTTATGTAGGATAAATCAGCCGTGCTGTACACTAGCGCCGATAACAATAAAAACACTTCAGAAACATGTATTCAGATGCCTGAATGCTAGAACTTCCTAAGTGAAAATGTTCATAAAATTCCCAGGAAGGGGCTACCCATTACCATTACATTACCCTTCACAAAGGCTTATGGATTCTCCCCAAACCAAATAGGGTTTTATGCACGAAGTCACCACATTAACTCACTTTTAAGCTCACATTCAACGTACATTGGTTTTGTATAAAAGCGGCAGAGACGTGAAAGAATATGTCAAATACTTGCATCGCCCCTTTATACAGGGAGGGTCCAGGACTGCTGCCTCTCATGGTGAGGCTAGAAAATATTGCAAAATTTAGCAAACATTTTATAATGGTCCTTAGTGATTAGATATCGAATCAGGTAACCTTTGGCCAATAATAATACCGCCAAATAGGGCACGTGTAATACCATTATACAGTGCCCAAATAATACTGCCTAACCGAACTCAAACAATAACTTCATACAGGGCTCAAACAATACAGACATACAGTTATTAATATTGTCATACAAGACACATATAATAGCACCATACAGTGTTCAAATAATATCACAGTATATTGCTTAAATAATACAACTATATAGTGCTGAAATAATACCAACACACAGGAATTAAATAGTACAACCAGACAGTGCTCGTATAATGCCATCAGACAGTGCTAAAATAATACTATCACACAGTACTTAAACAATATTACCATACAGTGCTCAAATAATGCCACCATAGTGCTCAAATAATATGATCAAACGGTGGTCAAATAATACTCCCATCTATTTTTCAAATACTACCCCATACAGTGCTCAAATAAAACTACCGTACAGTGCTTATATATAGTCAACATAGCGATCAATAATACCACCATACAAGATTCATATAATACAACCACAAATAATATAATCAAACTATGCTCAAATAATACTCCCACACAGTGTTCATATAATACCCCATACAATACTCAAATAATACTACCATTCAGTGTTCAATAATGCCACCCTAATGCTCAAATAATACAGCCAAACAAGATTCATGTAATGCCACCACACAGTGCTCAAATAATGCCTCCATACAGTGTTCAAATAATACTACCATACAGTGATAAGATACTACCAACGCACAGTGCTCAATTAATACTCCCATACAGTGGTCAAGTAATACTACCATATAGTGCTCAAATAGGGATCAAGTAATACCACCATACAAGACTCATATAATACCACCATACAGTCCTCGAATAATATGAGTATACAGTGCTCGAATAATACTGCCATACAATCTTTAAATAATACCCCCATTCAGTGCTCAAGTAAAACTACCAAACAGTATTCAATTATGTCACCATAGTGCTCAAAAATACCGCCATACAAGACACATATGATACCTCCATATGTCTATACAGTGTTCAAAAATACCCCCATAAAGTGCTTAAAAGAAGCCTCCATACAGTGCTGAAATAATTCCTGCATACAAGGCCACAGGAGAGAAACAGAACCAAAACTGACTACACATATAAGCAGACCCTTTACATAAAAGCACACACACACGTGAAAACTCACTGCATGCGTACAACCATGCTAAATACTGTAAACATTCATGTACACATGCGTATACATAGTCACAGCATGCTCAGTATATACACACAGGCCTAGATGAGCAGTTTGTACCACTTACAGCACTATATTCCGCTATTTCTATCAGTCTAGGATCCTTTGAAGGTCCATGTCTTGTGTGTGTATAAAGAGTGTGTGAATTTTCAGTTTCTTGTATAACACAATGTCTGAAGAAGAAAGCTAGTACTCTCGAAAGTTTACTATCAAATATACTCAGTCAGCCTCTAAAAGGTATCACCTGATTTCTTCACTCTTCCACTGCTTTCTATGGCTAACACGGTACAACATTATACTATGCGTCTCATAGACATTGAATGGAGCAGCATCTACTGTATAGCCAGCTTTAGGGCTCAGGAAAGGATATATAGCAGCATTTTTTTTGTTTTGGGGTTTCCCTTTAATCTCCAGACAGCGATGCAATGCTTCCGGTGTATAGCATCTGACATACACGTATTACATGGAGTGTTTACCTATTCTAATTACAGTATTTGGATACTTTGATAGCAATTAGGTCAGAGACGTTAAGTGTTTACCTAGAATTGGCGCACTAATGTAATCCCGTGTGGTTCCAAGGGTGCTGGTCAATTCACTACAAAGTCTTATTCCTCTCCAAGCCTATTAATTATGCAAACATGAATAGAGGAGCGGGGCGCACCACGCTGCTTTTCCCTATTTAATTGACTTAACAAAAGGGATCCAGGGGAATGAAAACACTCGAAGATAAAATAGGAGGATAATGTACAGTAGCGGGAGAAGTGTGGAGCTACAAAGATACCAAACACAACTGGAAAGAATGTCACTGTGCAAAGAGGATCCCGCTCCCCTAAAACATGATTTAGACAGGCATGGGTGAACCTAATTAGAACCAAATTCAAACCAAATTCTATTTGGAATTTCCAAAGGTTGCGGATTCATCACACACGAAACACTATTATACTCTGAGGTCTCCTCTTCCAGTCTTGGGGGACACAACACTCGGTGCCCCGGGGTCATGATGCTCAGCACTACCCATGTGGCCCAATCAGTGGCCCTGGGGCTCGTGACATCAGCCAGAGGCTGGAAGAGGCATGAAGAGGATTCCAGAAACCGCCAGATGGTGAGGTAAAGTGAGTATAAGTGTTTGCTATTCTTCCTCACCTCCCCTGTGCCTCCATTTATTATACTATGGGATCTGATGAGACCCCAGAGTATAACAAATTTGGTACGAAATGAATTCGAGGGTCGAACCTCACAAATATTTGCAAAGCACAATATACAGCAAAAATTATATGTAATACAGAAAGATTTTGTTGTGGATTGACTGTATTTGTGGCGAGATCCATGGCTGAAGAATTCCACCAAGTGTGCCTTACGCTAGGTTCACACTAGCGTTCGGGTTTCCGTCCTTTGGCTCCACATGGGGACTCAAAAGATGGAAACCCTGTCCACATAAAAAGCGGTTACACATGGAAAGCCACGGACCCCATTGACTATAACAAGGTCCGCCCAATTTCTGCCGATGTTATACTGAAACCAGTGGAGATAAAAGTTCTCCATGCAGGACTTTTCTCTCCGCCAATTCTAAGCGGAATCTGCGGCGGAGTCTCGTACGGAGACTCCAACGCAGATGTGAACCTAGCCTTACCATTGATACACTGTACTGAGCGATCCACCTGGGACATTCACTCAAGCAAGTAGAGATCTTGCAAACACAAACCTCATATTTATGGTACCTAAAATTTTCACTATTCAACAATTAAAGCAGTTTTGTGAGAACCAAGTAAATTTGGGAAAAGTACGCAAAAAAATAAAAATTCAACAACACAGTCTCTGACTATTCTTGTACTGGTTGTCTTGGTGGTGTCATCTGACATGTCACATGACCATTGCAGTAAATGATGGCAGGATTGTCTGCTATCAGTGGTGTAACTAGAGGCCTGTGGGCCCAAGTGCAAGTTTTGAACCCCAACCCTATTCCGTATTCTTGATAGAGACAAGTGGTGACCCACAGACTTGAAAGGGACACTGCGGCAGTACCCACAAGAATATGGCACTAATATTAAAGGGGTATTCTAGTTACTTTCTATTGATGACCTATCCTTAGGATAGGTTGTCAATGAAAGATCCGGGGTGGCCCAACACCCAGGAACTCAGCTGATCAGCTGTTTATAGGGGCCGCAACATTACACAAGTACAAGACACAAGTACAAGTACATGAAGTCCAACCTATAAATCCTATGAGGCTGGCACCATTTACCCCATCAGAAGAAGAAATTCCTTCCAAACTCAAATATGGCAATTGGACTAATCCCTGGAGCAACATCCTATCCCAAAAATTTCTAGTTCCTATAACCTATGATATAACTATTTTCAAGGAAGTCATCCAGGCCCCTCTTGAACTTGCACAAGTTATCAGCCATCACCACATCATGTGGCGGAGAGTTCCATAGTCTCACCGCTCTTACCATAAAGAAGCACAACCTATGGTAAAAACTGCCAAAAACATTTTTCCTCTACACGTAGAAAGAAATAATTGGAAAGATCTCTATACGGACTATTCATATATTTGTACACTGTTAAAAGGTTGCCCCTAAGCCATTTTTTTTTCCAAACTGAAGAACCCCAAGTTCTCCAATCCACCCATCCCTTTATAAAGGGGTTGTCCGGGGATATCCATTTTTATTTATATGAGGCCGGGGAAGGTGAATAACATTAAAAAAAAAAAACATACTCACCTGTCCCCTGTGCTCCGGTGTCTTCCAGTGTGGTCCGGCTGCTCCGGTGTTTTCTTCCGTCTCAGCCACACATGACCTCTGAGGCCTGTGCCATCCCATGTCATTCAACGGTCAAGAGTGGTGGGGACTTCTGCTGGATGAAAACACCGGAGCAGCAGGACTGGACTGCACTGGGAGACACCAGAGAACTGGGGACAGGTAAGTATGGGTTTTCTAAATTTTTTTCACCTTCCCCAACCTCATATAAAAAAAATGGTTATCCTGGACAACCCCTTTAATTACCTTAGTCGCCTCCTCTGTACCTGTTCAGCTAGTGGGTAGTCTGTATAATACAGGACATGTCGGGTCCTCCAGAGAGAGAGAGACATTCTTTGTAGCTGCTCTCCACTCCTGCCAAGAAGACGGATTCACCTCAATGTACTCGGAATTCCCTTAACAGCTCATATAAAATTGGTTGTTCTAAACTGGACAATCCCTTTAAGGAATACATACCTGCTATGTTAAAGCATTATAGACTTAGTATAAAAAAAATCTTTCGCATCTGCAACAATTCAATTCACAGTCAGATTCTTTTTACTTTTCCGTGTTATATTTGTTTTCTACGAAAATAAAGAAAAGATAATTTCGCCTCAAACAGCAAATGTGCCAAGTTTACCGCATTAGGGGACGTCACTAAAGGAAATGAACATTAGGAGGCGCCTGATGAAAATGTATTTTACAAAAATCTAATGTTCTACTTTCAGGTGCCATTTCCCTCCTGAACTTCACATTTTTCCATTTAAGAGCGGCCGGTAGCTGTGAGGGAACATTACATATTTATTGGAAACAATTCCACAAAATGCTTGAAACAAAACAACTGGTAATGACAGGTAAAGCGGAGTGCAGAGCAACAAGTGCGGATGATGGGTAACCGCGCCACATCAAACACTGCTGGAAGAGAGGTTAAGTATGGAGGCCCCCGAGATCACAAGCGACGCTGATAGAATGCAAGAAAAGCTTCAGGCACTGAGTAGAAATGTAGAATTGTTATAGTCAAGGTATTTACAATTGGATTTACGAGAAGCTATTTACCATAGAAATCTACCAGTGTGGAAACAGCGCCATAACTGTTTATAGGTGGTGTCTGGTATTGCAACTCAGTTTAAAGGGAGACTCCCTTTAAGTTTTGTAAGAAGGCAGCCATGTTTTACTAATTTTGTATAACCCCTTTAAAGGAATTCTCCTAGCTGAGCAACTTCCTTCCATATTGTTATGGAATTGCTACAAACAATTCTTAGATGTGTTTAGTTAAATATTCATGAGGTTCGACCTGATTTGTTTCACACCAAATTTGTTTAGATAGAACTGGAAGTGCTATTATTATACTATGGGGTCTCCACAGACCCCAGGATATAATATTTGGGGGCTCAGGGGAGGTGTGGAAAAATAACAAACACTTATACTCACCTTGCTTCACCTCTCTTCTGGGAATCCTTGTGTTCTCTTCAGGCCTTTTCTGACCTCCAGATGACATCACACGCCCCAGGGTCACTGCTGAGGTCACATTGGGTGCGTCAACATCCCAAAGCTAAGACCCAGCTTTGTGACGTTGATGAGTCCCAAGTGTCCTAAAAAAAAGAAGAGTATCCTGAGGTCCAAGAGCAGGGGTGTAGCAATAGGGAGTGCAGCGGTAGCAGTTGCTACCAGGCCCTAGACCCTAAGGGGGCCCCAAAGGTCCCTCTGCCACATAAAATATACCACTAATCTAAATGGCACAAGGTAGGTAGGGGCCCCATTACAGATTATGCACTGGGGGCCAGGAGCTTCAAGTTACACCTCTGTCCATGAACTATGGCAGACAGCTTGGGAAAAGACGGGCTTCCCTTCCGGCGACACGAAAGTCAACACAGCAAAGTATTACATGTCCAGCTATTCTTTTAGATAAGTGATGATAGCTGAGAAACCTGTCAACAATCACATCCTACAAAAATGGATTGCTGTCCTTAGACTCCAGTTCTGTGACTGGCACTGCTATGCCAGGGCACTGTATAACCAACTCTGTTATGGTGGCTGCCACTTTTACAGAGGGCACTATGTGGCTTAGCGCAAATCAAAACATTTAAGGGTCCTTATTGTTGGATTACAGTGTTTGCTACCACAGCATCTAAGAGGATCACTTGCGCTTTACTTTGCAGATCACTTGGTGCGATCACAGGAGTTGTTTAGTTGCTATATCAGCTGAGAGGCTTCTAAAGGCTCCCAGGTCTGCCATAGTAATATTGCTACAGAGCTCTGCCACAAGCAGAGCTCAATAGTAATACAGCGATTTTACCACAGACTGCAATACAGTAGTTTTGCAGTCTATGGTATAAGTGATCAAATGATTTCAAGTTCAAACTCTCTAACGCTGGGTTCACACTAGCGTTCATCTCTCCGGCGTATGGGTCTGCACGGGGATATGAAAGACGGAGAGCCCATCTGCTAAAAAAAAGTTAAAATCAGCCTCCTTTTATTAGAAAGCATAGAAAATAGCTAAACTAAATTAAACAGAAAAACATTAGACATCTTTGTGTCACAAAATGCCTGGACTATAGAAATATAAAATTATTTATCCCATGTGGTAAATGCTGTAGTTGAAAATACTTAAAATGCCCTAATCGCCCATTTTTTGTCATTTTTTCTCTTTATTCTCTTTACACTGGGATTTACAGTATATACCCTCTGTACAATAGTATACTCCTACTCTCTTTACACTAGTATTTACAGTATATACTTTCTTTACACTAGAATATTCCTCTTTACACTAATATATCTACTCTCTTTATACTCATATAAATCTGTTCTCTTTACACTAGTATGTATGATACCTACTCTCTTTACACTTTACTTTACAATAGTATATACCTACTCTCTTTACACTAGTATGTACACACATGGACAAAATTGTTGGTACCCCTCTTTTAATGAAAGAAAAGCCCACAATGGTCACAGAAATAACTTGAATCTGACAAAAGTAATAATATATAAAAATTCTATAAAAATGAACAAATGAAAGTCAGACATTGCTTTCCAACCATGCTTCAACAGAATTTTTAAAAAAAGAAATCTCATGAAACAGGCCTGGACAGAAATGATGGTTCCCTTAACTTAATATTTTGTTGCACAACCTTTTGAGGCAATCACTGCAATCAAACGATTCCTGTAACTGTCAATGAGACTTCTGCACCTCTCAGCAGGTATTTTGGCCACTCCTCATGAGCAAACTGCTCCAGTTGTCTCGGGTGTGAAGGGTGCCTTTTCCAGAGGGCATGTTTCAGCTCCTTCTAAAGATGCTCAATAGGATTTAGGTCAGGGCTCATAGAAGGCCACTTCAGAATAGTCCAATGTTTTCCTCTTAGCCATTCTTGGGTGTTTTTAGCTGTGTGTTTTGGGTCATTATCCTGTTGCAAGACCCATGACCTGCAACTGAGACCAAGCTTTCTGACACTGGGCAGCACATTTCTCTCTAGAATCCCTTGATAGTCTTGAGATTTCATTGTACCCTGCACAGATTCAAGACACCCTGTGCCAGATGCAGGAAAGCAGCCCCAGAACATAACAGAGCCTCCTCCATGTTTCACAGTAGGGACAGTGTTCTTTTCAAGATATGCTTAATTTTTCCGTCTGTGAACATAGAGCTGATGTGCCTTGCCAAAAATTTCAATTGTTGTCTCATCTGTCCATAGGACATTCTCCCAGAAGTTTTGTAGCTTGTCAAGTAGCTTGGCAAATTACTTTTGTCAGATTTAAGTTATTTCTGTAACCATTGTGGTTTTTTTTTTTCATTAAACGAGAGGTACCAACAATTTTGTCCATGTGTGTATATACCTACTCTCTTTACACTAGTATTTACAGTATCTTCCCTCTGTACAATAGTATACTCATACTCTCTTTACACTAGAATATTCCTGCTCTCTTTACACTATTATATCTCTACTCTACTTACACATACTACTAGTATTTATGATACCTACTCTTTTGACACATGTATATACCTACTCTCTTTACACTAGTATGTATGATACCTACTCTCTTTACACATGTATATACCTACTCTCTTTACACTAGTATGTATGGTATCTATTCTCTTTACACTAGTATGTATGGTATCTATTCTCTTTACACTAGTATGTATGGTATCTATTCTCTTTACACATGTATGATACCTACTCTCTTTAAACTAGCATACACCTACTCTCTTTACACTCGTATGTACTGTATGATACCTACTCTCTTTAAACTAGTATACACCTACTCTCTTTACACTCGTTGTACTGTATGATACCTACTCTCTTTAAACTAGTATACACCTACTCTCTTTACACTAGTATGTATGGTATCTATTCTCTTTACACTAGTATGATACCTACTCACTTTACACTAGTATGTATGGTATCTATTCTCTTTACACTAGTATGTATATACCTACTCTCTTTACACATGTATATACCTACTCTCTTTACATTAGTATGTAAGATACCTACTCTCTTTACACTAGTATGTATGGTACCTACTCTCTTTACACTAGTATGTATGGTACCTACTCTCTTTACACTAGTATGTATGGTACCTACTCTCTTTACACTAGTATGTATGGTACCTACTCTCTTTACACTAGTATGTATGGTACCTACTCTCTTTACACTAGTATGTATATACCTACTCTCTTTACACATGTATATACCTACTCTCTTTACACTAGTATGTATGGTACCTACTCTCTTTACACTAGTATGTATGTTACCTACTCTCTTTACACTAGTATGTATGGTACCTACTCTCTTTACACTAGTATGTATGGTACCTACTCTCTTTACACTAGTATGTATGGTACCTACTCTCTTTACACTAGTATGTATGGTACCTACTCTCTTTACACTAGTATGTATGGTACCTACTCTCTTTACACTAGTATGTATGGTATCTATTCTCTTTACGCCAGTAAGTGCAGTGTCTGCTCTCTTTATACTATTATATTCCTGTTCTCTTTACACAATTATATCCCCACTTTATTGTGAACAGGTCCAGAAAAGGATAGGACATCATTTTATGAGTGCAAAGCAAAGAAAACAAGAAGAGGGAAGGATCAATTCTGTAAAGAAAGCATCTTATTGCTAAGAGCAGACATTTACTGCTATATGGGGCACTATAACCCATGTGGCTCATAGTCAGTGCCCAATAAGTGCACTTGTATTGGAGTCAGTTGCCGGTTACGGACGTTATATAACAGAGACCTCCAGTCATGATAAATAATTCAGGAATATTCCATTTACCTGTCTCTGTAATGATGTTCTGCTTTTACTTTTTTATCTATGTGTGGAGCCACGGACTGTTACACATTACTTCCATGCCCATAAGGATGCCTTACTTACTTTTGGGTGTTCTTTACCCATGGTGTTACAAATCAAGGCAGTAGATGAGCATTGTTAAAGGGAAGGTGTCTTTAAAAAATTACTTATTTTTTAAATTACATTTTTAGGTAGAACATAGTTTTAAAAAAAAATCTTGGCAATTTTTTGTAAGTTTGCATATTACTTTCTATACATACTGTATAAATATTGTCATTTTCACTCTGGCCACTAGAACATTCACAACAGACAGACTTCCTGTTTAAGGCAGGGGACCCACGTTACAGTCACTGCAAAGTAGCGAATCACATCCACATGTTGCGGAAAGCTATGCACAGTGGGCACGCTACGATTTCCAAAACCGTTGCAGTTTTGGAAATCGCAGCATGTCAATTATACCTACGGAAACTCCAGCGGTTTCTCTAAAGATATAATAGGGACAGAAAGGCCGCAGGGAAAACTTCTGCGGACTTTCTGTGAAAAGCCGCGATGCATTGCCACTGCGTCTTTTTCCGAGGCGCTTTTTTGCTGTGGCTCGCTACGTGGGGCCTTAGCCTTAAGTAGTTCAGTTGGCGTAGTTTTCGGTACTGATGTGCAGGGTGTGCCTGGTATCAGAATCACCTTCATATCATTAAAGGAAGGGGTTACAATGACAGATAACAGATCTAATGTATTACTAAGGACCCATTCACATCACATTTTTTACATCTGTTTAGTGGATGAAAAAAAAAACAGGAACACAAAAACATCAAAAACATAGTATACACTGATATCTATGTAAACGGATGGCCATCTCTTTGCCTCAGTTTTTTGCATTCATTAAACAGATGCAAAAAACTGATGTAAAAAATGTGATATGAATAGACCCTTAGGGCTCTATTCGCACCATGTCCTAACTATAAAGCTAACATACATACACAGTATGTTTCATACTCCTGATAGGACAGTCCCCACCACTGTTATTGTTAGGCACAGCTCCCAGTATTAAGGGAGAGCCCTTCATAATAGTCCCCTCTTAATAGCTAGGCACAGTCCCCCATAATGGCTAAACATACCCCCCCCCCCCCATAATAACTAGCCCAGCCCCCTATAATAGATAGCCAGAGCCATCCCATAAGAGCCAGCACAGCCCTATGTAATAATGACCACGGCCCCCTATAACAACCAGCTGCAGCCTCTCCATACACATCTCACACTACAATACCCAGTTCTGTGTACTGCGAATATCAAGATGTGTATTGCCGGCCGGAGTCATTCCCAACTCTATAGATCAGTTCTGCCCTATAGAGCAAATGAAAAATAAAAAAATATATATCCACAAAATATAAGTTAATAAAAGTTATTAAAAAACAGTATACCTGTATCAATCTCTAGATAGATAGATCCAAATTACAGCGCCATACTCAGGAGAAAATCCCTAAGCCCTGAGTAGGGGTAGGGGTCCGACTCAAAGCACCCCCAACCAGAGGTGTCGTTTAAAGCTCCTGGGCCCCAGTGCAAAATATGTAATAGGGCCCCCACTTACTATGTTATATGTATAATAGTGGTGTCTTCCTATGTTGTGGAGAGGCTTTGGGCCTCCTGAGGCTCCAGGGCCCAGTAGTGTTTGTGGATGCAGCATTCAGGTAAGTGCTGCGGCCTCTTCACTCCGTACTAGGCACAATGTCGTACAATGTATAGTGGCCGTGCTTGGTATTGCAGCTTAAGGCTAAGGCCCCACGTTGCGGAAACGCAGTATTTTTTGTTGCAGATTTTCCTCTATTTTTTTGAGCAGTGGCTACTAAAGGAATGGAAAATATAAAGGAAACTCTTAGACGTGTCCCTTCTGTTAAATCCACCCCTGACTCAAAAAAAGCAGCAAAATCTACAACAAAAAACACTTTCCGCAAAATGTTTCTGCAAAATGGGTTTTTTTTAGCCCCAGGATGATTTTTTATACTGATGTCCTATCCACAGTATAGGTCATCAGTATCTGATCAGTGGGGATATGACACCCAGACTCTGCACCGATCAGCTGATCCGGCTGCTGTACTGGACGGGGCTGGAAGCGGCTCTGCTCCTGTTCAAGTAAAAGGTCGGAGTTGCAGTACCCCAGTGCAACAGCCAGGAGCGTAGCTATAGAGGGTGCAGAGGTAGAGGGTGCAGAGCTATAGGGGGTGCAGAGCTATAGAGGGTGCAGAGGTAGGGGGTGCAGAGCTATAGGGGGTGCAGAGGTAGGGGATGCATAGCTATAGGGGGTGCAGAGGTAGAGGGTGCAGAGATATAGGGGGTGCAGAGGTAGAGGGTGCAGAGCTATAGGAGGTGCTGAGGTAGAGGGTGCAGAGCTATAGGAGGTGCAGATGTAGAGGGTGCAGAGCCATAGGGGGTGTAGAGGTAGAGGGTGCAGAGCTATAGTGGGTGCAGAGGTAGAGGGTGCAGAGCTATAGGGGTGCAGAGGTAGGGGGTGCAGAGCTATAGGGGTGCAGAGGTAGAGGGTGCAGAACTATAGGAGGTGCAGAGGTAGAGGGTGCAGAGCTATAGGGGGTGCAGAGATAGAGGGTGTAGAGCCATAGGGGGTGCAAAGCTATAGGGGGTGCAGAGGTAGAGGGTGCAGAGCCATAGGGGGTGCAGAGCTATAGGAGGTGCAGAGGTAGAGGGTGCAGAGCCATAGGGGTTGCAGAGGTAGAGGGTGCAGAGCTATAGGGGTGCAGAGCTATAGGGGGTGCAGAGCTATAGGGGTGCAGAGGTAGAGGTTGCAGAGCTATAGGGGGTGCAGAGGTAGAGGGTGCAGAGCTATAGGGGGTGCAGAGATAGAGGGTGCAGAGCTATAGGGGGTGCAGAGGTAGAGGGTGCAGAGCTATAGGGGGTGCAGAGCTATAGGGGGTGCAGAGGTAGAGGGTGCAGAGCTATAGGGGTGCAGAGGTAGAGGGTGCAGAGCCATAGGGGGTGCAGAGGTGAAGGGTGCAGAGCTATAGGGGGTGCAGAGGTGAAGGGTGCAGAGCTATAGGGGGTGCAGAGCTATAGGGGGGCAGAGGAGAGGGCAGAGAATAGGGGGTGCAGAGGTAGAGGGTGCAGAGCTATAGGGGGTGCAGAGGTAGAGGGTGCAGAGCCATAGGGGGTGCAGAGCTATAGGGGGTGCAGAGGTAGAGGGTGCAGAGCTATAGTGGGTGCAGAGGTAGGGGGTGCAGAGCTATAGGGGAGGGGTAGGGGGTGCAGAGGTAGAGGGTGCAGAGCTATAGGGGGTGCAGAGGTAGAGGGTGCAGAGGTATAGTGGGTGCAGAGGTAGGGGGTGCAGAGCTATAGGGGTGCAGAGGTAGAGGATGCAGAGCTATAGGAGGTGCAGAGGTAGGGGGTGCAGAGCCATAGGGGGTAGAGCTATAGGGGGTGCAGAGGTAGATGGTGCAGTGCCATAGGGGGTGCAGAGGTAGAGGGTGCAGAGCTGCAGGGAGTGCAGAGCTATAGGAGGTGCAGAGGTAGAGGGTGCAGAGCTATAGGGGTTGCAGAGGTAGAGGGTGCAGATCTATAGGGGGTGCAGAGGTACTGGGTGCAGAGGTAGAGGGTGCAGAGCTATAGGGGGTGCAGAGGTAGAGGGTGCAAAGCTATAGGGGTGCAGAGGTAGAGGGTGCAGATCTATAGGGGGTGCAGAGGTAGAGGGTGCAGAGCTATAGGGGGTGCAGAGCTATAAGGGGTGCAGAGGTAGAGGGTGCAGAGCTATAGGGGGTGCAGAGGTAGAGGGTGCAGAGCTATAGGAGGTGCAGAGGTAGAGGGTGCAGAGCCATAGGGGGTGCAGAGCTATAGGGGGTGCAGAGGTAGAGGGTGCAGAGCCATAGGGGGTGCAAAGCTATAGGGGGGTGCAGAGGTAGAGGGTGCAGAGCCATAGGGGGTGCAGAGCTATAGGAGGTGCAGAGGTAGAGGGTGCAGAGCTATAGGGGTGCAGAGCTATAGGGGGTGCAGAGGTAGAGGGTGCAAAGCTATAGGGCTGCAGAGGTAGATGGTGCAGAGATATAGGGGTGCAGAGGTAGGGGGTGCAGAGGTAGAGGGTGCAGAGCCATAGGGGGTGCAGAGGTACAGGGTGCAGAGGTAGAGGGTGCAGAGCTATAGGGGGTGCAGAGGCAGAGGGTGCAAAGCTATAGGGGTGCAGAGGTAGAGGGTGCAGAGCTATAGGGGGGTGCAGAGGTAGAGGGTGCAGAGCTATAGGGGTGCAGAGCTATAGGGGGTGCAGAGCTATAGGGGGTGCAGAGGTAGAGGGTGCAGAGCCATAGGGGGTGCAAAGCTATAGGGGGTGCAGAGGTAGAGGGTGCAGAGCCATAGGGGGTGCAGAGCTATAGGAGGTGCAGAGGTAGAGGGTGCAGAGCCATAGGGGTTGCAGAGGTAGAGAGTGCAGAGCTATAGGGGTGCAGAGCTATAGGGGGGTGCAGAGGTAGAGGGTGCAGAGCTATAGGGGTGCACAGGTAGAGGTTGCAGAGCTATAGGGGGTGCAGAGGTAGAGGGTGCAGAGCTATAGGGGGTGCAGAGGTAGAGGGTGCAGAGCTATAGGGGGTGTAGAGGTAGAGGGTGCAGAGCTATAGGGGGTGCAGAGCTTTGGGGGGTGCAGAGGTAGAGGGTGCAGAGCTATAGGGGTGCAGAGGTAGAGGGTGCAGAGCTATAGAGGGTGCAGAGCCATAGGGGGTGCAGAGCTATAGGGGGTGCAGAGGTAGAGGGTGCAGAGCTATAGTGGGTGCAGAGGTAGGGGGTGCAGAGCTATAGGGGTGCAGAGGTAGAGGATGCAGAGCTATAGGAGGTGCAGAGGTAGAGGGTGCAGAGCTGCAGGGAGTGCAGAGCTATAGGAGGTGCAGAGGTAGAGGGTGCAGAGCTATAGGGGTTGCAGAGTTAGAGGGTGCAGAGTTATAGGGGGTGCAGAGGTAGAGGGTGCAGAGCCATAGGGGGTGCAGAGGTACAGGGTGCAGAGGTAGAGGGTGCAGAGCTATAGGGGGTGCAGAGGTAGAGGGTGCAAAGCTATAGGGGTGCAGAGGTAGAGGGTGCAGATCTATAGGGGGTGCAGAGGTAGAGGGTGCAGAGCTATAGGGGTGCGGAGGTAGAGGGTGCAGAGCTATAGGGGGTGCAGAGGTAGAGGGTGCAGAGGTAGAGGGTGCAGAGCTATAGGGGGTGCAGAGGTAGAGGGTGCAGAGCTATAGGGGTGCAGAGGTAGAGGGTGCAGAGGTAGAGGGTGCAGAGCTATAGGGGGTGCAGAGGTAGAGGGTGCAGAGGTAGATGGTGCAGAGATATAGGGGTGCAGAGGTAGGGGGTGCAGAGCTATAGGGGGTGCAGAGGTAGAGGGCGCAGAGGTAGAGGGTGCAGAGCTATAGGGGGTGCAGAGGTACAGGGTGCAGAGGTAGAGGGTGCAGAGCTATAGGGGGTGCAGAGGCAGAGGGTGCAAAGCTATAGGGGTGCAGAGGTAGAGGGTGCAGAGCTATAGGGGGTGCAGAGGTAGAGGGTGCAGAGCTATAGGGGTGCAGAGGTAGAGGGTGCAGAGCTATAGGGGGTGCAGAGCTATAGGGGGTGCAGAGGTAAAGGGTGCAGAGCTATAGGGGGTGCAGAGGTAGAGGGTGCAGAGCTATAGGGGGTGCAGAGGTAGAGGGTGCAGAGCTATAGGGGGTGCAGAGGTAGAGGGTGCAGAGCTATAGGGGGTGCAGAGCTATAGGGGGTGCAGAAGTAGAGGGTGCAGAGACATAGGGGGTGCAGAGGTAGAGGGTGCAGAGTTATAGGGGGTGCAGCGGTAGAGGGTGCAGAGCTATAGGGGGTGCAGAGGTAGATGGTGCAGAGATATAGGGGGTGCAGAGGTAGAGGGTACAGAGCTATAGGGGGTGCAGAGGTAGAGGGTGCAGAGCTATAGGGGGTGCAGAGGTAGAGGGTGCAGAGCTATAGTGGGTGCAGAGGTAGAGGGTGCAGAGCTATAGGGGGTGCAGAGCTATAGGGGGTGCAGAAGTAGAGGGTGCAGAGGTAGATGGTGCAGAGATATAGGGGTGCAGAGGTAGAGGGTGCAGAGCTATAGGCGTGCAGAGGTAGAGGTTGCAGAGCTATAGGGGGTGCAGAGGTAGAGGGTGCAGAGCTATAGGGGATGCAGAGGTAGAGGGTGCAGAGCTATAGGGGGTGCAGAGGTAGAGGGGGTACAGAAGTAGAGGGTGCAGAGCTATAGGGGGTGCAGAGGTAGAGGGTGCAGAGGTAGATGGTGCAGAGATATAGGGGTGCAGAGGTAGGGGGTGCAGAGGTAGAGGGTGCAGAGCCATAGGGGGTGCAGAGGTACAGGGTGCAGAGGTAGAGGGTGCAGAGCTATAGGGGGTGCAGAGGTAGAGGGTGCAGAGCTATAGGGGTGCAGAGGTAGAGGGTGCAGAGCTATAGGGGGTGCAGAGGTAGAGGGTGCAGAGCTATAGGGGTGCAGAGGTAGAGGGTGCAGAGGTAGATGGTGCAGAGATATAGGGGTGCAGAGGTAGGGGGTGCAGAGGTAGAGGGTGCAGAGCCATAGGGGGTGCAGAGGTACAGGGTGCAGAGGTAGAGGGTGCAGAGCTATAGGGGGTGCAGAGGCAGAGGGTGCAAAGCTATAGGGGTGCAGAGGTAGAGGGTGCAGAGCTATAGGGGGTGCAGAGGTAGAGGGTGCAGAGCTATAGGGGTGCAGAGGTAGAGGGTGCAGAGCTATAGGGGGTGCAGAGCTATAGGGGGTGCAGAGGTAAAGGGTGCAGAGCTATAGGGGGTGCAGAGGTAGAGGGTGCAGAGCTATAGGGGGGTGCAGAGGTAGAGGGTGCAGAGCTATAGGGGGTGCAGAGGTAGAGGGTGCAGAGCTATAGGGGGTGCAGAGCTATAGGGGGTGCAGAAGTAGAGGGTGCAGAGATATAGGGGGTGCAGAGGTAGAGGGTGCAGAGCTATAGGGGGTGCAGCGGTAGAGGGTGCAGAGCTATAGGGGGTGCAGAGGTAGATGGTGCAGAGATATAGGGGGTGCAGAGGTAGAGGGTACAGAGCTATAGGGGGTGCAGAGGTAGAGGGTGCAGAGCTATAGGGGGTGCAGAGGTAGAGAGTGCAGAGCTATAGTGGGTGCAGAGGTAGAGGGTGCAGAGCTATAGGGGGTGCAGAGCTATAGGGGGTGCAGAAGTAGAGGGTGCAGAGGTAGATGGTGCAGAGATATAGGGGGTGCAGAGGTAGAGGGTGCAGAGCTATAGGGGTGCAGAGGTAGAGGTTGCAGAGGTATAGGGGGTGCAGAGGTAGAGGGCGCAGAGCTATAGGGGATGCAGAGGTAGAGGGTGCAGAGCTATAGGGGGTGCAGAGGTAGAGGGGGTGCAGAAGTAGAGGGTGCAGAGGTAGATGGTGCAGAGATATAGGGGGTGCAGAGGTAGAGGGTGCAGTGCTATAGGGGGTGCAGCGGTAGAGGGTGCAGAGCTATAGGGGGTGCAGAGGTAGATGGTGCAGAGATATAGGGAGTGCAGAGGTAGAGGGTACAGAGCTATAGGGGGTGCTGAGGTAGAGGGTGCAGAGCCATAGGGGGTGCAGAGCTATAGGGAGTGTAGAGGTAGAGGGTGCAGAGCTATAGGGGTGCAGAGGTAGAGGGTGCAGAGCTATAGAGGGTGCAGAGGTAGAGGGTGCAGAGCTATAGGGGGTGCAGAGCTATAGGGGTGCAGAGGTAGAGGGTGCAGAGGTAGAGGGGGTGCAGAGGTAGAGGGTGCAGAGCTATAGGGGGTGCAGAGGTAGAGGGTGCAGAGCTATAGGGGGTGCAGAGCCATAGGGGGTTCAGAGGTAGAGGGTGCAGAGCTATAGGAGGTGCAGAGATAGGGGGTGCAGAGCTATCGGGGGTGCAGTCATTATTGGGCCCCCAAAGATTCATCTGCTACATAAAATATACCAGCATTCTAAATGATACAAGGTATATAGGGGCCCCATTACGGATCTGGCCCAAGAGCTTCATGCCACTGCTATACATTGGAGGGGCTGCAGCTCTGTGACTATTACTTCTGTTGGAGCAGAGAAGCTTCTGGCCCCTCCATAGCAGTAGCTTATGGCGCTGGGAGGCAGTCAGATCAGCTGATCAATGCCGGGTCTGGGGGGGATTGGTCACTCAGGGCCCGTGTAATCCATTTATTTTGATCTGTATGCCTGCAGCATCTTCCATCGACTATAAGTCCTGCTTGATCTAAACACGTGTCGATCATCTGATCTCCCTGCCAGCTTCAACCTGCAAAGGTGGCATCTTGACAACCCCTTTAAAGCTTCGTACATCAGGAGAAACTTCAAAAACATCCATAATTGATATTCCTAATAAAAAGTAATTCATAATGAGAACCCCCTAGCTTCTGAAGAATGAGAATAAAGCGTAATAAATATGCATCAGCGCCCTGCCATCTAATGATAACCAGTATTATTATTTGCTCACAGATGTTTCAAAGCTTTATTCTCCCAACACTGCAGAAATACAAAATGAGCGCATTGAAAAAGACAAGGATTTGGCATATCTGCTCGGAATTTTATTGTTTTTTTTAGCTTTTTTTTTTTTTCCGCTGCTGTAAAAAAAAGCAAATGCACTTTTAAAAAAATATTATACCCAGCCTCTAAAAATGAATTACTATCAAACTACCATAGATTTTTTTATGGATGAAAACAGCCACGGCTTGGTTTTGAACAATGAGCTACAAGTAACCATTAAAAGCGGCAGATGAATGGGAGCGAAAATGCCTTTCGAGCTAAGATAAGGCTCTTGCCAAAACGGACATTAAACTCAGCAGTAAAGTATAATATAAATACAAAAGATGAGCAATAGTTTTCTTTAACACAACAAGGCGAGCTCAATTATTCCACAATACCCGGCTTCAATGGGCCCGAGGAAGAGGCATCACGAAAACGTAAAATAGCACAGAGATAAAAAAAAAAAAATTGCAAAAAAAAAAAAAATAATACAAAAAGATACTAAGAGGAATAAAAATCAATTACCAACTCGAAGGAGGCAAATTCTATCAACTCCCATATAAAGTGCCACTTAGAATCCAAATTAATTTATGGCATTGATACATTTATTGTATTAATAAAGTCGCCCTAAAAGCCTTTTAGAGAATTACTTGCGATCATTTGCATGTTTGGCACGGGAATGGATTTCAATATTCCAACGTGAACCCCCCGATTGTACTTTGTGCATTGTAGTTTTTATTGAACGCATGGGAAGAGGGGGAAGTGGAGGTTATTTAACTACCTGGAGATGAATAAATGGTTATATCAACACTTTCCAGGAGGAGCCGATAAATCATTTTTATATTTCCAAATAATGGGATGTTATATGGCCGGAACAAAGCTCAAACCGCAATGAGGATATCTGAAATAAAGCAGCAGGCGGAGAGATCTCTTATTTACCTACTCAAGATTCTTAGGGAAAAATGGGATACTTGGTTAAACTTAGTGCAATGGGTAAGGAATATAGTCACTGCTGAGAATATAGGGAGCAGAAGTAGAAGCCAAGTGAGGAGCGAAGCCAGGGGTCATCACCAAATGAGCAGTAAAGATACCCCAAGCCAGAGAATAACATAATCTGAACTACAAGTAACAGGTAGTAAATCCAAAGGTGCAAGACAAAGGCAGAATCCAGAGACAAGACTAAAGAGAAGGTCGGAATACAATAAACTAACTGAATAGAATGTACATAAATGAGATCAGGCTAGATTCCTCCTTAAAGGATCATCAGAAAATGGCCTATTGTTTAAATAATGTTTTATGTTAAAAATATTTTTAAGAATTTTTGGTGTTTTTTTCATTGTCATGTCTCTATATACAGTGCTGTGCAAAAGTTTTAGGTGGTACAAAATATAAGGCAATGCTTTCAAGAATAATGAAGTGAACAAAGAAAAGAGAAATGTAAATCCCATCAATATTTGGTGTGACCTTTGCCCTTTGGAGGAGGAGTCCTGGAAGTGATGATCCGGCCCCCACAGATATAGCCCTGATCTCATCATCATCCAGTCTGTCTGGGATGACATGAAGGATTGGAGCAAGCCTACATCCACAGAAGATCTGTGCTTAGATTGTGGGAACAACCTCCCTGTCGAGTACCGAGAACTGATGGAAGGCAATGGGCAAAGGTCACACCAAAGATTTTCATGTTAAGGTATTGATTTTCAGAGGAAGGTTTTGCAATCTCAGTCCCATTCAAGTAAATCAAATCGGACTACCCCATGATCCGACACTGATGGCCTATGGATAGTGTAGATAAGTCATCAGTATTAAAGTCCTGGAATGCCCCTTTAATTTGTGTTATGTTTTATTCTGGAGTGTAATAAAATGTAGCAGTTCCATATTCCTGTCATCAGCAATCAAAAAATAAAGAAATAAATTATTTTTCTCCTCAAACTTGCAAATTAAAGAATTAACAAGTGAGGAATTATTTGCATAATTGATACTTTTTATTTTGGATATATTTCTTGCCTTGTGATACATTTGTCTCTGCAGAGATGTATGTGTTGAAGAGCAGCATCCTGGACATATGAGAGACATATTTGTGGCTGTGAGCCCCTTGAAAAGTGATGAAGAAAAAGGGTGACCTGGTCAGTGAGTATTAGACTAGACCTGTGTGACAAAGAGAGATTTTTCAGATTAGCAGGGTGCACCCACTCACACTTGATTGTAGGCATGTGAGTGGGTGTATTATTCAATGTATGCACCTATGCAGTTCCAACCTTCCACCATTCTGCATACTGGAGTGAGCCACTGCTCCATCTGAAATTCGGTAAATGTGGCCTCTTTTTCAGTGATATGACTCCTCCTCAACCTGCTGGTATATCCCTGACACTGTGCAACTCTACAATTAAGAAAGATAAGCTATAGCGAAAGAGAGCAGGTTGTCGGTAAACCAGATGGGTGACCTCAGTTCTGAGCCCACTAAAACGGGAGAAGAGTGCTGTCACATTTATTTCAAAAGCAGTACAACCTTCCATGTAAAGTTGTTGCACAGACTCTACATCAGCAACAGAGTAGGACATTATTAATGAAGACCATTTAGAAAGTTACTTAGATTTGCATTTAGGAAGCAAGTGAACAAAGTGAAACATGTGTGGAAACATGTATATGAGAGTTAAAAGTAGGCAGTATCATTTCTTGCTGGTTTTATATAGGCTAGGGTTCTGTGCTAAGAAACTTGTACATGAAAGGTGTTAATATTTTCCTTTTTCCTGCAGTCTTATCTGATGAAGAAGCAGCATGAAAGGATTTGTGTGATATCACTGCTATAAGCCTATATATTATATATATATATATATATATATATACACCCAGAAACACCACACAGAAACATTCTGAATCCTGCTACAAATATATAATATACGGTAATACATATACTCTAGGCTTATGCTGCCATATTCCCATTGTCTCTATGTAAAGGATAAAGCTGGGGACCCAAAGCATCATGATAGCGGTTAGGTAAAGACTGATTCCATGACCGCTATATCCCTAGTAAAACTACACCTCCGGCAGCTGAGATCAGCACTCGTCTCTGCTGCCTGTGGAGGTCGCTCTACTGAACTCCCCAACAGTTGGGGTATCAGGGACCTCTCAGTGGATAACCCTCTAAAGGGGTATTCTAGTTATCTACTAATGATGACCTATCTTCATGACAGGTCATCAATAGAGATCAATGGGGGCCCAAGACCCCTGCTGTTTGAAGGGACCCTGGTGTTTAAGCACGCATTATAACCCCTTTACTATTTACATTGCATGGTCACTATGTGAAGGGGTCATGCCACTCGCACAAGGGCCGTGGTTCCTTTAAACAGCTGATCAGCAGGGGTCTCAGCTAGTGGACCCCCTCTGATCTCTTATTGATGACCTATCCTGAGTATAGGTAATCAATACCAAGGAACTGGAATATCCCTTTAAAGGGGTTATCCACCTTTTAAAAATTGCTGGCCATTAAGATAGGTTATCAATTTTAGAATCAGAAGGGATCCAACTGCCAGGGCCCCTGCTGATCAGCTGCTGATCCCAGCATCGTTTATATGCCTGATGCTGTGTTGCTTACTTAGCATATTCTTGATCACAGCGGTTGAGGGAATTATAGCTGTGTCCCTCTTTATGAGACACCACTGCAGCACCCATAACCACCGCTATCAAGAATACGCCATAGGGAAGGGGTAAGGGGGCCTAGTCGAAGTTTACACCCAGGCCGACCAGACTTTAGTTACTCCACTTGCAACTATATATTCCAGATAATGTCAGACAGCTCCTTGGACTTCAGGAGGATGTTGCCGCATGCCAAGTTTTTAAGTTAAACAGTGCTCCGCCCTCCTGGGATTTTGGCTCTCTCAGCCAATCAGGAGAAGGCGCTCACATAATGGACCACAGACTAGGGATAGTGCTGTAGGCCGCACGCTTTATTCTATGGGGCTTACATCCTCGAATTATAAAATGTAACTTTAAGTAGGTGAAGTATTTTACTGCTCCTGAAATTGGTCAGAAAGTGCATTTTGGCAGCAAGTGAAACAAATTGTGTCACATCTGAACACGTCGAATATTAATGCCACACAAATTATCTGGTGTTTACGATTTCCCGGCAGTCGCTATCCTGTTATTTTACATTTGGTAACTAGGCAACCATCATAATTCCAGACAAGGCCTTGTGCCCATTACCACTCTTACCTGACATTTGATCCTCGCTATCTTGAGCGGTTACTGAGAAGCTGTTTTTATTCTGTTAATCGCAATAAGTCCGTATTTTTTTTTTACACATTCCATTACAAGGAAAGAGAAACTGAGAAATTTCTATTATCTGAAATAATTTGATGAACTTGCGCCGCTATTCTGCCTCGTGGCAAAGTATACAATTATGTCAAAAAGCAATAAAGATAAAAATATAAGTCGTAAAGGTGTAAAAAAGAGATAATAATGTGCCAAACAATAACAATAGTAATAATACAATACGACATACCATACAGCATATATACATATGCACATCCTATACATGTTACATGCCATATAAACACGTCAAAGGCATGCGTAACAGGATGTGATTCAAGCACGAGAGGGAATTTTCAAGAAAGCCTATGCCATGACCCTTGAATAGGAGGGGGCTTAGATAAAAAAAATAATACTTGCCAAGAAGGTACTCTTGGCGCTTGCTCATTGCAGCCTAGGTCAGAACACCCTGGCCTCATTGCGTATGTGCTCAAGGGCAGATACATAAAAGATCCTTCTAAATAACTTGAGAAATAACTAAGAAGATTATACTATTTGGTGCCATAGGGATGATTTGAGGGTTCTTATATAGTCGATCCCTTCTTGCTTTAATATCACACTGGTACAGTCTGACATAGGCAAGGATGGCGGCGCCGCCTATATGGATCTGCGCGGAGTGTATCGACCATCCCAGACAAAATCAGTGACCTTGCCATAAGAATCTAGCTGGACACAGTCCCAGTCTTGGCATAGCTGAATGGTTCTTTTTATGTTTTGCTCTGTACTGATCTCTATGAGGTGCTGAATAATGGAAGGGGTGGGTTCCACCTATTCACAAAATATGCTGGGGCCAACCACCGATACTACTACTAGTCACTAATCTCCGAGCCTCCTGTTCCTCCTCACTGCACTCCATGTTTCAATGGAGTAATGGTCAAGCATGAGTCCTACAGATTCATTTGAAGTCTATGGAATTGAGGGTGAGGATCCCAGTATTGGGGGCCCCAGTGATCAGACATGTATTGCCTATTCTATGTACTCCATGCCCAAATCTGCTTGATCATGTAAGGTTGGAGAAAAGAAGTCTTCCATACAGAGATCAGTTTCCATCCATTTCACCACCTGTTAGAGTACTCATGTCAGTCTGGGGCTGGAGACCAGGCTTTACCCAAAAGGTAGCATCTCATACCAAGTAGCTAGAGAAGTGGAACTGGTGTTAGCTGAGCACCTGTGAGAACGGGCAGACTGCTGTGTGTTGCCAGGGGGCCTCTTTTCTCACAGAATCTGCTGAACTTCTGTTGTATTCGAGCAACTGTTGCTAACTCCTGCTGTGTCCAAGTATCTGTTATTAACTTGTACTGTACCGAATTACTACCTCAAGTAAAGTATAGGTGATATCAAGACTAGCGAGTAAGCATGTGCTTTATGTAAGCACTGGAGTAAGCAGGGATCCCTCTACCCTGACCATTGGTAGGCTGGTGTAGAGAGGGAACCATATCCACATGTCCATGTGGGCCACAATGATAACGGGGGGGTTCCTAACTAGAGATGAGAGAACCAATTCCGAACACACCTGATTGTCCCCAATTTTCCAAAAGTTCTGTGTTCCATTTACTGATAGTGGGTATGTAGAGTGTCTGTTTCACCCCAGAGCCACTAGAAGGGTCTCTAAGACTACTACCGGAGAAAGAGGGTGGCACCAGCAGAGCAAATGGGAGAGAAAGAGCTGCAGTGCTCCCTGAGAAGCAAGTAGGCTGCAGCGCCAACGCCCTAAGATTCAAGTACAGAGAGAGACCCTGGCAGGGGTTCTTAGAAAATAGACCAAAGAGGGTATCTGTGGGCAGTCGAGATGCCTTACCCACAAGCCCTACTGTAGAACAGCATATGTGAAGAGGATGCCATGCTGCCTCAATCAGGCAAGAAGGATAGGCACTGGCCAGAGACATCTGAGGTAGCCCTTTTGTTGTGTTAAACACTGAAGAATGATTTTGGGTGCAACCATTATTAGATAGGCCAATATGCCAGTTGCAAGCTAATCCTGATGTTGCTGTATTGAATGCCAAATGTCCCGGTTACATGGGTGTGAATGCAAAGACCATTAACCATACCATAAACTTTTTTGTTGAACAAACTGTATACAGTATAACAAAGTAAGAAATTTATCCTGCAAATGTTAACTACAAAGATGTTCCAAGCTTGCCCCAGGAAACTATGTGTTGGAGGAGAGGGAGACTCCCTCCCCGCAGGTGAGCTACTAAAGACGGGGTTCAGCGAAAGTGGGAAACAACTGTTATATGTACTATTCATGACTGTCATTCTGTGTGTTGCAAAAGATTTTCCAGTAAAACATTACAGCTACAGCTGAGTGTCTGCAGTAACTGTGTCACTACACCAGCACAACATTAGAGGCACATCTGGAATGGTTAACTTTCTGAGTCGTGGACTTTAGGGCACAAGGTGGTGCCTGCTGGTTCCCGCTTTACTGTCATTAACACTTCCATTTACTTACATTTTTGCAGGTAATTAGAATGCCTTGGAAACATATTTCTTTGATTTATTGTAATTTATTGCACATTCCGAAATACTTCCCTGAGATAAATAGAACTTTTATCGGCCTAATGCAGCATAATGGTCTACAACCGCTCAGATCTGCGGCTGCCTGCTGGGTTCAGCAGCCAATGCCAAATAAATGTTTGCAGTCGAAAGAAATTTGTACAGGTTAAACAGGTTAAGTCCTTAAGACAAGGCAAGACTTTCCAGTAAACAAGTTCCTAGCACAATGGATATATGTTCCAGAAATGTAAACACTTGTCTGAAATATTAGAGGAGGTGACGGCCCGCGGCTACATTCAGCTACTTCCACATGGTTTCAAAAGCAAATTATAAGCCAATACATAGCCTATGCCGATGGAACAATCATGTGAATATAGCTTCTGTCTTTTACCTCGCCCTGGTTCAGCTACATGGTACATGGCCAGTGGCAGCCAGTGCTTTGCACACAATTGTGGGTCTTGTCAGGTCTTCATGGTGACATCACAGAGTACATTCCATCTTAGCCTACGTTCACATCTGTTTCGGAGTCTCTATTCTGAGCCTCTGGTGCAGAATCTGTCTGAAATCCTGGGCGAAAAAGTCTCGCAAGCACAACTTTTGATGTCTATAAAAAAAAATTACGGTCACCCAATGGACCCTACTGTAGTAAATGGGGATCCTTGTCTGTAAAAAAGATGGACTGTTTTTCAGGACCAGAAGAATGGATTCCCAGATGCAGATGTGAACTCAGCCTTAGTTAGCCTGTACACTGAACACCTTATTTGAGGCCCCAAATTAATCAGACCACTTACTTCGATTGATAGGACACTGCCAATGTGTATAGGAACACATCCTATTGACAGATAGAAGGCTAACAACCAGTCATCTACTTATTCATGGATTGCCAGGCAGAATAACAAAGGAACGACACAATAAAGTTACTCTAGAATTATTATTTCATGGAGATTACAAGTATTTACTACATGTTAGGAGACGGGACGAGATTTTTTAGTTACAGAAATGATAAATATTTTCCATTGTGAACTTTCCCTTTAAGTCGTCCCCTCCGCTTCATTAGACTTACTATTGACGCTTTCTAATATGTTCATTATTTTCAACAAAACTTTGCAGTCCCAGCCCAGATGACAAATGACTGCAGAACGTCTCCCACTTGATTGTACTCGCCGATCCTAATTTCAGTCCACATCTGCCAATAAATGGGATTTGATCTGAAGCGCTGCCAATGTTTTATAATGTTCTTAATGACCGGCCGTCATTAAAGAGACACAAAGTTGCTGAAGATTCACATTTATTTTTATAATCTCCTGGCAATTCCAAAATGGACGTTAATCTCAGACATTTAAAGCCGACAGCAGCTGACTGAGACATATAGAGGGTGCGGGGGACAGTCATTGATCAGACTTCACATCAGATTTCTGGAGCTCTAGTATAGTCACATCGTCCACTAATAAAAATTGAAGGTGGAATTTCTCATTAAAGGGGTTTTTGGGATCTTAATTTAGCATATGTCATATATATATATACTGCAGTACCATTCATGGCCATAAAGCTGTGCTGTTCCAGTGCCTGATCAGGACAACTGCTCCTTCAAATAGCTGATGGGTGGGGGTGTCGGAAATCACTGCCCCCCCTCCCCGATCTGACATTGATCAATAATGACATCCCAAAAAAAAGCTTTAAAGGGCACCTGGCACCCCTACCGATCAGCTGTCCACAACAGCTGCCAGTGACAGAAGTAACACGGGGAATGGAGATAGCAGTACAGCTCCATTCTCTGTGTAGTGGCTATGCCAGGTTACTGCAGCTTAGCTCCCATTCTGCTAAGCTTTATAGTGCGGTTTGGCCACTATACAGTGCACAGAGTCATCTGATTCTGACTTATGGGGAGTGCTAGGTGTTGGATTCCCACCAATCTGAAAACCTAAGGATTGGCCATCAATATGCAATCTTGGACAGCCCCTTTAACTCATGCAAGAAGGTATGGGACTGGATGTATTATGACTTGTACGCCAGTTTTCTTTTGTGCCATCCTTACCACAAGAAATCTGATATAAATGATGCTGAAAATCTACACAAGCTCATAACTGACTCATAACTCATTTCTCTCCAGGGGCACAGACGGCAGAGGGTGCACCTCATTTATGAGGAGCATACCTCCCAACCGCCCAGATTCAGCAGGACAGTCCCAGATTCTGGTTCTTGTCCCGGTCAACAGGAGGTATGTCCCAGAGGACGCAGATGAGTTGAATACAATAGTGAAGCAGGAGCCATCCACCCCCTGCTTCCCCATTCCGCCCTTGTATGCTTCCAGAGCTATAGACACGATGTGATGATGTCACTCTCTTCGCGTCTATAGCTCCCTGAAGCCTATGGGAGAAGAAACTGCAGACGGAACAGCAGGGGAGCAAGGAGAGGGGAGTATTAGTGTTTTTTTATGTTTGGTTGGTACCAGTATAGGGACATAACATTGTGGGGGCAACTGGAAGTGGGACATTAAACTGGGGGCAGATAGAGGGGGACATTAAACTGGGGGCAACTGGAGGGGGACATTAAACTGGGGGCAGATAGAGGGGGACATTAAACTGGGGGCAACTGGAGGGGGACATTAAACTGGGGGCAGATAGAGGGGGACATTAAACTGGGGGCAACTGGAGGGGGACATTAAACTGGGGGCAACTGGAGGGGGGACATTAAATTGCGGGAGCATCGGGAGAGGGACTTTATACTGCAGGAGAAGTTGGAGTGAAACATTATAATGTGGGGGCATATTATGTTAGGGTGACTGTAGGGGCATTATACTATGTGGAGTTATAAAGCAAAATGGATGGGAATGGGCGGGGTCAAAGTAGAAGTCGGTGGGGCTAAATTTGCCATGGTGCGCTGCACGCACTGCACATTATATCCCTTTTTCTATCCTTTGAAAGTTGGGAGGTATGGAGGAGGTGTGAACCTCATCATATGTGAGGCGCACCCTCCACCAGCGATGGGGTAATGAATACTGGCATTGGTAACTCCAGTCTTCATAAATCTCCCCCATGGACTTTCAGGATTCCAGGTCGTGGACCCCAGAATAGTCACTAATTGGTGGGAAGTGTAATAATAAAGCTGAAGCTAATTCAGTCAAGATACGATAAGATGGGATGGAGAAGTAGTCAGCGGACATCCTGGCCCGGCATCGGTGGACCATGGAGAGGTGAGTCTGCTGCCTAGTAACAAGATATGGCTGAAGTCACAGCCACCTGCGCTGGAATGGGTAGAGGTGAGTAACACTTATACAGTAGTCAGAGAACTAAGACAAGCCTGAATAAGTCAGACATATATCATCCCCGTACTAGCTCCTAATAAAGGCTACATCTCGCTGTGCAGCGTGCGGCACACCATTATTCATTAACTAAATGAGATACAGTCATTCACAATGGTAATTAAAGATGGCACGCCCGATACCTGTGACTTGTATTATTAGGAAGGGTTTACCGTGTACTTGTACCTTCAGTTGACTGACTTCAAGTGAGGTTAAAATATAATACTCAAGTCTTTCACATGCCGCACGCTCGCCTCTTCACGAGGGAGGAATCTGGCATGTGGCCAATACAGTGTTAATACAAGGATTTTATCATGATCTAATTCGATAGCTACCGTAGAGTGACTGCAATATATCACATAGGTAATGTAGCTAATATACAAAGTATTCACTTTTTCTTACCCAATTTTAAATGCCCCATTAAGCCATTCTTAGTTAAAGGGGATGTCCACTTTTGGCAATCCCTTTTCTTACAGTTTTTTTTTCTAAAAATAGAACATCCTTTTAATAGATCTTGTTTGGGATCTCCATCAACTGGCCAGATGAAAGATCAGCTACAAAATGCATCTCTAGTTCTTGTGGGCGACAACATGCACGGCACAGGCAGCCCACTGAATTCCATAGACATGATGTAATACTTCATTTCTCCTGCGGGGGCACTGCAGGGAAATAGAATACCAGCTGCCTCAAAAGTCAGAGCTGAAAGCTGGGGGTCCCAACCTTATAATTAGCCTATTTTCAGAGGAACCGTCTAACAAAAATAGTATTGACCAAACTAGACAACTTCTTTACTGTCAGATCACTGCAACATCATCTAAAATCATTAAAATAATTAGACACAACATTATGTTATCCAATTCATCCCCATTATAATGGAGATGACCCCAGAGCTCTTAAAGGGGTGGTCCAGGATTAAAAAAAAAAAAACATGGCTTTTTTTCCCAAAACAGTGCCACACTTTTCCACAGGTTGTTTGGAGTATTGCATGCCATCCCTGTTCACTTCAGTGGAACCAAGTTGCAATACCACACATGACCCATGGCAGCCATATTGGTTTACACTCTTTCAGCCAAAAGGGCATGTTTTTTCAGTGGAGAGTAGGACACAAGCTGTTGGTGGACAGTATTGACATGAGTAAAGCACTTGGGGTGAGGTAGAAAACTTACTATTAGCTGCTGTAGCTGTGTGTTTCTGCTTATCTCTCACTCAGTTCTTCCTCCTCCCCTCTTTATAGACATCTATGGGCACATGTAATCTGAACCCTCAGTTAGCTGACTATCAGTCCTTGGAGGCCATGAAGTGATTTCAAAATGGCCGAAGAGTTTATGTGAGAAGGGGAGCAAGAAAAGAGCCTGATAAGTAGAGAAGGAGACATTTTTCTCTGACAAGATACACACGTGGACAAAATTGTTGGTACCCCTCGTTTAATGAAAGAAAAACCCACAATGGTCACAGAAATAACTTGAATATGACAAAAGTAATAATATATAAAAATTCTATAAAAATGAACAAATGAAAGTCAGACATTGCTTTTCAACCAGGCTTCAACAGAATATTTTAAAAAAGAAAACTCATGAAACAGGCCTGGACAGAAATGATGGTTCCCTTAACGTAATATTTTGTTGCACAACCTTTTGAGGCAATCCCTGCAATCAAACGATTCCTGTAACTGTCAATGAGACTTCTGCACCTCTCAGCAGGTATTTTGGCCACTCTTCATGAGCAAACTGCTCCAGTTGTCTCAGGATTGAAGGTTGCCTTTTCCAGACGGCATGTTTCAGCTCCTTCCAAAGATGCTCAATAGGATTTAGGTCAGGGCTCATAGAAGGCCACTTCAGAATAGTCCAATGTTTTCCTCTTAGCCATTCTTGGGTGTTTTTAGCTGTGTGTTTTGGGTCATTATCCTGTTGCAAGACCCATGACCTGCGACTGAGACCAAGCTTTCTGACACTGGGCAGCACATTTCTCTCTAGAATCCCTTGATAGTCTTGAGATTTCATTGTAACCTGCACAGATTCAAGACACCCTGTGCCAGATGCAGCAAAGCAGCCCCAGAACATAACAGAGCCTCCTCCATGTTTCACAGTAGGGACAGTGTTCTTTTCAAGATATGCTTCATTTTTCCGTCTGTGAACATAGAGCTGATGTGCCTTGCCAAAAATTTAGATTTTTGTCTCATCTGTTCATAGGACATTCTCCCAGAAGCTTTGTGGCTTGTCAACATGACAATTTTTATATATTATTACTTTTGTCAGATTCAAGTTATTTCTGTGACCATTGAGAGTTTTTCTTTCATTAAACGAGGGGTACCAACAATTTTGTCCACGTGTGTATTATAAAGTTCCTTATATTCACTTGTACTATTTATTCATGCAAAGTTTGCTAAAAAGTTAGTGACCATTTAAACCCCTAAGCGCATCAGGATGTACATGTACGTCCCGGTGCACATGACTAAATATGGCGGCTGCTCTGAAGCACTAGCTGCCAGGTCTGTGCTGTTTAAGCAGGCTTCAATAGTTACATATATCGAATGTGCCATAGACTACAATAGAGTAAAAAAATAAATAAAAGTTTAAATCACCCCCTTTCCCTAGATCACATATAAAGACATAAACACATTAGGCATCCCTAAGTCCGAAAAGTCCAAACTTTTAAATTATGAAAACATTTGTCCATACAGTAAAAAAAAAATCAAAATGGCTGAATTGTTGTTTTTTTACCAATTTGCCTCCCTAAAAAAAGGAATAAAAAGTGATGAAAACATCACACCTTCCCCAACATGGTATCAATAAAAACTACACATTGTCCCGCAAAAAAAGACACCTTACACTGCTCCGTACACTGAAATGCAAAAAAGTTACAGGTAACAGAATATGACGATTCAATGAATTTTTTTTCTTTCTCAATTTTGAATTTTTATACACTTATTAAAATATGAAAAAAACTATATAAATTTGGTAGCACCGCGATCATACCATCCCGGAGAGAAAAGCTAACATAGCATTTTTACCGCAGAGTGGAAGCCATTAAAAAAAAAATGGCGGTGCTGCATTTTTTTTTTCCAATTCCACCTCATGCTGAATTTTTTGAGTAATAACTGTCACACAAAAATCAATGTATGAGTACATAAACGGAAAAAAATGAGAAAGTTATGGCTTTTGGAATGCAGGGATTTTATTTATAAAAAAATATAAAAACACAAAAATGCATCCCGTAAGGGTTAAAGTGAATATCTACCATGTGGTTACTTTTCTGTGGCTACCTGCAGCCACCACTAGAGGGAGCTTATGAGCTTAGTGAATGGAAGTTCGTTATTGAATTACATGTATAAACCCCCAACCCTTTATGACTAATAGGCCCCATAGAAGCTGCTATGCCTGCCCTCTGGCACTTATACCCACTGTATGCCCACTTGTGATACTTATGTCTGGGATAAGTACTCGGATAAACTTGGAAACATACAGGCAACCAATTTCCTATTCACAATGAAGAGGTCAGGAGGTGCACGAAGTTCTCAGAGCCCGTATGCCGCACAATGTATTATCACGCAGCATCTTTTGTACAAAATATCCACTCTACATAATCCGCAGACTGTGATAAATACGAGGGCTTCATGGTAGCTTCACATGCTCTTAAATATTGAGTATACGGCGCTGTATTTCATGCAGTCCTGGCTAAGCATGAAGGGACATATAAAGTATAATGAATATGTCAATGTGCAACTTTAGCACTTGTACAGGCTTTTAAATAATACATCCCGGCCTAGGTGAGATATCTTTATTGTGCCTTCCCAATATTATGTATGTATTTCATCCTGCACTGTGAGGCGGTGACACACTTTAATACAGGAAGGGATGAGATGAATGCCTCTTTATAGGAAATTGCCTGTAGATTATTTTTATAGGGCTGCAGTGACAGTGTATAGGAAGGTGATGGAAGCTGACATGTCTGTTACCGAAACATAAAACGGGAAACGCAAGGGGCGACGGGATAGAGGAAGGGAAGGAGATTGTGGCGACAAGGGAAGTGGGAGCAGGACTCTTCACTTACTGTCCCATTGTCCTATACCAACCAGTCTGCATTATTATCTAAGGGAAACTGGAGACATGGAGGGAGACGAGGGGAAGAAAAAGAAGTAGACAGAAGAGGGGAAGAGAAAGAGAAGAGGAGACAATGGGGAGAAGAGACTGAACGTGGGGGAAGGTCATGGAAGGATTGGGAGGGAAAAGGAACAGAAGAGAAGGGACTGGAAATTAAGGCAGGGGAGAGAAGAGAGGGAAGAGGAAGGGAGGAGAAGAGAGAAGAGGGAAAAGACAGGAAGGGAATAGGGCAGGGAAAAGGAAAAAGGAAGAAAAGAGAGGGGAAAAGAATGGAGGGGAAGAGAAGAGAGGGGAAAAGAAGGGCGAGGAAGAGAGGGAAAAGGAAGAAAGGGGAAGAGAATGGAGGGAAAAGGAGGGGAAGAGAAAAGAGGGAAAAGACAGGAAGGGAATAGAAGGGAGGGAAAAGGAAGGAAGGGAAGAAAGGAAAGGGGAAAAGAATGGAGGGGAAGAGAAGAGAGGGAAAAAGAAGGGACAGGAAGAGAGGGAAAAGGAAAGGAGGGGAAGAGAAAGGAAGGAAAAGACAGAAGGGTAAAGCAGGGTTCACACTACCGTTGGAGTCCGCTATGAAGGTGTCTGTTAAAAAAAATAAGCGTCAAAAAATGAGCATCAGGTAGTGTCCATTTTTTAATGTCACATACCGCTAGAAAGCCGACAGCGCGCTGAATTCAGCGCACTGCCGGCTTTCCCAGTATGTGCCCCGGGGCTGGAGATATCGGCGGTGTAAGGTACATGTTTTACTTTACTTACTGTTTGAAGGGCGCTGTGAGGAACTCTCTCCCTGACACTTCTCGTTTGTCCATAGTGCTGTACTGAGGGGGCGTTCCTCACAGCTCAGCGAGTTATACGAAGGAGTCATGTGAATGAGACCCTAATATTACTGCCTTCATTCTGCTACATCTGTACCATCAAAGCTGGTTCAGCTGTATTTGCCAGGCAGTGAATACATGCAGCTGTAGGCTATAAAAGGGAGTCTGCCACCATCTGTCGAAGCACACATTTTCGCCTGTGGTCACAGTGCATCAGGACCAGGCAATCTTTAAGATTAGAGAGTGGGGCTGGGCAGGGGCAGTCATACCGCAGGTGAACCAACATCTAACTCGCATAGGTAGTATCTCAGTAGCACTTTGAAACAAGAAAGGTAAGTGTAGTATATCACTAACTGCCCCTACTACATTATATAAGTGGTTTAGAAGTGATTGTGGTGACTCCTTTTAAAAGTAAAGTGGTTACCCAGGACTATGAAACTGAGCTTTACTTCCTCTTTGCAGGAAGTGACATCATGTCTGTTGGTCACATGGCTGCGCTGCAGCTCAGTCCCTTTCAGATGAATGGACTCTGAAACCGAGCTCCACTTTCTCTTCTCAGGAAGTGACATCATGTCTGTTGGTCACATGGCCATGCTTCAGTCCAGTCCCTTTCAAATGAATGGGGTGTAACGTCTCTGCCGGTTCGGGTCTCTGCGCCACCCTCCGCTTGCACACTGCGGCACAGGAGGTGTGCTCAGTTTTGATTCCTTGCAAAGGGTTTTTGTTGCTCTGTCTGAACATTGCTCTATTACCTCCTCTCTTTATTGAATTTCCGCCACACCCATCTCCTGCACCTTGGTTTCCCTCTGTTCCTCAAATAGTTAATCTTAGCGTTACCTTGAGAGTGACAGCCTGTCTACCAATCAAGTCTGGGGCGGGTTCTGGACTTACTATTAACTGGTCATCTTCCCACACATGTTTGCTGGCTATTGAGACTTTGTCCTTGCTAAGCACTTCTCTTGTTATTGTATTGTATTACTGACTTCTGACCTTTGGCTTCGCTTGTTACTACTCTTTTGGATTTCAATTGGTACTGTTTGTCTCTCTGGTTTGACCTCGGCTTGCTGACTCTGTTTCTGTGTTGTTTTGTCTTGTCCTGTTCTGTGTACACTTATTCAGAGAAGGGATTGTCGCCCAGTTGTCCCTGTTATTAGGGCAGTTGTGGCAGTTAGGTAGGGACAGGGGCTGGGTCAAGTTTAGGGCTCACTGTCTCTGTCTTTCCCTTCTTCCCTTGTTTCAGCAGCAGTGCTAGGGAATTGCACAACTAGCAATTACCTTACATGGGGCTAAGCTGTATCATGGCCATGTGACCAATGGATGTGATGTCACATCCTGAGAAAGACGAAGTGGAGCTCAATTTCATAGTCCTGGATAACCCCTTTAATATAAAGTGGTTGTGCTGTTGTGACATCACTTTGTTTAGAAAACTAAAGAAAGAGTGGGTAAAAAAAAATTCCAGAATGAAAAAATATAGTCTAGGCCCAGCCAATGATCACCGGGTCTTCTGGTGGGCCAGTCCAAGTCCACATTGAGTCATTCTTGTCACCATGGAATGACCATATCGTTCCTGGCTCAACATATCCACATAGTACCGTGCGGTCAGAGTTTACAGTTCACACTGTTAATAAACAGACTTAATTTTTGGAAATAATCTTTCCCATTTAATAATTTTTTTATATTTCATTTAAATTTTTTTTTTATTTTTAGATTTTTCTTACTAAAAACTAATTGCATAACTAGCTTTGTCCCCCTCTCACTGACCTGACCTTACCAGTTCCGCTATCAATTGCTCCGGGACTTTATTAAATTAGCCTTCTGCCTTTCAGGGACTGGTGAGAATTATTAATAAATCATTACGTGACATTCCTTATACATGCCGAGCACAACGCTCCGGGCCGCCTTCCATTACTCTTAGAATATGAGCCATCAGCAACATCGTTACCGGCTGACCTTTGCCCCAGATGATAATTTTCAGTCTCATCCAAAACTTTTTGCCATTATTTTTGATTTTTTTTTTTTTCAGCAAGCCTCTTGTCGGTTTTTATTGCTGGTAAGGCAGCGTCGATGACTAATTAGTCCCGAAGTTGTCGTTCTGACCCTTTGGCAGTGTAAGTGTTAATAGACTTCTTGTATTTATCATATTTATTTCATAACGTGACCCAGAAAGAACCTGGCGCTCGCACTGCAAGCCGCTTTAAAAACAGCACAAAAAAGGCACATTTATCTTTTTTGCTTGAACAAGTAAAACCGGTACTTGGCATTTGGCAGAGCTGTCGGTGAAATCACACGTCCAAATTACACATCTCCATCCAGATTTATCTGTAGATGGATTATAGGGAGTGAAGAGGAATGAAATAAATTACCCACAAAAATAAGGATATCGCCAGTGACTGCCACAGTCATCATCGACTACTTAACCATCGCTACACCCACGGGCCTATAGTGTATGGGGACATCATCTAAAGGGGGTGCAGAGGCCTATACCATGATGCCAGGCCCAACATCAGACAGCTACAACTGGTACGGTTGTTAACCACTTCAGTACTGGGCCAATTTCTCTAGTTCAGGACCAGACACATTTTCGGGTTATATTCGTATATGCGATTTCGAGGGCTATAACATTTTGATCATTTTTTTTTTCAGTGACACATAAGGCTTTATTTTTATGGTATTTTTATTTTTCCATTTTTTTTTTTAGTTTTTTTTTATATCCAGGAAAATATAAACAAAAGAAGAGGGAATATGTGTCTGTATTTAAGGTTTCATGTTTTTTTTTTGTTTGTTTTTTTTAATAGCACAAAGTGTTTTTTTTATTACATTGTGTCCCCATAAGGTCATAATAGACCTCTCAGGGCATCTAAACACAATTTTTTTTTTTGCTGGGGGGCTGATTTCCCCTGTAACGGGCTGATACATATAGCCCCTCCCCATGACTGTTGAGCTGATCTGGGTCCTCTAGGACCCAGTAGTTCTAATAGTCTCTGATTCCCGGCGGATCACATGACCGCTGGGTCAGAGGGGAGCTGTATCATGGCGGCTCTCATAGCTGTGTATATAGCGCTCATTGTAGAACTAGCCAATGAGATTGTCCTGACCCTTGCCTGATGGGAGATATCAAGGGAAAGAAGGATCAGACATGTTGGATATCATCATGTCTGATGCCTCTACCAGAAAGGTTTGGCAGTGACTACCAGCTGGAGATTGATGGATTTACTGATGTGTCCACCGTTTTCTTACCTCAAATTCAGTTAAGGATTCCAATTTCTCATGAAAGCGATTTAATACAATATGCCAACATACTAGCAAAACCCTGGACAGACCGTAATCCACAACACAAACACTGGGTGGCCACACATTGATATATAGGATGTTGTTTTGAAAAGCTGGTTATCCCAACACATAGCTAGACATGTCCAGCCAAGAGGAAAGGTAGGAAAGGACATATTTATAATAAGGAGTTTAGGCCAAGAACAGGAGCCCATATAGGGCCTGAATATTACTGAGGGTGGCTGAAATGATATAAGAGAGAGGCAAGTGTACATGTAAATGGAGTCTGACAGGGCCCCTTTTAAAGATTTACTATTGGGGGCTCAATTATGGTCATTTCAATATTATGTTTATATTAAATTTAACAGTAACATCAAGGCTATATTAGAGACTGAGCAAAAGGAGCAATCGACTTTATCGACTGCCATTGGCCACTTCCCTGTCCACTTTGCAGCCACACCCAGCAGGAATGCGTAAGGTTATACTTAAAGCATAACGCCAATTGTGAAACAACTTTTCACAAATGAATAGTACAGATGAATACAAGAAACTTTGTAATATATCTGATAGAAGAAATCTATACTCAGTCACTTTTAAAATAGAAGTCTATGGAAAGGGATGGAGGCTGCAGGAAAAGACACACAAACCACGGCAGCTGCTAAGCTCTGCTACACTGTAAAAGAGCTCTTTTGATACTACTATCTTTCAAGAAAAGGCTCAACCACTGCACAGAATGGGGCAATAAATCAATTAACTAGTCGGCAGCAAACTCCTCCTCCCCTCTCCATAGACTTCTGTGTGTGAGTCAAGTACAGTACAGAGAAAGATTCTATACAGATAAGTAGTCTGAGTGAAGATAAGCAGTCTGATGCTAGGTTCACACTAGCGTTCTGGTTTCCATCCTTGAGGTCCACATGGGGATCTAAAAGACGTAGACCCTGTCCCTTTAAAAAGTGGTTATATGCATAAACCCACGGACTCCATAGACTATAATGGGGTCCGCTGGGTTTCCGCCCAGATTCTGCCCTTTTTATACTCAAACCAGAGAAGAGAAAAGTCTGTGTTAGACTGTATAAGGAAACACCCCTTTGACAAGAGGAAATGGTAACATCCAGTTGTCATACATACTCAGTAGGAATGGGTGAACCTTGCAACATTAATTTTGAGAATATTCACAAATTTTGTCCTACTGTTTTATCTACTAGTGTCATCATACTTTAATGCAAGTGTCATGATGTCAGCACACCCCATGTGACTGCTACAGCCCAATCTCAGGCCTCAGTGGTCTCCTGTGGCCGATGACATCACCCAGGAGGCCGGAAGAGGCCTGAAAAGGGCCCCAAGTGAGTGCAACACACTACGAGGGAGCCCAGGAGAGGTGATGGACGTTTTCCCACGCCTCCTCTGGGCCACTGCTTATGTTACTCAGAGGTCTGAAGATACCGCAGGGTATAATAGTGGTTTGTAGATGGTAAACCCAAGGAGTTTTGGGTTCGAGTTGCACCAGAAAGTTTTGGAAAATTTGGAACAAATCTGGTTTGTTCCAAAATGGTTTGCTCATCTCTAATATTCATGAGAGTTAACACAATGTAAAGTTATAAGAAAATATATATCAGGAAACATGACTGGACCTGTTTCAGCCGCCATTACAAGAAACACAAAACTTTTTGTCCAGAAACCATCACTAAACATAATCCAGCTCATAGCCACAATTTTTGGCTGTATACACAGATACTTATTTTGTATTTTAGTATTATGCCCATTAGAGGGTCCAAGGAACCACTGGACGGACCCACTAAATTTACTCCACCCAATACAATGAGGACCAAAGGTTCAACTTCTCAATCCCAATTGAACATGTAAAAATGTTCTATTATTTTCTGTTCGAGAGAAATAAAAGGAAAACATTGGTAGAAAAATGTCTCTGAATTACTACAAAAAGTTCAAAAAGTTTCTGTGAATAGCTCCAGTGCCCTGTATAAGGAGATCATGAGACATATCCGGTGTGGGATATTACTATGTATGGTTACATTATGGTCAGGCATTGTCTTGAGTTATTAGATTAGTGTGAGTGATACTTTGTAGCAGTGACCAGACAGGTCAGATATCCATGTAGATAACACTGATAAGGATGCAGCTGACTATCTTACAGGATCCTTAACTTATATTTATGTCACATGGATTGACATCACTTCAGGTCAATGTTGGCAGGTAGGAGATATCCCAGCCGTCATGTCCATCATTCTTTGCTTTCTGGTATCCGTCCTATCAGCGAGTCAAATTCTAATTCCTTAGGGTTATACATTTAGTCCTCTGGTTTTGGCCTCCGGGCCACATTTCAGAATTGACTTAAAATTGAAATTTTTAGAAAAATACTAAAATTCTCCATTGTAATTATTTATTAGGTGATATTCTAATTATTTTTATTGAGCATAGTATTAAGAGTGACGGCACACCTAGCGTCTGTCAGTGCAGCAACTGCACACAGGTGACACCCTGTCCGCCACCGGGCCAATGTCTGCATGATGTTATGGTGAACACGGCATCACACAGCATCATTGTGCGGCCATAGACCACCACGGGCCAGCAGGGTTTTGACCATGTGCAGATGCTGTACTGCCAGTCACTAAGTGCTCTGTAAAAGATAGATAGACAGAAGGATGGATGGATAGATAGATAGATAGACAGATATGTAGATAGATAAATAGATAGATAGATATGAGATAGAGAGTAGATAGATAGATAGATAGATAGATAGATAGATAGATTGAGATAGATAGATAGATAGATATGAGAGATAGATGGATGGATGGATAGATAGATAGATAGATAGATAGATAGATAGATAGATAGATAGATATGAGATAGATAGATAGATAGATAGATAGATAGATAGATAGATAGATAGATAGATATGAGAGAACAAACTGAACAAACGTAGATGGATAGATAGATAGATAGATAGATAGATAGATATGAGAGATACATATACTGTATAGTATAGATAGATAGATAGATAGATAGATAGATAGATAGATATGAGAGATACATATACTGTATAGATAGATGGATAGATAGATAGATAGATAGATAGATATGAGAGATAGATGGATGGATGGATAGATAGATAGATAGATAGATAGATAGATAGATAGATAGATAGATAGATATGAGATAGATAGATAGATAGATAGATAGATATGAGAGATACATATACTGTATAGTATAGATAGATAGATAGATAGATAGATAGATAGATATGAGAGATACATATACTGTATAGATAGATGGATAGATAGATAGATAGATAGATAGATAGATAGATAGATAGACAGACTGATACTGTTTGATCAAATGTGTATAACAAAGAACCTCTAAATTAAAGATTCTATTAGGTGTTTTTAACTACATCAGTAATGCCCTTTAGCGTTTTCATATGCCCTTGTGCTGTGTGCGGAGTGCCATGCATTTTTGTAATTTTCATACATTGCTTCACAGTGAGCACCTGTTCACACTGGGATGTGCAGTCTTAACCCTTTTTTTGTTTTTTGCTGTGTATGAGATAGATAGATAGATAGATAGATAGATAGATAGATAGATATCACATAGATACATATAACATACATAGATAGATGGATGGATATGACATAGATAGATACATATGATATAGATAGACAAATAGATATGACATAGGTAAATGGAGAGATAAATGGAAAATATATAGATCATATGATCAATAGAAAGATGGATGGATGGATAGACGGACAGATAAATAGATAGATATATGACAGAAAGACAGATGATAGATAGATAGATAGATAGATAGATAGATAGATAGATATGAGATAGATAAATATATAGATATATATGGAATTAGCTATCTTCTAAATAGAAAGAAAGAAATTACATAGATCTATATGACATAGATACACAAATATATAGAAGAAAAATATGTATACGTAGATAGATATTACATAGATAGATATGAGAGATAGATAGATAGATAGATAGATATGAGATAGATAGATAGATAGATATGAGATAGATAGATAGATAGATAGATAGGTATTACATAGATAGAAAGATAGATAGATAGATTAGATAGATAGATATGAGATAGATAGATAGATAGATAGGTATTACTAGATAGATAGATAGATAGATAGATAGATAGATAGATAGATATGAGATAGTATATAGATAGATAGATAGGTATTACATAGATAGATAATTAGATAAATAGTCAGATATATTCTGACAGTCACACGTTATCAGACTGCAGTGCGTTGAGGGAGTTCTCTGTGAGATTAAGATAAACTGCAAAAAAAAAAAAATTAAGTAACCGGCAAAATTCTGAACGCAGCTCTGGATGTGACCGGAGTATAAGATGTGATGTAGCTGGAGATGAGTACAAGATAAGTAACCCAATGTATTTGTCAATTTCACAGCTTTTTATGTCATTTTTAGCTGTGGAAGGCAAACAGCAGAGATAAGGAATAATAAAATACCGCCACTGATTTACATGTACAATCCCTTTAATATACAAATGTGTTGAGACAAAGGAAATCGTTTTACAGCCAACTGGTACACTAACCGCACCACATCAATATTTACTAGGGGGTCTTAACCTCTTCCTGGCTGGGACCCAAATGATATCAGCAAATCCGCTTTGTGATCCAAGCTTTTAATTAAGAATTTATTGACTTTTTAATGTTTTATTGTCAACAAATTAATGATGATGTTAATGGCAGGAGCAAGTGATACGTGGAAGTGTCGCATCACATTATAGCATCATTACTAGGTATTATATGGCGGGGGGCGCTAGGTTTATAAACATAGTCATGACAATTCTAGTCACTTGCTCTTGACCATAGGGGGCACTAATAATGCAAATCCCCTGCATAGATATTGGGGAGAATTTATTAAGATCAGTGTTTTATACTGGCCAGGCTTGCCTCTTAAAGGGGTTTTCTGGGGCTTACATATTGATGGCCCATCCTTTGCATCAATATGTTATCGGTGGTGGTCCGACACCCAGGACCCCGCACGACTAGCTGTTTAAGAGTTCACAGCATTCATCAATCACATGGTACAGCAGCAGCTCAGTCCCATTCACAAACTTTCTCTGGGGTGTTAGAAATTAATATCTACCCCAGCTGGGAACTAGCATAGAGATCAGTTCCAAATGACAGTAGTTTTCTGGCACCCTGCTCTAGCCCACTTTTTAGGAAACTGGTAACAATGGCAAAAAAACCCTAAAAAAAATTTTTTTTTAAATGTACACCAAAATATATGACTTTTAAATGCCAGAAAACTGGATTGGTTAATAAATCCCCCTACAGTGTTAAAAGATAAAATTCTGGCTGATTGTATCCACCACTAGAGGGCGCACAAGAGCTTACTGCATATTAGTGTATAGTATACTCAGGGCACACCTCCTGTCATGGCTGAAGGGGGTATCACTGGGCATTGGTGTAACTAAAATCTTGTGGGCCATAATCCAAACTTTGACCGGGGACCCCTACCCCATCCCTACAGCGTATTCTTGATAGCAGCGGGGTCCCAGAAACCTGAAAGGGATGCAGCTATAGTACCCACAACAATACGGTGAATGAGCAGCACCCAGCATGGAAACAATACTGCAAAATAGCTGATCAGTGGGAGTCCTAACAATTGGACCCTCCCAATAGGCCATCAGTTTTTAAAGGGTTGTTAACCCCTTTAAAGGGATATTCCAGTTACCTGTTATTGATTATCTATTTTCAATATAGGTCATCAATAAGAGATCAGTGGGATTCCAACACCCGGGAACCCTGCTGATCAGCTGTTTATAGGGAGCACTGTGGCTCCTGTTTACATCGCACACTATCTGTTCTATAGCAATCGTGCAATGTAATAACAGCCTAAAATAACACATAAAACCGATCGCATGCAATATGGGGTCATAAAAACTGATGCGAAAAACGGGTGACAACTGATAACCGTTTACATAGAGTCCATGTTAAATAAAAATGGATCCGTTACTGTAGGACAAACCACACTTTTTTGTCCCCCCTCTGGGTCCAGTCATGGTTGACCAAGATCGTTCCGCCCCTGTCACTGGCCCTGTAAATGAACACACTAGTTGCCCCGTAGCCCCCACTTGGTATCTAGATCTGTGCAAAAGCAGAATGTAGCTTCACTTCCTAGTTTATCGGTATTATTTATGAGCAGTGCTATTTGTGTACGGTATTATTGTATTTTTTGGGCACTATATGATTTAATTCTTTGTTAAAGAGGACCTGTCACTGTGTAAAGCATCTTTTCTTATAACTATACATTGTGCCGTTCCTCTATTATTCCTCTGAGTAATTTAAGAATAAATTAACAGCTGGATGTTTCCAGTTTGAAGGTGAATCCCTACCCAGTCCAGTCAGAGCTGGCAGCGCCAGACTGTGTAAGAACTTGCCCCTTTATCAAGGGGAACAATAGCACCCAGTTGTTAATTTATCCAGGAGGAATAATAGAGGAATGACATAATGCAAAATTCTAAGAAAAGATGAATTGCTATATTGCTATATAGCAAACTTGGAATGTTGCCCTGCTCCACCATGACAAACCTCAGCATTGAGTTCAAGACATTAAAAATGTCTCAAGTCTTTTCTTGCTCTTCTTGGTCAACAAGATCTATATTTACCCCCTGCTATAATCACTGCCCCTCAGTACTGAGTATTGGCCCCATAGCTGTGTGAGTACATAAAAAGTGCCAGGGGTGTAGCTATAGGGTGTACGTAGTTTGCTGTGTTGTGCCACTCCTCTGTTATTCTTCCTGGAAATAAATGAATAAATAGAAAATTGCAAGTTACTCTCCCTCTTTTCAGTCAGTAGCATTGTTAGCCCCTCTTGGATAGTGCCAGATTGTGTAAGAACACAGCTCAGTGACAAAGATCAATTTATTTATATATTTCCAGGAGGAATAACAGAGGGATTTCAGAGATTTATGAAAAGATGCTTCGGAATTGTTATCTCATGGTGTACTTACATGTTAGGGGTGCTCTTTAGATGCCAGAATACATGTAAATCAATGCGGCCCTCAGTATTACCCGTCCGCTGTGACCGTCTCATCCTTTGTATCATTATCGCATCTTCCATTATTTATCTTACAGAAAGCAAACAAATTGCAGATTAAAAAACCCAACGCTGACATTGAGCTGAAATCCGTATTAATTTGCTGCTGAGCCGTTCGTCTTCTTTATGTATTTTATAGAACAGAAGATCGTTAGATTTTGGCCCAATACTTGGTGGTTTTGTCCTAATTTGTTACAGAGTTTACAGCTCCAAGAAGATTCATGTCGGCCAAAAATTCCGGCCAAAATGTACGGCTCTGAAACCTGCCCGGGAACATTCTGCAGTGAGCGAGAGGAAATCAATGTCCAAAAGCAAATAATAATATAATACGACGGCAGATTTGGTGGAGAGGATGAATAATGTCCCTACAAGGTCCCCAACGATGGGCAATGCAGAGGAAATGGGACCAGTGAATGGGGGCCCCATAGCAAAGTCGCCCTAAAAGTCAGGGAGCACAGATCGCTCTGCAGTTTTAATGGAGAAGAAGTCACCAGCGACCTTGGACATAGTCGGATATTTTGCAAGAATAAAACATTGAGGTTGCAACGATCCCAAAACTTTACCGCACTGCGGCACAGGTAAGGCAATGTCTCTGCACAAATTGGTTAATGATCGTGCAAATTCGGCCGATCATACTAAACACTTTTATTTTTGGTCAACTGACAATCAAACATTTCCAAGATGGAAAATTGTTTTGGCAAACAAAATTTCTACCTTCACCTATTGGCGGTATTTTTTTTATAACCAACTGAAATGACCACAATGTCTAATGTGTGTGGCCAGCTTTAGCCCCTGAAGTCCTAGCCTAAAAATTCTTGCAGGGAGATGGACAGTATTAATGGGTTGTCCAAGGAGGATTTAGTATTCTGACGACTCTGCAATAGTAGGCCTCATCACAGACGATGATGACAGGGAGTACAGAGAACTGAACCAGGATTTTGTGGACTGGTGCCACCAGAACCACCTGAAGATTAACGCGGGGAAGACCAAGGAGATGGTGGTGGACTTCCGTAAATGCAGATGCCCTCCTAAACCAGTGGACATCCTGGGGACGGGCATCGAGATTGTGAACACCTATAAGTACCTGGGTTTGCTCCTTAATAATAAGCTGGACTGGGCAGATCATATGGAGGCCCTGTACAGGAAGGGCCACAGCAGGCTCTACCTGCTTAGGAAGCTGAGAGCCTTTGGAATCCGGGGGGCACTTCTTAGAACTTTCTTCAACTCGGTAGTGGCATCAGCCATCTTCTTTGGAGTGGCCTGCTGGGGGAGCAGTATATCAACCAGGGACAGAAATAAACTTGACAAGCTGATTAGAAGGGCCAGCTCTGTCCTGGGGAGCCCACTGGACCCAGTGCAGGTGGTGGGTGACAGAAGGATACTGTCTGTGGTGAGCTCCATGCAGAAGAAGAAGTCCCATCCCATGCATGAGACTGTGATCGCGCTGGGAAGTACTGTCAGTGACCGACTGCTCCACCCTAGGTGTGAGAAGGAGCGCTATCAGAAGTCTTTCCTCCCCACCGCGGTTAGGCTGTACAACCAACACCGACCTAAGCGGAGATCATTACACACAGAGAACTGAAATATCTCTCTGCCTGTTAAATCCCCCCCCCCCACCCTCTGCTACATCCTATCTGTCTGTCTGTTATTAATGTAATGCCTCTCACCTTGGAACATTCCTGTACATGTTGTATTTGTATCTGCTTATCTTTGCTGCTGTAACACACTGAATTTCTCCATTTTTGGACTATTAAAGGACTATTATTATTATTATTATTATTATAGTATTTGGGTAAAACTGCATAAAAAAAACTGCTGCAAACATTCCATTTGCAAGATTTATTTTGTGTTTAAGACTGAGGCCCGCGTTTCGGAAATTCATCTTTTATGTTGCGATTTTGCGAAGGTTTTTGGAACTAAAGTCAGGAGTGGATTGAGCAGACGGTAGAAGTATAAGAACTTCCTATATATTTCCCATTCCTTTTGTAGTCATTCTTGGCTTTGGCTCAAAAAACTACAAAATCTGCAACAAAAAAGATAAGTTTCTGCAACGTGTGGCCTCAGCCTTAGACTTCTTGCGCCCTTTTGTTCTAGATTTTTTGTGCCCCACTAGACCCTTTCGAAAGTGTCCAGAACAAGGAGGCATGGCTAATAGGAGCCGTAAATATTTATTAATGGGGTGCACCTTGAATTGTGCATCCTATTGGGGGAAATTTATCAACCCATCTACGCCAGATGGGTGATAACATGGCACATTTTTTTTGCAAGGCCGTTTCTTGCTCTAAAGATGCGCCACATCTCCTGTTCTGTGCCTTGCTTGCCACCACATTGGCAGAGCTGGACAGAGAGCAGGGGCCGGGGCAGGAACACCTCGGCCCGACATATTTATTATAACCCACGCCAGAAAACTAGGGTGCGTTATACAGGAAATCTATGCCAGTTCTAGTGTAGATTTCCATTCTGGCGCCCTGTTTTATTAAGAGGCCCAAGTCTCTTGATAATGTGCACTGTGTGCCACTTGAGGCGTTTATCAAGACTGGCGTAGGAAACTCCAGTCTTAATAAATTCCCCCACTATGTAAATAAGCCTAGGTTCACATTCACATCCATCAGGAGCCCCCGGTGTAGATTCCATCAACAATCCCAGTTGGCGTTTTCGTCTGGAAAAATAGTGGGCACCTGTTAGACCTCATTATAGTCAATGGGATGTGTTGAGCTCTGTTGGTATCTGTCATTGGATGGATCCATCTTTAGCATACATTCCATTTTTCTGTTCCTGTGACGGATAAACGGAATGAACAGCTCAGATGTGAATCCAGGCTAAGTCAGACCAAAGATGATGTAAGGAAGAGAAGTGTGACTAACATGTCTAACAAGGTGCACCAAAGCTATCAAAACTGCATGCACCATGTACAGAAATTTGGTGCAGTTTCTACCTTCACCCATACACAGTATTCTGGCCTTCCAGATTTTCCCTGAATAGCCCAGTGATGTACATGTGTGACACCGTTCCATTCACCCTTATGGGACGGCATGTGCACCATTGCTCCATTCACATGGAATACTTCTGGGAAGTTGTGGGCTCCCATTTTCCTGATCACTGGGGGGTCCCCTACCCTATGGATCCATATGATGGGCAGCAAACTTGGAAAACAAACCAAGACTAACACATTCATTTGATATTCCTACTATGACCACCACTATAGACTATGGGACAGGCCAACCCATAGACTTTTTGCGGTAGTGACATGGTTGGCCTCGCAGCCCAATTACTGTACATCAAGCCCACGCCTTTCTAGAATATATCTATGATCTTCTATGTATATGACAGGCTCATATTCTAATATTCATTCCTCTCGAAGCCCCTTAAGCACAATTAGTTCCTTGCAAATATTGAAATACTATAAATAGTTTCCAGGACAACACATTTTGTAAGTGCAAATTTGGCAAATAAAATGTGCCAGTGGCAAATCCTTCTCCTGGGAATACAGAATTAGAGGAGTATTTTTAGAATAAGGGGTTTATTTATATTTTTATACACAGACAGATTGATATTACTCGGTACCTTGTTATGAATTGACAGAACTAAACAGCAGTGATGTCAGGAGTTATAGGTCGCAACTTCCATGGTCATTGTAGACCATCGTGTAGGGATTGGGGAGCACCAGATAAAGTCCTGCCTAGGTAGTGTTTGATGCAGTGAGGACAATTTTAACCAAAAATATCACAAAGGAATTGTCCATCTTGTTGACAAGGTTTTGATATGTCATAAAGTTTGACCGATGCAGTCCAACAGCTAGGACCCCAAGCTAATAACAAGAGTGGGTTGAAGTAGCCTCTTAGACTTCCCAAAGTTTTGGTTCAGTAGTATGGAGACTGGCTTCATAGACATGGGCACCTCCTCAGTAAGTATCAACAACAAGGTTTAGATATGTCATAAAAGTATGACTGTTCATATTCCAACAGATAGACCCTAACCAATCATGAGAAGGAGAGGGACCAGGTGGCTTTTGAGACCTTTTGATGGTAGGTTCCCAAAGTTCCTGTTCAGTAGTATGGAGATTGACTTCACATGCACGGGCACCTCCTCAGTAAGTATCAAGAACAAGGTTTAGATATGACATATAACTACAACTGGTGATAGTCCAACAGCTAGACTATGACGGATCACTAGAACGAGAGGGACCAGGTGCCCTCTGAAACCTTTTACTGGTAGGCTTTAAAAGTTCTTGTTTAGCGGTGACTGAATTTACATGTACAGTGGGGAAAAAAGTATTTAGTCAGCCACCAATTGTGCAAGCTCTCCGACTTAGAAAGATGAGGCCGACCTGTAATTGTCATCATAGGTAGACCTCAACTATGAGAGACAAAATGAGAAAACAAATCCAGAAAATCACATTGACTGATTTTTAAAGAATTTATTTGCAAATTATGGTGGAAAATATGTATTTGGTCACCTACAAACAAGCAAGATTTCTGGCTCTCACAGACCTGTAACTTCTTCTTTAAGAGGCTCCTCTGTCCTCCACTCATTACCTGTAGTAATGGCTCCTGTGTGACATTGTTATCAGTATAAAAGATACCTGTCCACAACCTCAAACAGTCACACTCCAAACTCCACTATGGTGAAGACCAAAGAAACAAAATTGTAGACCTGCACCAGGCTGGGAAGACTGAATCTGCAATAGGCAAGCAGCTTGGTGTGAAGAAATCACCTGTGGGAGCAATAATTAGAAAATGGAAGACATACAAGACCACTGATAATCTCCCTCCATCAGGGGCTCCACGCAAGATCTCACCCCGTGGGGTCAAAATGATCACAAGAACAGTGAGCAAAAATCCCAGAACCACACGGAGGGACCTAATGAATGACCTGCAGAAAGCTGGGACTAATGTAACAAAGACTACCGTCAGTAACACACTACACTGCCAGGGACTCAGATCCTGCAGTGCCAGACGTGTCCCCCTGCTTAAGCCAGTACATATCCGGGCCCGTTTGAAGTTTGCTAGAGAGCATTTGGATGTTCCAGAAGAGTATTGGGAGAATGTCATATGGTCAGATGAAACCAAAGTAGAACTGTTTGGAAGAAACACATCTTGTCGTGTTTGGAGGAGAGTGAATGCTGAGTTGCATCCAAAGAACACCATACCTACTGTGAAGCATGGCGGTGGCAACATCATGCTTTGGGGCTGTTTCTCTGCAAAGGGACCAGGACGACTGATCCGTGTACATGAAAGAATGAATGGGGCCATGTATCGTGAGATTTTGAGTGCAAACCTCCTTCCATCAGCAAGGGCATTGAAGATGAAACGTGGCTGGGTCTTTCAGCATGACAATGATCCCAAGCACACCGCCAGGGCAATGAAGGAGTGGCTTCCTAAGAAGCATTTCAAGGTCCTGGAGTGACCTAGCCAGTCTCCAGATCTCAACCCCATAGAAAACCTTTGGAGAGAGTTGAAAGTCCGTGTTGCCCAGTGACAGCCCCAAAACATCCCTGCTCGAGGAGATCTGCATGGAGGAATGGGCCAACATACCAGCAACAGTGTGTGCCAACCTTGTGAAGACTTACAGAAAACGTTTGACCTCTGTCATTGCCAACAAAGGATATATAACAAAGTATTGAGATGAACTTTTGTTATTGACCAAATACTTATTTTCCACCATAATTTGCAAATACATTTTTTAAAAATCAGACAATGTGATTTTCTGGATTTGTTTTCTCATTTTGTCTCTCATAGTTGAGGTCTACCTATGATGACAATTACAGGCCGGCCTCATCTTTTTAAGTGGGAGAACTTGCACAATTGGTGGCTGACTAAATCCTTTTTCCCCACTGTATAGGCACCTCTTCAATAAGTATCAAGAACAAAGTTTAGATATGGCATATAACAACGACTGGTGATAGTCCAACAGCTAGACCATGACTGGTCACTACAATGAGAGGGATCAGCTGGTCTTTGAAAACTTTTACTGGTAGACTTTCAGAGTTCCGGTTCGGTTGTATGAAGGATGGCCTCACATGCATGGACAACTCTTCTTTATACTGTATATCAAGAACAAGGTTTAGATGTGTCATAAAAATGACAACCGATGATAGTCCAGCAGCTAGGCTTTGACCAATCAGAAAAAATGAGAGGGATCAGGTGGTCTTTGAGACCTTTTGTATGGGCACCTCTTCAGTAGGTATCGAGAACAAGGTTCAGATATGTCACAAAATGACTAGTGGTGGGTTAGAGCTATTAAACGTGTATGGTCACTTATAGCACTACATCACATGTATAGACAGTAAGTATTGAATGGAGATTACCATAGCAACTCCACAGAACTATAGACCATCCCTGAGCAGCAATCTTCTTCTCTTCAGACCTTCCCATAGTATATCTATTGTCCTTTTGTATATAGACCTCTTGAAAAGTCAGGTCCATCAACAAAAATCCCACCTCGGGAATTAGATCTCTCCAAGCTTTCCCTGCTCATATATTAGACTACCACTGACAAAATGTATTTACCAAAATTTACACCAGACATTGGCGAAAATTGTGGTTCAAATAATGATTTGGGTTTTTTTGCGCATGGTCAACCAAATGATGTGCCAAAAGGAGTGGCCATTTTAATAGATGTAATAATTTTTGTTCCAGTGTACTTTGGATTAGGATCAGTATATGAGACACCAGTCTTAGTAAACACCCCCTTTCCCCCCATGCCTTTGGTGTTTAAAGGGACTGTCCAACTTTTTGATATGGATGACCTAACATCAAGATAGGTCATCAACATAAGATTGTGGTGGTCCGACACATAGCACCCCCAATAATCAGCTGTTCACAGCTGCGGCCAACACTGGAACTACACAGTAGATGGAGCCAGAAGCTAAGAGCTCCTCCTATAGTGTAGTGGCTAGGCCAGGTTACTGCAGCTCAACTTCCATGCCAATGCTTCTGACTCAGTCTGCTGTGTAGTTCTAGAGCTGGAGTCTGCCGTAAACAGCTGATCAGTGGGGTGATCAGAAGAGACCCCAGAGTATAATAAATGACCGCAATGCATCTCGCAGCGCCCATTTTAGTTCGTCCAAGACGAATCCTCAATACAATTTGTAATATTCAGATCGAACCCAGCTCGGAACGAATCAGTTCACCCATCACTATTGATGAACTATCCTGGGATATCAATCAAATAAAAAAAAAAAACAAACATCTAATACTCACCTTTCCCCACTCCCCTGTTGTCTTCTGTCTCTGCTGCCAGGAGCAACAGGCGCAATGTAGGTGACGTCACTACATCGCACCTACTACTGCTGAGCAGTGCGCTGGGAGCAGAGACAGCGACCGAATGAAGATGCAGGGAGCAGACGCCCCCCCCCGCATCACCATTGTACTCCACTCATCTGCACCCAGAGGGCGCAGATATATTGGAGCTGTAACATATCGGGATGGCCTGGAACAGCGGGACAGCACTCTAAATGCAGGACTGTCCCGCTGTTCCAAGGGGGCCCCCGCTACCATAGGGCCCAGTGCAAGTGTACCTTTGGCCCTATGGTTAAAGTGGCCCTGAGTGACAGTGGGGAGGGTATCTGCTGTCATTTCAGCCAAATTTACTATAACGGTAAGTTCACACTGAATTTTTTGCAGACAGGTTTTCGAGGCGGAATCCATTCATTTCATTGGGGTTTGCAAAGTGGAACCCGCCTGAAGATAGGTTATGACACTTTACGTTTTGACACGAATGGGAGAGTTGGGAGCCATTTTTTGAGGTGGATTTTGAGGAACTTACCCTACGGGGGGGGGGGGGGATGACTTTTTTTGACCTGTTAGGCTATAATCGCCACAGAGTTCATCAGAAATTGCAAACAGTCCATTTTTCAATCGACAATGTCAGGGAGAAAACAATGGCCACCCGGCGATCACCATTATAGTCAGTGAGGTTCCTCGGGATCCATTGTTGTCCATCATTAGATGGATCCATCTCTATTGTTTAATCTCTTCTTCTGCTCTACAACGGACCAGAAAAAACGGATTAAACAACGCTGATGTGAACATACCCTCAGAAAGGCGATACATTTATGGAATTAACCCTTACTCTGTTCAATAAATTTGACGTAAACTACGCTTCTTGAGAGACCACACCCACTTTTGCTCATCATTTTTTCAAGTTTCACATGTATGGAGAAAATTTGTAAAATTTTGCGCAAATTTGCTGTACAAATTAATAGAACATTGAAAGAAAGTTGTGTTTTTACATCAAGCACTGTGTGGGATTAAACATATAGATAGCTGTGAGCCTATGAGTTTAAAGGATTGTCTACTCTTCATGCTTAAAGGGAGTCTGTCAGCAGAATAGTCCCTACTGAATTATAAGTCCAGTCAGATAGCTGGGATTCACATGAATGTAAAGCTTTTTTCGCCTTCCCAATCGGTGCCTCCGTTGCTGAGATGTTAGCTTTTTTCCTGATACGCTAGTGAGCTGTTTGGTGCAACGAGGGCGTCACCATTGCTCTTATTGAGCCAAAGAGCCTCCCTGCTGTGACTGACAGGACCAGACTCTGTACATGTCAATCACAGCAGAGAGGGATGGAGAGGCTGGAAAGCATAGCTCTTTCATGCGATGAGAGCAATGGTGACGCCCTCGTTGCACCAAACAACTCATTAACATATTGGTAAAAAGATAATATCTCCACCACAGAGGCACCAATCAGGAAGCAGAAAAAGCATTCTATTCACATGAACCCCAACTATCTGACTGTGCTTAAAGGGGGTTCTCTGCTTTGGACCATACCTACTTGGCCAATACCCACTCTGGAAACTTAAAGGGGTTCTCCACTTTGGTGAATACCTACTTGTTAGAAGGTTTCCTGGACAATCTGATCCCAAAGTGCCCCCAGCAGGTTGGGGCACCCAGCAATCAGCTATAATCTATGAGGAAACCTGACAATAAGTGTTCAGTTTTTATGCAGCACCACCACAGGGAAAACTGAGTATTACACAGTGTCCATTAATATCAATGGGCTGTCTATATAATACAGGACAAGTCCTCCAGTGTAAGAGATGCTCTTTGTATCTGCTCTCCGCACTGGTCAAGAGATGAGGATCCTGAACAGGGGACCTCCATCTAATAACTCGGGACCCCCTAGTTGGAAATATGATTTATTTTTTAAACTGGACAATTCCTTTAAAGTCAGACAATAAGGCAAAACTAAGGGCAAGTGGCGAAAAGTTATCCTTGCATAAACAGAGCACCCCAGAACCTAGACCCACATAATATACAGTAAAATAAGTGCTCTGGTGCTCAGGGGTGTAACTTAAAGCTCCTGGGCCCCAATGCAAAGTCTGTAGAGGGGCCCCTACCTACCTTGTGCCATTGAGAATAGAGGTCTATTTTATATGGGTGTGTAAGGGGTGGGCTTGCAACACTTCTGAGATGTTAGACCAATTTCTATGTTGACCCCTGAGATTGTGGCAATCTTCGCAACGTTTTACAAAGTCATTTTTCATAAATCTGGCGTACATCATCTATCCACACCCACTTTACCGCTCACTTTTCACAATGGAGTGAGCAGCCTAGAAATACAAAAATTACAGACCTTCTGCACAAATAAGCCCAAAAAGTTGCAGAATCCTATTTGGAAACTAGAATTCTACAGAGCAGGGCTTGATAAATTCCCCAAAGTTAAAAAATACAAATTTGTCTTCTTGCAATAACCACTAGAGGGAGCATTACTGCATACTGCATATTCATTGATCTTCACAATGACACAGTGTGCTCTTAAAGGGGTTGTCGGGGGTTATAAAACAAGGCTGCTTTCTTCTTCTCAGGAAGTGACATCACCTCTATTGGTCACATGGTCATGCTGCAGGTCAGTCCTATTTGAATGTTATAAAGCTATTTGCACCCTCATGCAACTTTAACAACAAAAAAGTTGCAGTTCTTTTTTACTCAAATGACTTATGTGAATAAAGCTTAATCATTGTATAAAGAGAAGTTCTATACATTCTAATAGACGCCGTATTTCATTACCTTGTCTTATCAGGATCTCTCATTTACATGAAAATGGACAACTCTGTTAACCCATTCTTTGCACTTGTTGTAAAGCAGAACCTAGGGATTCCCCAACAACCTGTTTTCCCCTTATAGCAGCCGATACTTTCAGTACATACAGTATAATGTCATGTTCTTATCTCCAAGTTAGGCTATTTTATGGCTAAACAATTCCAACATTTAGGCTGTTTTCACACATGGAAGATTTGAGAAGTGTACTGTAATCTGTTCCAGAATCCATACATGTTACATACTAAAAGTGCAAAAATATTCAGCCGTAATCCTCCTCTTTACTCTGATCAGTATTTCACTTTTTAGATCAATAGTGCTCAGGAGCTGCTTTTCTTACTTTAAGAAGTCAGAAGAGAAAATCATAACCAAAGTCGGCCATTTTGGAAGTTATGCTGGGTCACCCAGTCACCTAAGCCGTACAATAGTATATGGAAATTCTTGCTTGCTCTCTACCCTCTCCGTCATCTCCAATGTGTGTTCCTGTCAGTTTTGTCCCTCTACTCACTTCTCACAAGAGGACGACATTGAACACAAAGAAAGGAAAGGTGACATAACTAGAAGCTAGCTACTTAAAGGGAATCACCAAAACTCAGCATATCAACTCAGCCTTGCAGATAGATAGGTTAGGGTCACCTGAATCAAACAGTGTTTTCCCCTTGGGAATCGGTGACTCCATTGCGAAGATTTTGTCATTTTTGTCAATATGCAATGAGCAACATGGGCGCCGCCATTGCTTCAAAAAGCTCATTTGCATATTGACAAAACAGCGATATCTCAGCAATGGAGTCACTGATTCACAAAGGGAAAACACCATTTGATTCAGTTGACAATAGCCTATCTATTTGTGTGGCTGGGTTGATATGCTGGGTACTGGTGACACACTCCCTTTAAATAACTTCTCTTAAAGTCATCATTCATTGCAATGAAAGGAACAGTCAGGCAAACATTATAATAGGGCAAGGAAGGCCATTTTATATAAGAGTTTGTACAAAGAGCTGTATACAGAATGTACATATAGTGGTGCTGGAATTGGCAGATGTAGCAGAGCTCAGTTTGTCACTGTCACATTTTATTGGATATTATAATATGTGGTGCTACAGATGTCAGACCTAGTATATTATCCAGTTCTGCAACTTCAATACTTCACTAGTCTCAAGATCTCTGCTGGCTGTGAGTACATTGAAACATTATGGTTTACATCCAGAGAATAAAAATCTGTACAGGTGGGTGTGATATCTCTCACAGCTGAGGGTTTGCTACAATTGTATCCAATATAGACAATGGTTTGTAAGGTAAATACATAAGCTGCGCAATTATTTTTCTGTCCAGTAGTTTGTTGCAATGTGTCAGCGCAGGAAAAATGTGTCAGTTTGAGTCATTGATGTGAAATCTGTACAAGGGCCTATGAACTTTTATATGCCATTTACAATACCAATGTCCTCCTATGTGGTGCAATGGTCCCATCATGCAACAGGTCCCTCCTGTATCTCCTATAGTTAAAGAGGTTGTTTTCTTAAGGATAAGCCACAAATATTTGATCAGTGGGGATCGACAGGCAGTCCCTAAAGGATCTGTTATGTCCCCTGACATGTGTATTTTAATAAGTACTTGTATCCGCAGAGAAAAGCAATTCTGGGGCATCATTTTGTTTAACTCTGTGTTGTGCAATTCCTCTGTTAATCCTCCTGGAAATGTATAAGTTATTTGACAACTGGGCTTCACCATTCCCTTCATGAAAGCGGTGTGTCCCTACAAGTAGAAACGTAATCTGAAGCTCATGGGCCCCAATGCAAAATATGTAACAGGGCCCCCACTTACTAGAATACTGGTGTCTCCTTAGTTTTAGAGGCCTTTGGACCCCAGGGCCCGGTAGCGATTGCTAGCTCTGCTCCCCTATAGCTACACCCCTGCCTACAAGGTCTGACACTGCCAGCAATGATTGGACAATATCAGCCTTTGTAGGGACACACCCCCAACTGGTAACACTTATTTCCAGGAGGAGTAACTGAGGATCAGCACAAGACATAATTCTAATAAAAGATGCTTCAGCATTGTTATTTTACAGAATTGTATCTTGTAAAGCTGACAGGTCGGGATTTCGTGACAGTTTCAGCTCTGCTACATCTGTATATTACATATATCTTACACACTTCTCAATTACTTCCTCCACATATAACGATGTCAGAGATGCTTTAAAAAAATTATACCACTCACTAGCCAAAAAAAGGCAGCCTTTATATTAATGGACTGTATAGCCGTTACACAACTACAACTCCCAGCATGCTGATATCCTTTATATTAATGGTTAACCTGTGGCCGTCCAGCTATTGCACAACTACAACTCCCAGCATGCCCTGATATCCTTTATATCAATGGTTAACCTGTGGCCGTCCAGCTATTGCACTACTACAACTCCCAGCATGCCCTGATATCCTTTATATTAATGGTCTTCAACCCGTTTCTCTCCAGCTGTTGCAAAACTACAACTCCCAGCATGCCCTGACAGTATTTATATGATGGTCAACCTCTGGCTGTTCATCTGTTGCAAAACTACAACTCCCAGCATGCCCTGATATCCTTTATATTAATGGTCAACCTGTGGCTGTCCAGATATTGAAAAACTACAACTCCCAGCAAGCCTAATAGCCTTTAATAATCTTCAAATCTAATAGATTTAATAATCTTCAACCTGCGTCCCTCCAGCTGTCGCAAAGCTACAACTCCCAGCATGCCTTGACAGTATGTATATGATGGTCAACCTGGGACTGTTTATCTGTTGCAAAACTACAACTCCCAGCAAGCCTAATATCCTTTACATTAATAATCTTCAACCAGCATCCCTCCAGCTGTTGCAAAACTACAACACCCAGCATGCCCTCACAGCCTTTATATCAATAATCTTCAACCTGCTTCCCTCCAGCTGTTGCAAAACTACAACACCCAGCATGCCCTCACAGCCTTTACATTAATGGTCTTCAACCCGTTTCTCTCAACTCCCAGCATGCCCTGACAGTATTTATATGATGGTCAACCTCTGGCTGTTCATCTGTTGCAAAACTACAACTCCCAGCAAGCCTAATAGCCTTTACATTAATAATCTTCAACCTGCTTCCCTCCAGCCGTTGCAAAACTACAACTCCCAGCAAGCCTAATAGCCTTTAATAATCTTCGAATCTAATAGATTTACAATAATAATCCTCAACCTGCGTCCCTCCAGCTGTTGCAAAACTACAACTCCCAGCATGCCCTGACATCTTTTATATCAATAGTGAACCTGTGGCTGTCCAGCCATTGCAAAACTACAACACCCAGCATGCCCTGACAGCCTTTACATTAAAGGTCTTCATCCCGTTTCTCTCCAGCTGTTGCAAAACTACAACTCGCGGCATGCCTGCGCCTGTCCCAGCCTGCTGGGAGATGTAGTTTTGCAACAGGTTGAGAAGCACTACATGTCTCAGATCTGTATCCACTTGCCCTAAATCCCCCATATCACTGGTGTCTCATCCATCCCATAACTCCAACCCCCAACATCGCAACCATCACCATAACCAATATCAAGAGCTCCTATCTAAATCCTCTAAAAATCCCTGACAATCCCATAATCTCCAATTTAATCCGACGTATATAATCCAAAAACTTCCAGCAATCCCCCCCACAACCATAGCCGATCTCCTCGTGCCCCCTATGAACAAGAGGCAAGAGCAGGACAGAAGAAAATGCTGCATTACTGAAGATCCCAGAGCCCGCACACGCTTGATGCCTTCACACTTCTGCTTTCCATGAACACCACAACAATAAGACATCTGTAGCGGCTCCTCCGGCAAGAACGGACACGAGCATGATAAAAATTAAGGAGCAGCTCGCCGGCTCTATAGGATCTGTCAAGACGTGCGGCTTTTGTACCGTACCTCCCAACACATTGGCCTGAAGCAGTGACCATCACCGGAGACTCTCCACGTTCTTCCCACCGACATCTCCGACCCTAAACGTGGCCGCCTCATGAACTCACCTTCCCGAGAAATCCTCTAAGAAATCCCTCTCTTACAGTCCAGGCTGACATATGGCACACACACCCCTGCGAGCTTCTCCGCACCTCCGCCAACAAGCCCTAACTGTTCATCTCTCCCGCAGATCAGGAGACGATGTGGAGTTATTTTGACCGTCATTTTTTTTTTTTCCCTATATTTACCTCTTCTCCACCCCTCTACTCCTATACATTAACCCCTTCCCCAAGCCAGCCCAGTTCCCTAGCAACAGAGGGGTTAATCCCAATTCATTTCCCGTTGGACCCAAGAGCTTGCCATCGAACCCCCCCTGCGGAGTGACAACAGGGAAACCCCTTGTTTGGATTGCAATGATGGACTAACAAAAGGATTATAATGGATTAGTAGGGGGGGGGGGAGAGCGGGAGTGTAATAAAGACCCTTATAAAGATCCCTTTACCCCCCCCCCCCACCCACTAAACCTTGCATCTCTATTCATTGACAGCTTCCAAGTAAAGTAGGAGCTGCATTTTAGTAAAACATTCTTGCAAGCGTAAACTCTGCTCATCTTCTGGAGCAAGCACCATCATCATCATCATCACCATCATCATCATAACAATGATGGGGGTGATCGAATGCAGAAGGAAAAAAAAAAAGGGAAATAATGGCAAGCCAGGAGATTCAAGCGTGTCAGGGGAAGCGAGCGAGAGAGCGAGCGAGAGGGGGAGAGAGAGGAATTGAACATGAATAAACAAAAATATGGCGAGTGGCCTGGGGTTGTTACACTGTCAGATCAGTTTTTTTTTTCTCCCCAGCCTTTTGTTACAGCAGAGCGGTCATTTGCATGAAGAAAGCGACGCGTTTCTTGTTCTTTTTTCCCACCTCCTTTCCAGATGCACATTCACTCACTCCACGGACACACGGGAGGGGGGGTAAAACACACTGATTATGGAAGGGTTGGGATGGAGCGAGGGGGTGCGGGTGTATGAGTCGGAGGGGGCGGCAGTGCCGGAGAAGGAAGGAAGGCGAAGGGATGGGAAGAAGGGGGGGTTACGGAATAAGAATGCAAACCTTTGGAACGTTGCCCCAGCCGGAGTTGTGCGTCTCTGCCTCTCTGCTCTGCTGTGCACTGATGACAAGATCAGGCTCAGATTATAACAAGTCCATGCTGCTATCTGCACCACCTTTCCTCCTCTCTGGCAGCCTCCACAGGGCGCACACAGGGGGACTCAGCCACTTCTGCAAAGTTTCATCGCTTATCACTTATTATTATTTAGGATCGACTGCGATGAAGGAGGGGGGTATAAGGGAGGGGGATGGGGAGAGGGGCTGGTTTCCCCCTCTCTGGGTGGTGGTGGTGCTGGTGGTGGGTTTGGCTGTAATGTTGTTGGTGGGCAGAGGCAAGTGAGGGGATTGGAATTATTACTAGAGAGGAAATGTCAGTCTGGTTACTGAAGTTACTCAGAGAGGAAGATGAGAATATGCCGAGCGTGGAGGGATGGAGGCTCAGGTGTGGGGGGATGGAGGCTCAGGTGTGGGGGGATGGAGGCTCAGGTGTGGAGGGATGGAGGCTCAGGTGTGGGGGGGATGTAGCAGGGGCCAGCGTGTTGTTTAACTATTTGTGCATCGTGATCTCGCAGGGGGTTAAGATCAATGAGGAGGTTTACCTCTAGTCCTATGGAAAAGCAATGGGATATCACAGCACGTGGTGCAAAAATACAGAATCTCCATCTATCTTCTCTATCTATCTCATATCTATCTATCTATCTCATATCATCTATCTATCTCTATCTATCTATCTATCCCACTATATCTATTTATATCATGTCTATTTATCTATGTATTTTCTATCTATTGTCTATCTCTCCATTATTTATCTCTATCTGTCATCAATCTTTCCATCTATCTATCCATCTATTTATCTATCTCATATCTATATTTCTATCTATATCTATCTATCTACCTCATATCTATTGTCCATCTCTCTATTATTTATCTCAATCTATCTACTATCTACCATTTATCATCAATATCTATATATCTATTGTCTATCTTTTTAGTATCACCCAAAATTGCATTAAAAAGATGGCCATTATGCTTCAAGGGGTATTCCCATCTCAAATATCCTATCTATACTGCCTGTTTATGTAAATTAAAGAGCTTTCCTAAATACATTGCTTTAGCAATACTGCTTCTTTTGCCTGCTATGTGAAATTATTTATTCCTCCCATTGTTTACACAACCTTGTTCTCCTTATCTAACATTATAGGATGTGTGATGTGACTCACTGCTCCCTGGAGGGGAGGGGGGCTGAGTTCTCAGGACCATTAGCTGTTTCAGAGATGTTATTTAGTGCTCTTCCGTCCAGGCAGGCAGCTCAGTTTAAAGGCTGATAAAGGCTCAGATAGTGTTTTTTATCTCTCTATGTAATCACAAAGATACCGTTGAGTTTACTACAAGTCCTTTGTATGTCCTCGTAAGATGTAAGTGTTCTTCAAACCTGTGTAATGTGATAAACTATTATTTGATCTGCATTTATATTGGATTTCAAGTAATCATAATAAATAATCACTCATGGTAAAGGAAAAGTCTATATCTAGTGAGGTACTTCATAGTGTCCTGTCATTCAAACAGTCAAAGCCACCCACCAGCTTGTTAAAGAATACAGGAAGTGAGAAGAAGAGCCAGCAGGCAAATTGGTGAGAAAGGGAAAACCCCTTTAATATATGATGAAACTGAAAATCTGTCACAGAAAAGGGTAAATGGATGGTATTCTCAAAGAGGTGGTGTTTTGGAAAGATTTCATTGTACTGTACATCTATCTATCCATCAGGACAGTTTCCACAGTTCCTGCATCAGGTCTTTTTTTCTGCTTCCAAAAAGCTATGTGGATATACCACTTTACTTACCACCTCAATCTAAAGAGTGTGCAGCAGCTTAGACTTGGTTATTGATTAGGAAGTGCACCCCTTATTATCCTCAATAGAACACTGGGGAGATGAGGTTTATACCCTAAACTACCCTAGACCATCTGTAATGTTATAATAACCCTCTATATCTCCCTAGGCCACCAATGATATATTAATTGACCCTCTAAATTCCCCTAGACCACAAGGAACATTATAATACCCCTCTACATCCCCCTAGGCCACTGGGCCACAAGGAATATTATAATAACCCTCTACACCACCCTATGCTACAAGGGATATTATAATAACCCTCTACATCCCCCGAGGCCACAAGGAATATCATAATAACCCTCTATATCTCCCTAGGCTTCTAGGTATATTGCAATAACCCTCTAAATCCCAGTTAGACCACCAAGGATATTTTACTTGACCCTGAATTACCTACACCCTCTAATTCTTCCTTGCCCACAAGGAAGAATTCTAGTGTACTGCAATAGACTAGATAGGCAGGATTTCTGTTGTACTGCAATAGACTAGATAGGCAGGATTTCTAGTGTACTGCAATAGACTAGATAGGCAGGATTTCTAGTGTACTACAATAGACTAGATAGGCAGGATTTCTAGTGTACTGCAATAGACTAGATAGGCAGGATTTCTAGTGTACTGCAATAGACTAGATAGGCAGGATTTCTAGTGTACTACAATAGACTAGATAGGCAGGATTTCTAGTGGCCTGCAATAGACTAGATAGGCAGGATTTCTAGTGTACTACAATAGACTAGATAGGCAGGATTTCTAGTGGCCTGCAATAGACTAGATAGGCAGGATTTCTAGTGTACTGCAATAGACTAGATAGGCAGGATTTCTGTTGTACTGCAATAGACTAGATAGGCAGGATTTCTAGTGTACTGCAATAGACTAGATAGGCAGGATTTCTGTTGTACTGCAATAGACTAGATAGGCAGGATTTCTAGTGTACTGCAATAGACTAGATAGGCAGGATTTCTAGTGTACTACAATAGACTAGATAGGCAGGATTTCTAGTGGCCTGCAATAGACTAGATAGGCAGGATTTCTAGTGGCCTGCAATAGACTAGATAGGCAGGATTTCTGTTGTACTGCAATAGACTAGATAGGCAGGATTTCTGTTGTACTGCAGGGGACTAGATAGGCAGGATTTATGTTGTACTACAATAGACTAGACAGTTAGGATTTCTAGTGTACTACAATAGACTAGACAGGCAGGATTTCTAGTGTACTGCAGGGGACTAGATAGGCAGGATTTCTAGTGACCTGCAATAGACTAGATAGACAGGATTTGAAGATTTATATTATATTACAGGAAACTAGATAGGCAGGATTTCCATTGTAGTGCAGTATACTAGATAGTTAGGATTTCTATTGTACTGCAGGAGACTAAATAGAAAGGGTGTCTTTTGTACTGCAAGAGAGTAGATAGGCTGGGTGTCTATTGTACTGCAGGAAACTTCCCCACTTTGTGGAAATACAGTGTTTTTGGCTGCTGCTAAAATGCAGTGGAGAAAAACGCTGCATTTTACAATACCAGCAAAATGAATTAGATTTTGGTTAATCTCATCCACACATTGTGGAAAAAAAAATGGGGAAAACCAGCCTTTTAAAAAAAATGCAGCATGGTAATGTTAGCTGTGAGCGTTTTCCATATAGAAAAATGCAGCAAAAACTCAATAAAAAACACTTCAGAAAAAAACACAATGCATTTTCACTGCATTTTTTTTCTGCAGCATCTATTAGCTGTGTTTCGCTACGTGGGGCCTTAGCTTTAAGAGGTTTTCCCACTTACAACAGTTAATGGGGTTGTCTGTCCCCTAGGTTGTTTTTTATATTGATGACATAGGTCATCAGTATCTGATCGGTGGGGGTCCAACACCCAGATCCTCCACCGATCAGCTGATCCAGCCGCATCCTGAAGTCAGAAGTTACTGCACAGGAAGGGGCCAGAAGAAGCTCTTCTTCTTCAAGTAATAGGTGTAGAGCTGCAGCGCCATCCATTGTATAGTGGTGGTAACATGGTACTGCAACTCTGGTCCTAATTTTTTGTCAGACCCCCACTGATCAGAAACTGATAACCTATCCTGTGGATTTCAAAGCACAAGTTCCCCAAGTTCTCTGTATGAATGGATGGAAGTGCCCCTTTATGACCACTGCTCCATTCACTTCTGTGGGACTGATATGGAGGTCTTGATGCATTTCTTGACCCCTTTTACCATCGCTCCGTTTTCTAAATATTTTTCAAAACTGTGAACTAAGGGTCTAAAACATGAAATACTGTAAATTTGGCATGTGTCATATCATTCAATGTTGTTGCATTTATCTTAGTAAATCTCCCTCTATCAATGTAAAAGGCATAACAAAAATAAAGATCTCATCTGTCACCAAAAAAAGGATATAAAGTCACTTAAATAGCCCAGAAAATACAATGTAGATCTAACCATTTAACCAGTGTGCCTGGTAATTACGACCTAAAATACTTCCAGTACTAATGGATTAGGGGGTCTTTGGAATACTCGATTCTGCCACCTGGTGGTAAAAGCAAGGTAATGCACCTGCAAACCTTTGTTTTTCTATAGGAGGTATGAATGATTATGACAATGAGTAGTGTTTTTTTTTTTTTTTACAGAAAATATATTCCTAAAAATAACCCCAGTAGATGATTGAGGAACTGTATCCCCTCCAATGGTGCAGAACGTGCTGGTTTACGGTAGATTTGGCACTTGTATGAGGGTATTGTTATATAAAGTACACAAATGCTCTCTTGGCAGCACTAAGTTTGGACCCCTAGTGGCTATTTAAGTGGACACCATGACTTAAAGGGGTCTTCTTAGCATATATGTTTATACATTCATACTTGCCCTTTTTCACAGGTCTTTTTCAAGTCTTAAGGATCTACAGAAACATCAACCAAGTCGCTCCATTCAAGCACCTTAGTGGAGCAGGGGTCAGGGGACTCTTGTTCTGTTGGATGGGTGTGATCCCTATCTATCAGATGTTTAGCGCATAGCCTCTAGAAGAGTGTACAGAGGGAACATGAAAGCAAATGCCCAGTACCTCCACTACCTTGGAAACCTTGGGGCCTCCAACACCCACTGCTTGCAATGGTCAATTGGTCATTCAATCCAGCCCAGAAGAGGTTTTGAAGCTCCATAAATCTCATAGACTCCAGTGGAGTACAGCACATGCATGCTTGGCCAGCTCCCTTAGATATATATACAGTAAAGGTTTAGGCAAACATGGAAAAAATGCTGCAGAATAAGAATTCTTTCAGAAATGGAAGAGTTAATAGTTTATTTTTGTCAATTATTAAAATGAAGCGAACAAAGAAAAGAGAAATGTAAGTTCCATCAATATTTAGTGTGACCTTTGCTCTTTGGAGGAGGAGTCCTGGAAGTGATGATCCGGCCCCTACAGATATAGCCCTGATCTCAACATCATCCAGTCTGTCTGAGATGACATGAAGAGACAGAAGGATTGGAGCAAGCCTACATCCACAGAAGATCTGTGCTTAGTTCTCCAAGATGGCAGGAACAACCTCCCTGCCGAGTTCTGCCAAAAACTGTCTGCAAGTACCAGGAAGAACTGATGGAAGTCCAAGGGCAAAGGTCACGCCAAATATTGATTGGGTTTACATTTCTCTTTTCTTCATTTTAATAATTGACAAAAATAAACTATTAGCCCTTATATTTCTGAAAGCATTCTTACTGTGCAGTCTTTTTCCCACACCTGCCTAAATCTTTTGCACAGTTCTGATAGAGGATCTGGTCGGGTCTGGCTCTGTACACACTCGGCTCTCCATACAGTATTCTCTCTAGGCTCCACACACCGGATGTATCATGGCGCTCACACCCTGCAGTGTCTCCTGGCAGTAGGCTGGCTGGTCACAACAGATCTCTTCCCGGCATGGCTTACCTGTTATACAGGATTCAGTCACACTGATCTCAATCACGGCAGCACAGACTTGATCTCGCTTTCTAGCTAGTCACTGTAGTAAGGCCTCATGCACACAGTCGCAATTGCGGACAAAAGTACGGGCTCACACATTTCAATGGGCCCATACACACAGACGTAGTTTTTGGGGCTGTGTATCTGGGCCGCATTTAAGAGCCACAAATACAGGAGCAGGTCCTATACCTGTCTGCAATTTCGGCTCGGATCATTCAATAGAATGGATGGGTCAGTGAAAATCCAGATCCCGGTGTCATCCGTGCTGTTTTCACTGACCTACAGACTGCATACGATCATGTGCATGAAGCCTTCACATGTTGTCATACATGGCCCCCACCAGTCTCTGTGGTCTCTTTCCATACCCACTACCAGTTCTAGCAGTCTCAGAGTCAGTTCATCTCTTACACTCTCAGATCTCCAGGGTTCCAGTTGCCCCACTCTTGGGTCACCTCCCATGGTGGTAGGTTGGTGCACCTATATCCCCAGGGTGGTGCAAACACTGAGACTATACAACTATACTAGTCACCCCAGCAGCATAATCCAGCCCTGTATATTTTATGCACACGCCATGAAGGTTTATGGTGGTATTTCTATTAAGAAAGCTGCTGGATTATAAGGTGCAGACTCCTTGCCGCTGTCTTACGTTAGTTTACATACAGCATGGACGACTTTATTATAGTTGGATAGAGTTCACAGGCTTCTTACTGCGGATAGCACTTCAGGCCAGCAATAAAAAGACTGTAAGAATCACAGCTACTACAGAGCACAATAGAGTCTTTATATCCAGGAGAAGATACAGACGGCCCGGTCTGCTCAGGATCTCATGATACATACACATGTGGTCAAAATTGTTGGTACCCCTCGTTTAATGAAAGAAAAACCCACAATGATCACAGAAATAACTTGAATCTGACAAAAGTAATAATATATAAAAATTCTATGAAAATGAACAAATGAAAGTCAGACATTGCTTTCCAACCAGGCTTCAACAGAAACAGGCCTGGACAGAAATGAGGGTTCCCTTAACTTAATATTTTGTTGCACAACCTTTTGAGGCAATCCCTGCAATCAGACGATTCCTGTAACTGTCAATGAGACTTCTGCACCTCTCAACAGGTATTTTGGCCACTCCTCATGAGCAAACTGCCCCAGTTGTCTCAGGATTGAAGGGTGCCTTTCCAGACTGCATGTTTCAGCTCCTTCCAAAGATGCTCACTAGGATTTAGGTCAGGGCTCATAGAAGGCCACTTCAGAATAGTCCAATGTTTTCCTCTTAGCCATTCTTGGGTGTTTTTAGCTGTGTGTTTTGGGTCATTATCCTGTTGCAAGACCCATGACCTGCGACTGAGACCAAGCTTTCTGACACTGGGCAGCACATTTCTCTCTAGAATCCCTTGATAGTCTTGAGATTTCATTGTACCCTGCACAGATTCAAGACACCCTGTGCCAGATGCAGCAAAGCAGCCCCAGAACATAACAGAGCCTCCTCCATGTTTCACAGTAGGGACAGTGTTCTTTTCAAGATATGCTTCATTTTTCCATCTGTGAACATAGAGCTGATGTGCCTTGCCAAAAATTTCGATTTTTGTCTCATCTGTCTATAGGACATTCTCCCAGAAGCTTTGTGGCTTGTCAACATGTAGTTTGGCAAATTCCAGTTTTGTCAGATTCAAGTTATTTCTGTGACCATTGTGGGTTTTTCTTTCATTAAGCAAGGGGTACCAACAATTTTGTCCACGTGTGTATATACTCAGACTACGCAATGTGACTCATTATGGACGCTGCAAAGTCCTTAAACACAATTAAACACACAAAATTCATCCATGTTAACTAAAGCTTGGTTTACACTAGCACTGGGCTAGACCGGCACCCGGCAGAAGCAATGGACAAAGAGCTTGTCTGCTAAAACAGCGATTACCTGTGGACCCCATAGACTATCAATGGTCCACCGGGTGTCCATCAGATTTCTGTCGATTTTATACTGATAACAGTGGAGAGAAAAGTCCTCCACCAATTTTTGGCGGAATCTGCAGACTCCGACACAGATGCGAACCTAGTATTATTACTTCAAATCTAATGTCATATATATATTTATTCCATCTTGAATTTTCCATATTTCATGAATGAGCAGAGCTGCAGTGTAAAGCATGGTAGGGAAAAAAGCAGAATCTCATCCACACATTGCAGAAAAATACCTGAAGCAGAAATTCTGGGAATTCCAAAACCATCACATTTTTGGATATCGCAGCATGTCAATTATACCTACAAAAAAGCTGACAGTTCCCCTCTAGGTACAATGGAAGCAGAAAGTGCGCAGAGGAAAACTCTGCAGACTTTCTGTGAAAAGTGATGTGGGAAAAACTGCAAAGCGTTTCTGCTGCGTTTTTTCCCACAGCGCTTTTTAGCTGCAGCCAGCTACGTGGGGCCTTAGCCTTAAATGTACAGTTAGGTCCATATATATTTGGACACTGACACAAATTTTGTTTTTTTCACCTGTTTAGTGAAACATATTCAAGTTATAGTTATATAATGGACATGGACATAAAGTCCAGACTTTCAGCTTTTTGATTTGAGGGTATCTACATTATAATTGGATGAAGGGTTTGGGAGTTTCAGCTCATTAACATGTGCCACCCTGTTTTTAAAGGGATTAAAAGTAATTGGACAATTGACTCAAAGGTTGTTTCATGGGCAGGTGGGGGCAATTCCTTCCTTATGTCATTCTCAATTAAGCAGATAAAAGGCCTGGAGTTGATTTGAGGTGCGGTGCTTGCATTTGGAAGATGTTGCTGTAAAGAAAACATGCGGTCAAAGGAGCTCTCCATGCAGGTGAAACAAGCCATGCTTAAGCTGCGAAAACAGAAAAAACCCATCCGAGAAATTGCTACAATATTAGTAGTGGCAAAATCTACAGTTTGGGACATCCTGAGAAAGAAAGAAAGCACTGGTGATCTCATCAATGCAAAAAGACCTGGACGCCCACAGAAGACAACAGTGGTGGATGATCGCAGAATAATTTCCATGGTGAAAAGAAACCCCTTCACAACAGCCATCTAAGTGAACAACAGTCTCCAGGATGTAGGTGTATCAATGTAACGTCTCTGCCTGTTCGGGTCTCGGCGCCACCCTCCGCTCGCAAGCTGTGGCGAAGGAGGCGTGTTCAGTTTGGTTCTTTGTGTAGGTTTGGCTTCCTGACCTCTCTTTTTGTCGTTTGTTTTGTCTTGTCCTGTTCTGTGTGTCACTTACCCAGTATAGGGCTCGTCTTCAGGTTGTCCTTTTACCATTTAGGGTAACTGAGGCAATAGGAAGGGACAGTGGCTGGGGTGAGATTAGGGCTCACTTGTTTCTGTCCTTCCTCCCAGACCCTGCAGTAGTGTCAGGGTATTGCTACGTTTGGCAAGACCCTAACAGAATAACCGGCCCATAACATTCTGCCATTTCTTCCCATAGGATCAGTATGGATCCTATTCAGGGCCTTGCAGGCCAAGTTGGAAGGTTTGGCAAGCCTGGTAGCTGAGCTTGCTAAACAGGTGCAGACCCTTACTGATGCCGCTGCAGCATCCCCAGTTGTTTCTGCCCTTTTTAGGGTTAAGATGTTACTCCCTGACCGTTTTTCAGGGGATCGTGAAAAATTTGAGACTTTCCGGGAGTCATGTCGCTTGTATTTCCGGATTAATCCACATACATCCCAGGCCCAAATGGTGGGAGTAGTTATATCCCTCCTACAGGGGGATCCACAAGCTTGGGCCCTTAAACTCCCTCCAGGGGCTGAGGAGTGGATTGACTTTGAAAAATTTTTTTTGTCTTTGGGGTCTATATATGCTGAGCCAGACCACATTGGGCTTGCGGAATCGCAACTCCTCACCATGCGGCAGGGCAAACGCTCTGCTGAGGAGTACTGCTCAGAATTCCGCAAGTGCAGCGTGACTGCAGGTTGGTGTGAGTCAGCTCTAAAGGCCCACTTTAAATAAGGCCTATGTGACCGTGTTAAGGAGGTCTGGGTTGGTCAACCAGATCCCCCTACTCTTAAGCAGGCTATGACACTGGCTGTCCGTATTGACCATAGGATCCGGGAAAATATTAAAGAGAGAATAGGGTCTGCTTCTTCCAAGTTTTCTGTCTCTCCCCTCTCTCTCTCCTGAGAAACCTGTTATTTCTCCCATGACTCCTGGTGAGGAACCCATGCAACTGGGAGCTATAGACGCCAAGATGAGACGAGAGCATCGTCTCAGGAACAACCTCTGCCTGTACTGTGGTACTTCCGGTCATTTCATCCGTGACTGCTCGACCAGACCTCGCAGACCAGCAGAAAAGCTTCAGTGCCTGAGAGGTGATCAGAAGAACCACTCAGGCAACCAGGTATTTGCTGATATGACTGCTCTACACACTTTAAATTGTGTTACTGAGGAGACTGTCTCGGCTGCTAAAGGTGGGAAACACCAGGTGAATAAAAAATGTTTGCCTGGCCCACCAGTGTCTGTGGTTGTGCAAAAAGACCCTGAATTTAAGGCAGAAAAAATACTGGGTCCTACTAAAACCGGTTTATCTGGTGAGGATCCGGTGGCCCCTCTTAAGGGGGGGGTACTGTAACGTCTCTGCCTGTTCGGGTCTCGGCGCCACCCTCCGCTCGCAAGCTGTGGCGAAGGAGGCGTGTTCAGTTTGATTCTTTGTGTAGGTTTCTTGTTGCTCAGTCTGAACATGGTCCTAGACAATGTAATGGATTTCCGGCCACACCCGTGTTCTGAGCATTTCTCTCTGGACTGCATGAAGTTAATCTCCTTCTGGCCTGTTTGATTGACAGCCTGTGTACCTATCAGGACTTTCTATAAACAGGTTGTCAGCCCTCACATGGTCGCCGGTTATTGCTCTGACTTTGCCTGCTCTCTTTGTGCCCTTGATATTTACTGTGCTATTTCTCTGATCTTTGGCTTGCCTTTTGACTATTCTCTTGGATTGTGATTTTGTACTGCATTGCTCGTTTGTTACCGACCCCTTGGCTAGCTGACCTCCCTTTGTTGTTGTGCATCCTGTCTGCGTTCTGTGTGGTCACTTACTCAGTATAGGGCTAGTCTTCTAGTTGTCCTTTTACCGTTTAGGGTAACTGAGGCAATAGGAAGGGACAGTGGCTGGGGTGAGATTAGGGCTCAGTTGTCTCTGTCCTTCCTCTCAGACCCTGCAGTAGTGTAGGGTATTGCTACGTTTGGCAAGACCCTAACAATCAATATCCAAATCTACCATAAAGAGAAGACTGCATGAAAGTAAATACAGACTGCACGGTGCAAGACATTCATAAGCCTCAAGAATAAGAAGGCTAGATTGGACTTTGCTAAAAAACAGCTAAAAAAGCCATCACAGTTCTGGAAGAACATTCTTTGGACAGATGAAACCAAGATCAACCTCTACCAGAATGATGGAAAGAATAAAGAATGGTGAAGGCGTGGTACAGCTCATGATCCATAGCATACCACATCATCTGTAAAACATGGCGGAGGCGGCAGTGTGATGACTTGGGCATGTATGGCTGCCAGTGGCACTGGGTCACTAGTGTTTATTGATGATGTGACACAGGACAGAAGCAGCCGGATGAATTCTGAGGTATTCAGAGACATTCTGTGTGCTCAAATCCAGCCAAATCCTGCCAAACTGATACATAATACAGATGGACAATGACCCAAAACATAAAGCAAAAGCAACCCAGGAGTTTATTAAAGCAAAGAAGTGGAATATTCTTGAATGGCCAAGTCAGTCGCCCGATCTCAACCCAATTGAGCAGCATTTCACTTGTTATAGACTAAACTTCAGACAGAAAGGCCACAAACAAACAGCAACTAAAAACCGCTGCAGTAAAGGCCTGGCCGAACATTAAAAGGAGGAAACACAGCGGCGTCTGGTAATGTCCATGAGGTCAAGACTTCAGGCAGTCATTGCCAACAAAGGGGGAACAACCAAGTATTAGAAATTCACATTTTATTTACAATTATTTCATTTGTCCAATTACTTTTGAGCCCCTGAAATGAAGGGATTGTGTGTAATACATGGTTTATAGTTCTCACATTTTTATGCAAATCATTTTGTTCAACCCACTGAATTAAAGCTGAAAGTCTGAACTTCAACATTGTGGTAATGTCCAGAACCAAATCTAGAAAAATGTTGCCTCTGTCCAAATATTTATGGACCTAACTGTACATAGAGAACACACTATGTTTTTTTTATTATTATCCTATTATCCTTCCTTATTTTAACAAAGAAGGAAGGGAAATGTCTCTATTTTTCACATTTTTTCATGTTTTTTTTTTTTTTGGTACAAAAAAAAAATATATATCTATATATATATATAGATATATCTATATATATATCAAATTCGTTTTCCTTATCTGTTATGGTCATTTTCATGTAGATGACATAGTTTTGTGTGACTGGAGGCGGGGCTAGGCCTTGTGATGTAAGCAAGGTAGTGGTGTTCTTAAATTAAAATTTTACCTTTTTTTGTCTAATTTATGTATTTTACACATTGTGTCAGACTCATAACAGACCATTGATGGGGACATACTGTATTAATATTATTATTATTTTTTTTTTTCAATAATTTCCCCTGTGGGTTCACATCTGTACTGGAGTCTCGAAACCACTGAAGATATATATATATATATATACGCCCTGACTCCTTGCAGGGTTAGGGAGTGGACCACCCAGACGTATAAAGTCAATGGGTGCTTCAGAACTGGTTAAGATTAATGTTTATGCCCAAATATTCCTATACAGTGCCTAAATACATCTTTAAAGCAAATATCGCCATATAATACCTAAATAGTACCTCCATACAGTTTTCAATTACTGCCATCATAGTGCTACCACTGATAGGGGAGTCTTACTTTAATATTTCTTCCTCGGTTCTGTCCCCGATGGGTTGGGAGGTTCCTGAGTCATAACTGAGAATATGTATCCATAAGTTTGTTTTATCTCTGCAGTATTCTCGGGAAGGCTCCTTCATACAAGTTGTATATTTGCTTTATTGTCTCATAAATACAAAATACTCCATAATTAAAAAGAAGCAGATTTTACATCCAATGAGTCCAGGCAGCAGCAAGGAAAAGCCATCACATTAAAAGCGGTGGGATTTTTCAGATGAAGTCAGCAAGTGGCGTATAAAGCTAATAAAATAAGGGTCCTTAAAAAAGGTACATAAAAAAGTCCATAACAAAGCAGACAGTAGGTAGACACAGAGACATTGTTAGTATTCTTAGTGGTGGATCCTTATACTGTGATAGCTTTGGTACTGCTATACTGAGGTGTGGATTATATGGAATCTACCTGTTCTTCACGCATAACTAGAGATAAGCGAACTGCTTCGTCACTAACTGGATTCAATCCAAATATTCCAAATTGTTCAGATTTTAACGAAACTGAACAAATGGCGATTTGCTTCGGACGAACAAAAATGGCTGCTACCTTATACTCTGGGGTCTCTTTAGACTCCAAAGTATAAGGCAGGGTTCACCTACCATTGGAGTCCGTTATGAAGATGTCCGTTAAAAAAAAAAAAAAACGGACACCTATCATAACAGACACTAACTGATGTTAATGTGTCCGTTTTTTTAACTGATCCAAATAATGGTTCAGTTAAAAAAACGGACACATTAGCATCAGTTAGCGTCCGTTTTTTTTTGGGGGTTTTTTTGTTTCTCCTTTCTGAGCATGCGCAGGAAAAAAACGGACATAAAATAATGGACAGTAACTGATGGCTATCAGTTACTGTCCGTTATAAGTCCGTTACCCATAGACTTCAATGTTAAAAAAATAACGGACACTTGCTGTCCGTCAAGAATCCGTTTTTTTTCAAACGGACAAAAAGTCCTGCATGTAGGATTTTTTGTCCGCGAAAAAAACAGACTTCTGATGGATTTGGTGTAAACGGACACAAACGGACACTAATGGACACAATATAAAAACCCATTGAAATTAATGGAAATTTTAACGGATTTCTGACGGTTCAGCTAGTGTCCTATGCTAAAATCTTGTAATGGACAATAGCAACGGACACTACTGACGGTCACCAATGGTAGTGTGAACGCCCCCTAATAGGTGGAGGCCCAGAGAAAGTGACAAAAAAAAAACAAAAAACACATTTTTTGGAGATATCAGCGTTTGCAGATCTCCTGTGATGTCAAGGACCCAGTAATACTGCAGAGGCCTGTTATTGGGCCACCAGTGGTCACATGGACGTGCCGAGCATCATGACGTTATGACACTCGGCGTTCCCATGTCACCGTTGAGGCCCAATCACAGGCCTCAGCAGTAACTCCAGGTGCATGATGTCACAGGAGAGTGCCAGACGTCACCGAAGAGGAAGAAAGAGAGCGTTGGATGCCAAGGAGAGTCAATAGAGGTAACGGAAGGAGAGTATGGATGTTTTTTTTATTTTTTACACCTATTATACTCTAGGGTCTGAAGAGACCACAGAGTATAAATGTCCCTTTCACTTTGGAATAACTTCAGCTGTGTTTGCCTTAGAGAGCTAGAAATTGGATATATAGGTTTCTAGAAGCCCTGATAGTGTTCTACACTATGTTTTATAGATAGGTTCCTAGGAGCCCTGACAGTGTTCTACACTATGTATTATAGATAGGTTCCTAGGAGCCCTGACAGTGTATACACTATGTTTTATAGATAGGTTCCTAAAAGCCCTGAGAGTATTCTACACTATGTTTTATAGATAGGTTCCTAGAAGCCCTGAGAGTATTCTACACTATGTTTTATAGATAGGTTCCTAGGAGCCCTGACAGTGTTCTACACTATGTTTTATAGATAGGTTCCTAGGAGCCCTGACAGTGTTATACACTATGTTTTATAGATAGGTTCCTAGGAGCCCTGACAGTGTTCTACACTATGTTTTATAGATAGGTTCCTAGGAGCCCTGACAGTGTATACACTATGTTTTATAGATAGGTTCCTAGGAGCCCTGACAGTGTGCTACACTATGTTTTATAGATAGGTTCCTAGGAGCCCTAACAGTGTTCTACACTATGTTTTATAGATAGGTTCCTAGGAGCCCTGACAGTATTCTACAGGTCCTCAAAACTTGGAGATTAGGTTTCTTCTTCCCTTTTCCTTTGTTTACTTTGCTGCCCGATTGGTTCTGACCCTTGGCTCTCTTTATTACCTATGTCTGTTTGTCTTCTCTGAGTTTTGTGTATTCACTTGTATTGTAGGAAGGGACCGTCGCCCAGTTGTCCTCTACCGCCTAGGGTAGTTGAGGCAATTAGGTAGGGACAGGGGGTGGGTCTAGCATTAGGACTTACTGTCTCTGTCATTCCCCTTCCTCCCAGGTTCCAGCAGCAGCTACTGGGGAATTGCTAAACTGACAATTTCCTAACATTACTGTCCTGCCTTATCCTTCAGCATTGTTTGATTTGCACCTGTTGTACTCCTGGTTCCAACTTCTGGTTACCTCCTCACTATATCCTTGGTAATTCTATGACTTATCAAATTCTGACTGATCTCCTGGTGACAACCCTTGGTTTCTTTCCTTATCATGCTACTGCCCCTCCACTAAACTGTGACAATTCTGGGGACCAGGACCCAGGAATCCTCCTACAGCAAAGTCCACACTTACTTGCAGATGATAATGGTGATGACCAGAGGATTCTTTAGACTTGGCAACTGTCTAGTGGTTTGCAGCATAAAGTCCCCTTTGCAGTATGTGACTGTAACTTGCCATGAGATGGTGACATAGTGAGAAAATGGGCCATGAGTGAGAAGTGTATTAAGAAAAACAGCTACTAGGTGACAAACTCAAGGGGCGAGACTGAAGTCTAATCTAAAAATGAAACTATCACACATAATTTTTGCTAAAAATTTTGTAGTGCGTACTTTATGGCGTTTTTTCCCATTGGTATTTTTTGTATGCGCAAAGCATTTTCCTGCATATTTTTCTGGTGAAATTAATAGGAAAATGCCTAAAAATATTTAGAAAAAAAAATGCCAAAGGGCAAAAATCACCATAAAATGTAAAATTAGGATAGGTCATCAAGTGAAGATCCAGGGACAACCTAGACCCTCATAGATTAGATGTTTGAAGTGGCAGCGTCACCCCGTGAGCGTCACTTCTCTTTCACAGACCATGTGATGTCACGTTCACTGGTCACATGACCTGATCGCAGCTCAGTCCCACTCAAGTGAATGGGCTGAGCTGCGATATCAAGTATAGCCACTATTCAAATGTACGGCACTATGCTTGATAACTACTGAAGAGGCCGCAGCGCTCACCCGAACAGCATCTTCAAACAGCTGCTCGGACCCCTACCATTCTTTAATTGATGACCTAAGGATAGGTCATCAATGAATAAGTCCCGGAAAACCCCTTTAGGCTAAAGCCCCACATAGCGGGCTGCAGCGAAAAAGTGGTGCAGGAAAAACCGCGGCGAAAACACATCACGGTTTTTCCTACAGCGCTTTTCACAGAAAGACCGCAGAGTTTTCCTCTGTGGCTTTTCTGCTTCCATTATACCTATAGGGAAACCGCCAGCATTTCCATAGATATGATTGACATGCTGCGATTTCCAAAAATGTGCCGGTTTTGGAAATCGTAGCATTTCTGCTGCTGGTATTTTTGTGCAATGTGTGGATGGCATTCCATAGCCCCTTTGCAGGGACTGTAAAGCCACGGCATTTCCACCACGGGGGGTCCCGGCCTTAACTCCTTCCTGTCTATAGATATACCATAACACCTACTTTTAGTGTCTTTGTTTGCCAGATGCATCTGACTGTTAGTCCATGCTACAGTGTTACATAGGATAGCTCCCTCCAGTCTCTTAATGGGACAAAAAATGTAAAACGAAAAAAAAAAATTATAATTTTTTTAATGAAAAAATATTACTTTTAAAATATTTAAAAATATATATATATTATTGCTAAAACCATAATAAGTCTTACAAGAAATATACCACATTATTTAAATATGATATAAAAAAAGCAAATAAAAAGTTTTGGCTCCTGGAGTAAAAAAAATGTAATCACCGCCCCCTTAAGGCCCAAATAAGCGCATCCTTTAAGATTGCATTCTGTGATCATACACTTCCGCATGTCTCATCGTTTCCAGTCACAATATCTAATATATTCCTCATCCGGCATAACATTCATTATAATAAGTCCAAAAAGACCCGTAAAAACAAACACACGCAGTGCTACGGCACGGAGCCTCGCTCTTGTGGATCTTCCTACAGCTCTGGCCTGGTTTGTACACTAAACCCACCTTCAGTTTGACGTCTATTGATAACCATTTGTCAGAAACATCGCGGCCAACTGGAAGGGTTTTTACTTAACAGAACAGATGGCCGAGCCGCAGTCATCTGTCTAAGGAAGCAGCGTGCGCTCGCAGTAGAACACAAGAGGGAGCGCATCTCGTCTTTAACCTTTACATACAGAATCCTCACCCAGGCATCTTTAATTGCTGAATGTCTCAAGTCATTAATCTCGGAGGAGGTGGAGATAAATATTTATATATAGTCTATGCATTCTTCCTGGCATCCATTCAAGTACAGGATGCAGAGAATATTCCGTATCTCCAATCTACAGAACATGTTAATTACGCTTCATTAGTGACGGCTTTAGATTGGACAGAGAAGGAGAAGAGTAAGAAGTCTCATCCCTCAGTTATGTACAGATACACGTCAGCTTGGAATGGGTGTGGATGGAAAGCTGCATCATTTAAAGGGACCCCCAAAAATTATACCTACTATTCATTTAAGGCTGGGGCTCCGCGTTGCGGAAACGCAGCTTTTTTTTGTCGCAGATTTTGCTGCGGTTTTTGGAGCCAAAGCCAAGAATGGCTACAAAAGGAATGGGAATTATATAGGAAGTTCTTATACTTCTACCTTCTGCTCAATCCACTCCTGAGACAAAAAAAAAAACACAGCAAAATCTGCAACAAAAAAAGCTACCCCAGCCTTACTCAGATGTTGCTCCTTGGCTGTTTTTTAGCCAGTATTTATCCCCTAGCTCATAGGCCGCAATGCAAAATCAGTACCAGGGCCCCCACTTACCATGTGCTATCTATAATACTGAGGTCTTCTCATATTGTAAAGAGGCCCTTGGCCCCCCTAAGGCTCCAGGGCCTGGTAGCGATTGCTACCTCTGCACCCCCTATAGCTACGCGCCTGCCTATAGGTAAAGATTTCAATATAATTTTTAAGCTCCTGACTGGAAGGCTATGGGAGAGTACCAGGAAGTCGCAGATACCCCTTCAGGTGACCAGGGGCACAACTAATAAGAAATATGCGGATGACACTAAGGCTGAGGCCCCACAGGTTTTTTTTGTTGTTGTTGCAGATTTTGCTGTGCTTTTTTGAGCCAAAGTCAGAAGTGGATCGAGCATAAGAACTTCCTATATTTATATATTTAACTTTTGCAGTCATTCTTGGCTTTGTCTCAAAAAAACGCAGCAAAATCTTAAAAAAAAAAATGCAACGTGGGGCCTCAGTCTAAGGGTAAGTTCACATTGAGTTTTTTGCAGGTGCATTTTGAGGCAGAATCCGTCACAAAATGTGCCTCGAAAAATGCCTCCCATTCATTTCAATGAGAGTCAGGCAGATTCTGCCTTGCAAACCCCATTCATTTGAATGAGAGGTGGAAAAAAATGCTAGCAGTTTCTACAGCAGTTTTAGGGGGGTTTTTTTGCAAAAAACAAAACAAAACTATTCACCTTTACCTCCTATTCATTGAATGGGGTTTGCAAAGTGGAATCCGCATGAAGATAAGCCATGCCGCTTCTTTTTAACCCTAACAGAGAAATCTGCTAGAGAAAAAAATCTGCCTGACTCCCATTGAAATGAATGGGAGAGTTGCGAGACATTTTTTGAGGCAGAATTTGAGACGGCCTCAAAAATCCGCCTGTAAAAGCTCTGTGTGAACTTACCCTTATAAGGGCACTGTGGTTGACATGAACGGCAACGTGGCTGATGGTGGATACACAGAGGTGTTATGACACTTGGGGAGTCCAGTGGCTCAGAACTTTGGGGGTCCTGTGATGGACACTTATGGGGGCATGGTCATTATACAGACATTTTGTTAAGGGATATTCATGTAGCATTAGTCAGGTCTATAGAAGTCCATGAAAATGTTCCTTGTATAAATAAAGAGCATACAGTGTTGTGCAGAAGTTTTAGGCAGATGTGGTAAAAATGCTGCAACGTAAGAATGCTTTCAAAAAAAGAAGTGTTAATAGTCATTTAACAAATGAAGTGACCGGGGTAAAGAGAAATGTAAATCCCATCAATATTTGGTGTGACCTTTGCCCTTTGCCTTCCATCAGTTCTTCTCGGTACTTGCAGACAGTTTTTGGCAGAACTAAGCAGGGAGGTTGTTCCCACCATCTTGGAGAACTAAGCACAGATCTTCTGTGGATGTAGGCTTGCTCCAATCCTTCTGTCTCTTCATGTCATCCCAGACAGACTGGATGATGCTGAGATCAGGGCTATATCTGTGGGGGCCGTATCATCACTTCCAGGACTCCTCCTCCAAAGGCCAAATATTGATGGGATTTACATTTCTCTTTTCTTCGTTCACTTCATTTTGTCAATTGACAGAAATAAACTATTAAAACTTCTATTTCTGAAAACATTCTTACTGTGCTGCATTTTTTCACACCTGCCTAAAACTTTTGACCAGTACTGTACATGTCAAATAAAATATTTCTATGTGTATAGTCAGAGGTGCATAGTACAGACCTATGTATTATTAGAGAGTTTTATACAGTATAGGACCCCAAACATACTGCATAACAGAGGTGTAGCTATAGGAGGTGCAAAGGTACCGGGCCCAGGAGCCTCAGGGGGCCCAAAGCTCTCTCTATAATATTACAGATAGCACATGGTAAGTGGGGGCCCCATCATATGTTTTGCATTGGGGCCCCTGAGGTTCCTGCATAGGATTACGATGGTGGAGTTTTGGTGGTGGCCACATATAAGAGCATGTCAAGGTCATTACAAGGTCAATAGCTCCGTGGCTTATCCTAGTTTACTCTACATATACAATAATGGAGGCTTCCATTGTAGTGTACGGCACGGTGATGTAGCAGTGCTGTTTTTGACTCTCTACTCAGGACGGCAGAGACAATAGGGGCCGTGCAGACATGCATTAGGTTTCCTTTCCCTGTGATTTGATATGATATTGTGGATGAATAATTAATAATATTAGACTTCCTTTATTATTTACGCCGTTATCCTGTATTTTCCTGCGATTCTCATGTTTGCGGCGACGGCTTTAAGCTGTATTTCCCTGAATGATCATAAACGTGACGAATGAATGTCAGCCATGATTTACAGCGCAATAATCTACTCAATTCTGGAGGGAAACTCATATGGTAAGTTAATAAATTGCGACATCTCGCTGATCACACAAGAGTTAATAAGACATTAAGTGCAGTTTCTTTGTGTTGTATGCAGGAAAGGAAATGGGAAATGTGCGCCAGTGCCGGAGATAAAGAAACACATTTGGAATGGAATTAATGACTTTGCTTCCCCACCATAAATGGGCCGCTCCTATTGTGTATTCCCTGCTATTTCGAGCAGGGGTCCCCCCCCTACTATGGCTCATTTGTCTTAGTATATGGATGCTAGTTTTATCTCTAGTGGATTCCTTTATTGTAATCATTCTGTCCTTGCTTTGATGGATATCATCTTTACATAACCACTATTATTAGAAATCAGAGCTGCAGGGTAAAGCATGGGGGTTGAACATAGCAATTGGGTAAGCAGCCAATAACACTAAGGCCTTATTCACACATATATCATGTACATAGGGCATCTGCATTTTCACAGAGACCATACTCATTCATTTCAATGTTTATTCAGATGGTAGAACAGAAGAAATGAAAGTCTATGGGTCCGTGAAAAAAGTATAATGTCCCTCCAACTGCTCCTACAGTATAATTTCCCCCTCCAGTTGCCTCAGTATAATTTCCCCCTCTAGCTGCTCTTACAGAATAATGTCCCCTTTCAGCTGCCCCCACAGTATAATGTCTCCCTCCATTTGCCCCCACAGTATAATGTCTCCCTCCATTTGCCCCCACAGTATAATATCCCTCTCCAGTTGCCCCACAGTTTAATGTCCCCCTCCAGTTCCCCACAGTATAATGTCCCCCTCAAGTTCCCCACAGTATAATGTCCCTCTCCAGCAGCCCCACAGTTTAATGTACCCCTCCAGATGCCCACAGTATAAAGTCCCCCTCCAGTTTCCCCCACAGTTTATTGTACCCTTCCAGATGCCCACAGTATAAAGTCCCCCTCCAGTTGCCCCCACAGTTTATTGTACCCTTCCAGATGCCCACAGTATAAAGTCCCCCTCCAGTTGCCCCCACAGTTTAATGTACCCCTCCAGTTACCCCCAGAGCATAATGTCCTCTTCCAGTTGCCCCCACAGTTTAATGTCCCCCTCCTGTTGCACCCATAGCATTCCTCGTTCCCCTGCTAGTCTTCTCTTCTATCTCTGATCCGGAGTCTTCAGGGAGCTGCAGGCGCGATGTAAGTGACATCATCACATTGCGCCTAGAGCTCCCAGAGCAGAGACAGGTTGAATGCTGAAGCAGGAGCCATAGTCATCTGTTTCCTCTGGATGCAGATGAGTTGAAGCCAGGACATACCTCTGACCGACTGGGACAGGACCCGGAATGCGGGACTGTCCTGCTGAATCTGGGATGGTTGGGAGGTATGTCTTTAATATCAGTGGCACCTATTGTCTTCTTCAGGGCAATTATCCAGGCTCTTGAAAATAAAATGGATCCTTTAATTATTTTACTGTGGTCATTAAAGGGATTTATGGAACTAAAATACTGATGCCTTATCCTTAGTTTAAGTCATCAATAGCAGATTGTCCTCCTAGGTGACAGCCTCTAAATGTTTCAAGCATGTCCTAAAGTGTGACAACGCATGGTTGTATGGGTGCCCAATCCTCACATAGGTTTAGTGGCTAATCTTATAAATATGACTGTAATTCGTAGTGAAGGTTAGCTTGGAGCGTAACCAGCTTGAGAGTGTATTGGACAGCTTACTCCTCCTGGCCACAAGAACACCATTTGACTCTGCAAACCGGACACCCTAGGTCAATTGTGGGTGAGACAATGGGCTTTACGGTGATGGGCAGTGGATCCCCAACCCAATTGTCCTAACTACAACTGTTACTTTCAACCCATCATCTGTCGTACCACTGAAACACAGTGGCACAGTGGCACTTTCCCAGCGGAGGAGTGCAGTGTCCTCTGCACTGGTTGAATGGCTGTTCACATCGATGTCCATGGATGTGTTGGGTTCATCAGTACGGGAGCAACTCTTACTGAGTGGTTCTGGCTTTATGAGAGGGTCCTAAGTAGAGGAGTAGGGGCGTACGGATATACAGAAGGTTGTCTTTATGAGACACTGGGGCAAATTTATCATGCTTTGTACACCAGTCTTCTCTTTTGTGCTGCCACTATGCCGAAAGGGAGCATGCCAGTGGTGTAGCATGGGCGAAGCTGCTGTCCCCGTCAGATTTATGATCATTTACACTAGTTTACTGTTGTGAATGGTGCTTGTAAGGCTGGGTTCACATCTGCTTTGGAGACTCCCTTGCAGTGTCCATCTAAAATCGGCATGCAAAAAAATGCTGCAAGTCTGGAGCTTTCAGTTAAAAAGTACGTGCACCCGATAGACCCCATTATAGTCAGTGGGGACATTCGAGCTCCATTTATATTCAAGATTTTAGCTGACCATTTGTCTGTTGGTCTGATCCTCTGACAAACCATAAGAACGAACACCTAGTGTGAACCTAGCGTATACTGTTCCATCTGTGAGCTGGGAAAGTTTCAGAGCAAAGCCACGCTGGTGGAAGCACCAGATTTACGTGGAGGCATACACCTCATCATAAATCAGGCACCTCCTCCGTCAGCAGAGACATTAGTACAATCCCTTCCGATGCCTTTAAGTAAAGTAGGCAGGGCCGGCCAGGTTTGTGTGGGCCCTTGGGCAACAGAGCCCCAATGGGCCCCTTTTGGAGTAACTCATGCACCCTGCAGCAAAAAAACAATCAAAATTTGGTGTTTCTTGCTGTGGTGGACCTACTGGAGTGGACTGTAATACAGTCCATTCCATACAAGTACATACAACCTGTTCAGACATCGGAAAGTAAAGAGGAATTTGAGGGAGGACATCTGCCTCGGATTCTTCTTTGTTTTCTGCCCCCCGTTCACAGTGCAGAGTATCAGTATTCTGTTTAGGCTTTCCACCGCTGATTAGGCCCAAATAAATTATTCTAACCAGTGGGGAGTCTTAAGGTACGTCCTCCAAATCAGCTGCAGAATCTGCGCAAGATCCAGCAGGACACTTTTTTTTCAGCTTCCTGCTCCAATTAGATTCAATAGGAGGCAGAATGAGGGAGGAATCTGCTGCTGATATAGGGGCAAAATCTGCTGCAAAATCAGTGCCAGATTCCACTGTGTGAACAGGGCCTGATACTGTTAATAGTGCCACTCCACAGTGGCCCCCACACAGTATCTTATGCTCCATAGTGTCCCCCACACAGTCTCATATGCTCCACAGTGGCCCACACACAGTATTATATACTTCACAGTGACCCCCACACAGTATTATATGCCCACGGTGGCCCCACACCGTATTATATGCTCCACACTGGCCCCCACACAGTATAATATGCCCACAGTGAGCCCCACAAAGTATTATATGCTCCACAGTGGCCCACACACAGTATTATATGCTCCACAGTGGCCCCCACACAGTATTATATGCTCCATGGTAGCCCCCACACAGTATTATATGCTCCAAGGTGGCCCCCACACAGTATTATATGCTCCACAGTGACCCCCACACAGTATTATATGCTCCACAGTGGCCCTCACACAGTATTATATGCTCCACAGTGACCCCTACACAGTATTATATGCTCCACAGTGGCCCCCTCACAGTATTATATACTCCACAGGGGCCCCCACATAGTATTATATACTCCACAGTGGCCCCCACATAGTATTATATACTCCACAGTGGCCCCTACACAGTATTATATACTCCACAGAGGCCCCCACACAGTATTATATGCTCCTAAGAGCCCCCCCTTCCCCTAGAGCCGGTGCTATTATTATACTCTGGGGTCACCTCAGAGTATAATAATCAGATGCCCAGGGGAAGTAATTAAAAATAACGAACACTTATACTCACCTTACCTCACCTCTCCTGTGTATCCTCGCTCCTTACGACTGTCTTTAACATCTTCCTTGGTCCTATTCTGACTTGAGACTGAGGTCACGTGCCCCAGACATCACTGTTGGGGCCTGTTATTGGGCCTCAGATGTCACGTGGGGTGTGACGACGTCATTACGTCCATTTGACCACTAGGGCCCAATCACAGGCCCCAGCACAGACGTCTGGGACATGTAACCTCAGTCACTGGCCAGAAGAACCCCTGAGAGGATGCTGAGCCCAGGAGAGGTGAGTATAAGTATTTTTTTTATTTTTAATCACCTCCCATGGGCTGCCATCTATTGGAAAGGGGCCCGCTATCATGGTGGTCCAGGACCCCGGCCATTTCCAGCTAGACCTGGGCCCCGTACCCTGTACCATTATGCCACTGCTGAGTGGGCCCCATGAGGAACTTGGGGCCCTGGCACTTGCTCGGGTAACCCAGGTGTTGACGTCGGCCCTGAAAGCAGGTAGATGTCTGATATTGTAATATTGTAGGAATGTTGAGTTTTGTAATTCGTAGCGACGCGTTTCACATTCATAAACCTGTAACAAAGGAACAGAACAGCAATTGAGTAAAATAGACTGAGTGAGGACAAGGACACGCGGGAGAGATGAGACAAACCAGATGGTTTTTAGTTTTTAAAGTTAGCAGCTGCACAGGCAGAGTTATTTCAGTACAGGGATACTATACATAGTATATACATCGGGGTAAAATAGGGACAGGGTGATAGTACAGCGAATGTTTGTCTGAACATTATTTAATGCACCGTCTCCTGTCACGTATTAGGTGTCACTGAGGACAGAGGGATAGCTTGAAGCTCCTGGGTACCTGATGCAAAATCTGTAATGGGGCCCCTCTTTACCCTGTCCTATTTATAATCAGGGCTGGATCCAGGTTTTTGTGGGCCCTTGGGCAACAGAGCCTCAGTGGGTCCTTTTTGGAGCAAGTCATGCGCACCGCAGCAAAAAACCAACAGAAATTGGACTGGACTGTAATAGTCTATACATTACAAGTAGATACAACCTGTTCAGACATCGCAAAGTAAAGAGGAATTTGAGGCGGACATCTGTCCCTGATTTTCTTTCCTGAAGGTGCAGAACATCAGTAATCCGTTGCGGCTTTCCACCGCTGATTAGGCCCAAATGAGTCTAATACAGGCGGAGTCTCAAACCGCGGCCTCCAAATCAGCTGCAGAATCTGTGGCAAGATCGAGCAGGATGATTTTTTCTCCCAGCGTCCTGCTCCAATTGTTTTTAATGGGAAGTAGAATGAGGGGAGAATCTGCCACTGATTTGGGGGCCAAATCCGCCACAAAATCAGTGCCAGATTCTACCGTGTAAACATGGCCTAATATTTTAGAGCAATGAACGCTTTCATCTGTATTAAAGGAAGTGCTCAATGCAGAAACTGAGTGGTCACCCAGAGATACACACATATATATATATATATATATATATATATATATATTGTAAGTATGTGATCCAGAGGGCGCTGTTGAGCGACCCAGGCCAGAAAAGGCTCTCAGCCACGCCTTTGGGTGGTGGCACGTAACTCCAGGAGGGCTGGAGTGTCCTGCAGGAAGCAGGAAGTGGTGGACCAGCTAGGACAGAGAGAGAGGCTCTGTCCCAAAAGGGCTGGCGTCCACAGGGGTGGACCAGCTAGGACAGAGAGATAGGCTCTGTCCCAAAAGGGCTGGCGTCCACAGGGGTGGACCAGCTAGGACAGAGAGATAGGCTCTGTCCCAAAAGGGCTGGCGTCCACAGGGGTGGACCAGCTAGGACAGAGAGATAGGCTCTGTCCCAAAAGGGCTGGCATCCACAGGGGTGGACCAGCTAGGACAGAGAGATAGGCTCTGTCCCAAAAGGGCTGGCGTCCACAGGGGTGGACCAGCTAGGACAGAGAGATAGGCTCTGTCCCAAAAGGGCTGGCGTCCACAGGGGTGGACCAGCTAGGACAGAGAGATAGGCTCTGTCCCACAGGGCTGGCGTCCACAGAGGACTGTTGCTGGAGCTGAGCAACAGTCAGGACAGTTAGGGGCTCAAGGAGAGAGTTAGGGCCCTAACTGTGGACTAGGTTGTTTGTTGTTTTGCTATGTTGCAGTTAAGCTGAATAAAGCCACTTTTATTTTACACTTGGACCGTCTGAAAGCTATCTTTCCGGCGCCCAGTACCACGAACCACCGCTGTCCGGACCAGGAGAAGCCGCCATTTTGAGTTTAACTCCCCAAATTATCACAATATATATACAGTATATACACTGACGAGAAAAAGGGTAACAATGTTCTGCACTTTTGACTTTCAGGCTCCATATCTCACCATCCACTACAGCTTCATACTTGAGACTACCATCATTGAAACTATTTTCATATGATTAGTTATGCAGATTCTTGTCATGTAACTACATTGTTACTGTTTTGCTCCTGGTGGTGTCAAAATCTTTTTCTTGTATACTACACATTACACCCTGTCCTCACATTCCCTAATAGCTCAGGGTGTTATTAGGTTTATTCCCAGGTGAAAGGTCACTGGTTCAAATCGAGGATCAGCCAAGAAAAGAGAAACAGCATCATCAGATCATCGATAGCGATCTCTCGGCCAAGAAAATTGCCAAACTGCATCATGTGAGTGCCATGACAGAAGGAAGAATACAGAATGAAGTCCGTCCATCCATACAAAAGCCAAGAGATGGACGTCCAGGCAAAATATTGGAGTCAACAAGTCGGCTCATCACAAGGTCTATCAGTTCTGGCGCGACAAACACAGCAGTGGTGGTGGCTCGTATGCTTCGTAATAGTGAGATCACAGACATCCATGCAAGCACCATACGACACGTGAATGGTGACCCGAAAAAAGGTGAAGAAGTCTTGACTCAAAATTTGCAAAAAATGAACAGTAGAAGATTGGAAACAGGTGATTTGGAGCGATGAGATGAAAGTCAATGACTGGGCTCTGATGGGAGCAAATGGGCCTGGAAGAAACAAGCACAAGGGGGCTAACAGATTGAGGAATTGAAAGAACTATCAAGTTTTGGGGAGGAAGCCTGATAATATGGGGTTGTTTCACAGCCAAAGGTGTTGGATTCTTGGACAGAATTGATGGTGGTCTCAATACTGAGCTATATGTGAGTATCCTACAAGACAAGTTACTTCACACACTCAATTACTATGATTATGAAAAGGATGACTTAGTGTTCCAGCAGGACAATGACCCAAAGCATACATCGAGATTAGCAAAGAAATGGTTCAATGACAATGAAGCAGAGGTGCTGGATTGGCCCCCATAGAACCCAGACCTCAACCAAATCAAACACTTTTGGATAGAAAAAGTTATAATCGTACCCAAGTGAGTCAACCAGTAGGCACCACTCCCTGCAGTCTTTGACCCTCTTCAATGACATCACAAACATAGGTTATGCCAGCATCATTATGCGTTGTGATGCTGGCCTGACCCACATGATGTCTGTGACATCATTGAAGAGGCCTAAAATCAGCAGGGAGTCGTGCCGGAGCCCAGGAGAGGAAAATAATACCTGCTTTTATGTCTGATCACCTCCACTGGGCCTCTGATCATTATACTATGGGGTCTGAAGACACTAAAGAGTATAATAATAGTATTTTTGGTTCGGTCGTATTCGGTCCAAATAAAACCACCAGGTGATCCTTGCAAGATGAATCTAGCTAGGTTCACCCAACAAATACCCGTGGTCCTACTTACCGATCCCCACTCCTGAGGTGGCTGTGGGCAGGAACAGAGACTGGGCAGCTTAGTGGGCCCCTTCTGGAGCTTGGGGCCTAGGATGCTGACGCAGGCCCTGTTTATAATAGTGGTATATTATAATTGTTATGGGGCATCCTCCAGAGAACTGAAAAGTTCCATATAGAAGCCAGAAGCAGCAGTCTGTCTACCAGTATACAGATGATAATATGCTCCTTTGTGCCTACCTCTTTCGAGCAATGGCAACATCCTCACTGCTCCAAAGAGCTTATTTGCATATTTACAAAAACAACATCTCAGCAATATTTTGGCAAAAGAAAATACACCATTTGATTTAGGTCTCTCTAACCTATACATGGCTGGGTTGATATGTTGAGTTCTGGTGACTCCCTTTAATGATTTTTTTGGTAGAACGACTTGTTTGCTTTGGGTCTTTGTCTTGCGCCATGATCCACATTCTCTTGAGAGTCAGTTCACAGTTCTGACATTTTCCTATATGCTGATAGAATTCAGAATCCATTGTTCTACCAATGACAGCAAGCCCTCCTGGCCCAGAAGCAGCAAAAAAAGCAGTACCAAACCATGACAAATGATATGAGGATTTTATACTGGAACGCATTTTTTTCCTTTCTCCATATAGGACTCCTTGGGTTATATGAGAAGAGTTATATTTTGTACTTATCTTTCCACAAAATATTGTTTCCGTAGCCTTCGGGCTTGTCCAGGTAACCTTGAGCAATGGCTTTCTCCTTGCAAGCCTGACATCCACCATTGTTTTTCAGTGTTCTCCTGATGGTGGACTCATCAACATTAACTGATGTGAGAGAGGCTTTTAGTTTCCAAGAGGTTACCTTGGTTTCCTTTGTGATCTTGCGAATTATTATACTCCTTTCTCTTGTTGTGATCTTTGTTGGTCAACCACTCCATTCCTTCATTTGTACACAATCTGTCTGACAGTGAAATGGTGTCGTCCAAACTCTGAGATGGTTTTCAGCCTGATGAGCATCAACAACTCTTCTTCTGAGGTCCTCAGAAATCTCCTTTGTTTGTGCCATGATACACCTCCACCAACATATGTTATGAAGATCAGACGTTGATAGATCCCTTTTCTTTAAAGAAGACCTTTCCATGTCCTCTGACATTAGTGTAATAAGTTGACACGGCGCTGAATTCTAACGGCACCAATATCTCTGCAACCAGGGCAAATATCGACAAAGCTGACTAGCGGTATATAACACCTGCCAATGTTAGAGGACATGTAAGGTCCTCTCTACATAAAGCACATCATCCACTCCCACCTGGTTGCCATCCCATTGTTTGAAAACACCTAACTCTAATTTCACCTTGAAATTATTTGCTTGTGCCAATAAATGTAAATCTAATATTTTGACTAATATATAGAAATTCAGAAAATTTTGAAGGGTTCACAAACTTTCAAGCACCACTTTCAGACAATCAACAGTACCAAGCATAATATCTCCAAAAGTAGCGTCAGCAGTAACACCCATTCTACAGTCCCTGTTGCAAATTCCCTCTAAATAATGCTTACATTGCCTTCGCCCCCAGAAATGCCAGTCACAGACCCCCAAATAGCAGATACTCTTACCCTGTCATGACAATGTGACTTCCTACTGTATACCTGACAACTTGTGACCAATGAAGGTAGGCAAGCTGTGGCAATAAGTTTCTAGGGGAACAAAGGGGTTAGAATTACTGGCTTTAGTATATGGGCACCACAAAGGCTGGTATAGCTGCATGGGCACCTTTGAGACTGGCAAGTTTTGGCATTGTCATCATGAACTATTGTGTTATGGGAACAGAGAAAATGGGCACTATCATATATGACATTACAAAGAATACTTGAAAAAGGACATCAGGGAGATTCTAAAACGAGATATATAAAGGGGCATTTTGCGTGCCATGCATATTTTGACCTCATGCCCCACCCATAGAGGCTATAGCATTTAAATCCCAAATAGTGCCTGACCCTTTTTTATTACAACCCAAATTTAATATAGATGCCCTAAACGATTATAGACCCCAGATCGGAACCCCTAAATACAGACTAAACCCCCTCAATAAATACTACCTTGAGCCCCTTCTAATATAGAACGTAGACCATACTCCCACTAAAGACCAGGGATCTCTTTATACAAACCCCAACAGGAGTCCCCTAAATATACACCCCAGATCAGACTCCTACTTAATATAGAATGCAGGCCAGACTTCCTACTACATACAGACCTTTTGGGACACTAAACCACCCCCAGGTCCTTATGGACTGGTCTGTATTGGTTTTCTAAATAGTCCTCTCCTAAAACTGTCTGTGGTTACTATATACAGTGCCTTGCAAAAGTATTCGGCCCCCTTGAACTTTTCAACCTTTTGCCACATTTCAGGCTTCAAACATAAAGATATAAATTTTTAATTTTTTGGTGAGAAGAAACAACAAGTGGGACACAATCGTGAAGTTGAACGAAATTTATTGGTTATTTTAAACTTTTGTAAAAAATAAAAAAACTGAAAAGTGGGGCGTGCAATATTATTCGTCCCCCTTAAGTTAATACTTTGTAGCGCCACCTTTTGCTGCGATTACAGCTGCAAGTCGCTTGGGGTATGTCTCTATCAGTTTTCCACATCGAGAGACTGAAATTCTTGCCCATTCTTCCTTGGAAAACAGCTCGAGCTCAGTGAGGTTGGATGGAGAGCGTTTGTGAACAGCAGTTTTCAGCTCTTTCCACAGATTCTCGATTGGATTCAGGTCTGGACTTTGACTTGGCCATTCTAACACCTGGATACGTTTATTTGTGAACCATTCCATTGTAGATTTTGCTTTATGTTTGGGATCATTGTCTTGTTGGAAGATAAATCTCCGTCCCAGTCTCAGGTCTTTTGCAGACTCCAACAGGTTTTCTTCCAGAATGGTTCTGTATTTGGCTCCATCCATCTTCCCATCAATTTTAACCATCTTCCCTGTCCCTGCTGAAGAAAAGCAGGCCCAAACCATGATGCTGCCACCACCATGTGTGACAGTGGGGATGGTGTGTTCAGGGTGATGAGCGGTGTTGCTTTTACGCCAAACATATCGTTTTGCATTGTGGCCAATAAGTTGGATTTTGGTTTCATCTGACCAGAGCACCTTCTTCCACATGTTTGGTGTGTCTCCCAGGTGGCTTGTGGCAAACTTTAAACGAGACTTTTTATGGATATCTTTGAGAAATGGCTTTCTTCTTGCCACTCTTCCATAAAGGCCAGATTTGTGCAGTGTACGACTGATTGTTGTCCTATGGACAGACTCTCCCACCTCAGCTGTAGATCTCTGCAGTTCATCCAGAGTGATCATGGGCCTCTTGGCTGCATCTCTAATCAGTCTTCTCCTTGTTTGAGATGAAAGTTTAGAGGGACGGCCGGGTCTTGGTAGATTTGCAGTGGTCTGATACTCCTTCCATTTCAATATGATCGCTTGCACAGTGCTCCTTGGGATGTTTAAAGTTTGGGAAATATTTTTGTATCCAAATCCGGCTTTAAACTTCTGCACAACAGTATCACGGACCTGCCTGGTGTGTTCCTTGGTCTTCATGATGCTCTCTGCACTTTAAACAGAACTCTGAGACTATCACAGAGCATGTGCATTTATACGGAGACTTGATCACACACAGGTGGATTATATTTATCATCATCAGTCATTTAGGACAACATTGGATCATTCAGAGATCCTCACTGAACTTCTGGAGAGAGTTTGCTGCACTGAAAGTAAAGGGGCCAAATAATATTGCACGCCCCACTTTTCAGTTTTTTATTTTTTACAAAAGTTTAAAATAACCAATAAATATCTTTCTACTTCACAATTGTGTCCCACTTGTTGTTGATTCTTCACCAAAAATTTTTACATTTTATATCTTTATGTTTGAAGCCTGAAATGTGGCAAAAGGTTGAAAAGTTCAAGGGGGCCGAATACCTTCGCAAGGCACTGTACTTAACTAGAAGTGAGACTCATCAAACTAGCACTGGTGATGTCTGCACAGCTCTTCACTGATGCTTGGAAAATAAAGCTCAGCTTCAGTGCGCATGCGCAGTAAATCTGGGTTTTACTACTCTGGTTTTAGTAAAGAAATGCAAAGGCGCTTGGAGGAGCAGGATCTGCAATAATCTACAGCGACAGGGCATTAAATCCCTGGCACCTCAGTCAAAGCTGACCGAAATGCCATTTTCCCAGCAGCGCCATTTTGTGTAGGTTCGCTAGTCATTGGAATGAGATTTGGGGCCAGCAATCCATTGCCATGACAGCCGGGAGCCTATTGAAGGCTCCCAAGCTTGTCTTGGCATTTCTTCTACTACAGGCTGCTCTATGCTCTGTGTTCGAAAAAACCCGACCAACAAACTTATAAAAATATTTTTCCCATACAGTGAATGCTATAGCGGGAAAAAAAAATCAAAGGATGCAATAAACGTTCTCCAAAATGGTATAACTAAAAAGTACATCTGGCCCCACAAAAAAAAAAAAAACGCCCTATGCATCCCTGTACATGGAAATATAGTAAAGTTCCGGGTGTCAGAATATACAGTAGCAACTCTAAGAAAAATTTTGGATTTTTTTTTTTAAGGTAATCTCTGGAATCGTGCCGACCCATAGAATACAGCTGATGTGTCATTTTGGCTGCACAGTGAACAACATACAGTAAAAATGAAGCCTGTAAGAAAGTCACACAAATGCACTTTTTCTCCAATTCCACCCCATTCTGATTTTTCAGTACATTGTACAGAATAATAAATGGCACCATTATTAAGAACAATTTGTCTCGCAAACATTAAGCCCTCATATGGCTCTGTGAATGAAAAATAAAAAAGTTATAGGGTTTGGAATGTGTGAAGTCAAAAACGAAAATCAAAAAATGCCTGCAGTGGAAAGGGGTTAATGTAGATACCAAACCAGACTCTCCCAAAAACAGACCCAACACCAGACCCCCTTATTTCAAGACCGAGATCAGACTATTCCCACAATACAGGTCCCAGATCAGAATCCCCTAAAAAAACCCCCAGACCAAACTGTTGCTAAAACACAGACTCCAAACCAGATATATACGCACTTCCCTCTCCAGGTTCCTGCAGTCTTCTTCATGACCACCTTAAAGTATAACTCCCATTTTATCTTTTTGGCTATTGTATTGGGGGGTGTTTGGTGAACATTTTTGTAATAATTAACCTATCTAACTTCCTTTTAATAGAAACAGGCTCTAAAATTCTCCCTACAAACCCTCTAAACTGAGCAGTTACTAAGAAAAATCTGTACACATTTGTATTGCCTGTATGTAGAGCTGAGTATTTACGAAAGGGGATAGTCATTTTAAATGGCTGTATCTCTAGTTTTATACAACCTAGAATAATGGTTCTGGTATCACATGAAAGCTGAGATTCTCATATGATTCTCATATGCAGTACCAGCTATAAATAACTGGAGATATCATCAAGTCTTACGTCCTGAAACAAGCCAGATATGATGTAAAAGTGATCAGTTACTTATAAGGTGCAAATATCTGTTGTGGGGTCTCTTTACAGTGTGGATCTTCCCATGAACACATGGTTTTGCTTTCTCTAGCATAAATCTAGGGGTGATAGCTAGTATGTTTTAATGCTCTATCAGGAAGTCAGTGCCGTTTTAATAGCGTAAGGGGCACTTTTTGTAAGTGGGTCCCTCCACATAATTTAATTTCCCCTTAACTAGCCCTACATAAGACGCCCCGCATCCTCAACCACCAATGTTACACAAAAACCCTGTTCCCACAGATCTGCAGCGTTGATGATGTCTGCGGCTAAGTGTTCATTGCGCTTTCATGTTACGGACAACATCAGACAAAGGCTGAATAATGGAGCACGGTGCTGTGAGCTCCACTATTGTATTCAACCTCTGTATCCTAAGGACACAGATAGAGCTGAATTCATTGCCTGCCACCCAGAACAGTGGGACAGCACCCGAAATGTGGGACTGTCCCACTCTATCTGGGGTGGCTCAGGGGGCCCCCTCTACCACAGGGCCCAATGTGGATGCACCATTGGCCCTTTGGTTAAAGCGGCCCTGCAAGAACTTGTTTCCTATTAGAGATCGTTGTAAATCCCAAGATTCTTTTTGTTTCGGGTGGCTCGGGTTCCTGATTTGTTCAGATAGAACGGGAAGTGACATTATTATACTCTAGGATTCTTCAGACCCCACAGTATAATAGAGAAGGTGTAAAAAATAAAAAAAAACATTTATACTCACCTTCCTTACCTCTTTTAGGCCTCCTTTTGGTGTCCGGAGCTCTCTTGGTCTCCTCGTTGATGTCATACGTCCAGGGCCACATGGGTGATGTCACACTACAGGGATAATACACATATTAATTTTAGAGTACAGTAAATGCACACAGTGATGTCACAGTATGTGGATAATGCACATAGTGATTTTACAATACAGATATAATGCACACAGTGATGTCATAGTACAGGGATAATATAGACAATGATGTCATAGTACATGGAAAACGCCCAGTACGATATAATAGCACAGGGTTAATGCACACACAAAAGATTATTGTAAACACTATGACATCACAAGATATGAAGAAAGTAATTATAATGATGTCACATGCAGGCATTATGATGTCCCAGTAAAGTAATAGAGCTGCTTTCAGTTTTCCGCATCTCCTTCCATACTTATCACTAGTTACACCTTAGGTCTATGTGGATATGGCCCCCTTAGTTGTTGGGCCCCACAGCGGCACAGAAGGGTGAATAATGTGCACTATGTGTAATGGAATGGCACAATGGTAATACCAACAACTTGTTGACTGGTAATAATGCCGATGAGTACTGTATTGTAGCCCCTATGTACTGTAAGCTGTATACTGCATATAGTAATGTATATTACCTTACATTATTATTATGTACTGTAGTACTAAGGCTATATTCACACGACTGCACAGATTCTCGATTATATTTTTCATCTTTTTTACAAATCCATTGAGTCAGGCCGTGTTTCCATCCCCCAAGAAAGTAGAACATGTACTATTTTTTGAAAGTTCACAGACAGCGATCTACTATGAACCCTGGTAGTGTGAATTGAGTCCTAAAGTATATTCGGGATACTATTCACCATGTAAAGACACTGAGCCAACAAGAACTGCTGGGAGATTACAGCTCTGAAGCCAGAAAGATTGTGAATGCAGCTGTGGACTATAATATGTCATGCAATATATTATACTTCAAGGGGAATTCTTGCATAAGCAGTAACTATGGAGTTCATTCAGCACTTTCCTCCTATATGACACATCCTATACTATCGCATAGTTACAATAATTTTTTTTTCCTGCGCGCCCGCTTATCTTTTTATTGTGAAACGCAATAGCCACACACAATAAACAACAAACCCTGTAATTGGCCGTCACACGCAGCTCCTCGCACTCCCATTCGCCCGTCCGTCTGTCAATTTTACACTCAACCCCGCCCACCTCCAACATCCTGCCTCACAAGCCAGAGGGGCGGGCCAATGATAGCTATCGGCCTCTCCTATTGGTTGTGAGAAATTCCTCCACAGAGCTTCTTTCACAGTCAGCTGTTCCTTCATGCCACGCCCACTTTCATTGTTACGTCACTGAGTTTACCTGTAGTGTTACATAGCGGCGCCTCGGATTGGAGAAAGGCACGGCCGCACTTGGGATGAGCCATTGGTTGGCGGAGACGTCAGTCGGCGCCAGGTGGGCGTGTCCAGAAGTGGGACGAGCCGTAGGAGCAGGCGCTGGGGCATTAATTGTTTTGCTGCTGAGCTGTCAAGTTGAACAGTGTTCGTTTTCCTGCGCCCGCCCTGCGCAATTTTTCCTTGCGATTATTTTTTATTTAGAGCTATAATTTTGGCTGGTACTTATTACCCATGATGCCCAGGACTGTGGGCATGTAGCTTTCAGCTAGTGTTGTCAGCCCCCTCCCCCCAACCTTACAGTCCAAGATGGCGGTCCAGGAATCAGCTGCTCAGCTCTCAATGGCTCTGAAGGTTCAGGAGTATCCAACTTTAAAGGTGTGTCATGTTGTGTCTCCTGTGCAGGGTGCATGGATGTCTGCTTGTCTCTTAGTTGCACCCATACCAGGGCTGGACATCACATGGGGGGCATGTGTTGGTGCTTGGGCTTCCGGCGTTGGCGCCGTATGCGCCAATTTCCTAAAAGCATATTATTAGACTATACACTGTGTACGTTCCGGTGTCTGACCTGTCACTTGTGAGCACCGGCATCGGGAAATGACTGATAATATCAATTAGTGATGTCTCTGCATAGTCACGCCCAATTTTACGAAAATAAAGGCGCTGTCGGTGGTTGTCACTGGCGATAAAGTTTTATATAGCGCGCCTCGTAGTGTTGCCTCTACATTGGGTTATATGACCAATTGCCCCCGTGGACCAATAATTTGTATCCATAGGGGCAACCGATATGGCGACAAACTAGTTTCCGACCGACTGTGATGTCACATGATGTGGGCAAAAATTCTTGTTAATATTGCGTATCCTTCGATACGCGTGTTGTTGTTTCCTGACATTCCTAGGAAAGTCGGGTGTTAGGTTTTGGGGTGTCTGATGCCTGACTATATAAGGCTACGTTCACATTAGTGACAATGTGCTCCTGAAATCACACGCACTTCTTTTTTGTCTCCGTCGGCCTCTGTATGTAACCGCTGTTTTAGCGGTGCCCCTGTCCGTTGTTCTGGTCCTCCGATGGAGAGGCGATGCTATTGGCTCTTAGCGTAATAGCGTTAATCGATATAAAGTTCCACAAATTCGTGTTTTGGTTCCTTGCCATTGTCAAAGTCTTTGCTTACTGTCAGTGAACGAAAACATCCAGAGCACGAAGTGTCTCACAGCTGGGGGTCTGCTACAATGGTTTCCAGCCTAGGCAACGAATGATACGTTGTAGAGAACTATCAGAACATAAGATAAGTGTTGTGGTTCTCATGTTTTTATGCTGTATCCGATTGTAGCAAACCCTCAGCTGTGACAACTGTTTGGTCTTTTCACCAGCAGTAGTTAGGGGTCCTTGCGCCCCTACAGTGACTGGCGAGGTCATAACAGTTGGACCCCCTAACTTGGCTATGAACTACCAGTGTTTATCCTTTTAAAGGGGTTATCCAGTTTCTAAGATTGATGGCCTATCCTATTCTAATCAATATTAGAACTGCGGGGAACCGTCACCCGGGACCCCTGCAGATCACTGGTACCGAGCCAGCAGAGGAGAGCTGCGCTTCTCACCCGCTGTACAAATTGTATCGGCAAATGTAGGTACTCCAGCGCTGCCCCCTAGACTTCAATGGGACAGCGCTGCAATACCTAAACTTACGCGTTACCTTGGTACTAGTGATCTGCGAATGTGTTGGAACCCTGCAGATCTAATATTGATTGCCTATTATAAGGATAGGCCATCAATCTTAGTAACTGGATAACCCATGTAAGGGGCAGCACATGGATGTCATTGAGGGAGGTGTCCTCTAGATCTTTAAATATTGGGTCAACATCAGCTAAATCTAATGAAATTTCCCAGGAGTAGAGCAGTTATGTATTGTTTGTGGGGGTCGTCCCAAATCTCTCTGATTAGAGATAAGGATTGGACATGTTGGTTTTCAGTATGCTTGATCCTTTTTGTTCTGTAGGAGATAAGCCACTGCTTGAGGTGTCTGAGAACACGTGTACACTTGGCTAGGCCTAGCATACATGTGTATGGAGTAGAGGTAGCTGTCAGCCGAAACCTGGTGAAGTCTAGATCTGTCTATGGTCATCGAAACTAAGGCTTTGCTGGATCTTGACTTGCGTTTTGGTCTGCTAATCCTCCTTCTATGTAATATGTGTATCTAATCTTATGATATTTTTTGTGATTGAGGGTGTCTGTTTTCTTCTATATTGTTCTTTCACCTTCTATTAAACTTGGTGTTGCTGTTTTTTTTTTTTATTATTATTTATGTTTTCCCACAGTGGTCTAACAAAACAGTTTAGGAGATCCCTGGTGGTCTAGAGGTCTGTGAGATTCCTTAATGTCCTGGATAGACTCCTCAAATTCTGGGAGATTGTGGTTTGGAAGATCCCCAGTAGTCCCAGGAGGTCCCCAGAGATTTCAGCATTCACTGGCAGTCCTGTCTGAGGTCTTGGCTGATCCCTGGTGGCCCCAGTATTTTGGGAGCGCACTGGTAATCCTGAAACGTTGGCAGATCCTTGGTGGTTGGGAAGGTTCAGAGTTTGGAGAGTTGTAGAGATTTGGCAGATTGTTTAAGATCTATTAAGTTCCGTTAAATTTGGGAATTCCCTGACAGTTTTGGCAGAACTCAGGAATTCTGGAAGATCCCTTGTGATTCTGGAAAATCCATAGGTTTCATAGTTCCCTGATTGACTTGGTGGTCTGGGAGAGATCTCTGGTGGTCTTGGGAGGTCCTAAAGTTGGCCATACATGTAAGATATTTCACTATCAACCTTGGGTAGAACCAGCTAAATTTGGTAAAATTTGCCGAAGAGTCTGAAGTCTGTGGTGGTCATAAACCTAAGGTTAACAGCAGATATTACTAAAGCTGGCCATATATGTTAGTTTTTGGAATCACATGATCTGGACGCCTCATAGATGGTGGAATCGTTCATATGATCTTTGGCATGGTTTGCCAAAAGCAGCTGATCATGCCACTAGCGAAAAATTTCCAGAATTTCCAATTTTTATATTTTTAACTGATTGTCATCTGAAAATTTGGCCTACGAAAGGCTAAAGTGTATGGCAGCTTAAGATGAGCTAAATCTGCCAGTATTATGCAGTTAAATATCTCTTGTGTATGGCCATCTCGGGATGTCTCCATAAGTTTGACAATGTCCTAGCAGTCCTGGAGTTTTGGCAATTCCCTAGAGGTCTGGAAGACTCGTTTTGGTTCTGAGAAGTCTCCAGAGAAGCCATATGAAAGTTTGGATGGGATACCCTTAGGTTTGGGTATTCCATGATCAACTGAGCGATCATCAATGATCCAGTGGCCACCTGATCCCTGTAGATCCTTCGCGAGGTTAGTCCTTACCATGCTACCTTCTTAGAACCTCCTGAAAAATCTCAATCATTTGCTTCACTTCTGAGGAGGTCAGTCATTTCCATACTTCTCCACAATAGAAACCTATATACAATGGCCTCTACCTGCTGTATATACACTACCCAGAATCATGAACTTGTCCCTTTGGAAGCGAATTGGAAATTACAAGCAAGTATAAGCAGTAAGTTGTGAATGTTGCATAGGCTATGGAGTGTGAGTGTCGGCACATTGTGACAACCCTTCTCCTCCCACTGTCCTCTGTATACGGATATGGTAATCTCTTGTTGCCCGCAGTTCACACCCTAGAGATGCTATAGGCAATTACTTATAAGGCAATCCCTCAAGGCTTCACCAGCTATAGGTAGCAGTGTACACTACATGTATGTAATCCGGTCAGATGTGTTATTGGTGATGTGCCAGCAGCTGGTATCTGTGTGTGATGCCAGCTTGTTGGCTGTATACAGAGGAAGTGACGCTCGTGACTGTACAGATTTCTTGAGGAGCGTGTTATTTCCAGCCCTCGGTTTGACTCATGCACTGGAATGTGCAGCTGCTGGAAAACATCGACTTCATAGGGAAGTCTACATCAGACTTATGGTCCAGCTCGTGCAGAACTACAAGTCCTAGTGGGACCGTCATCAACCTGTAGATCTCTACATCTGTTTTATGGTCGGATGATGCGGGATACAGGTTATGTCCACTGCCATTGGTGCAATGTTTTACTGGCCTTGCTGTATTGTTTTCTGCTCCTGTGCCAGCATCACCACCATGTATGAGGCTGACCTCATCTAGCACTGTGTATGGCGGGCGAGGGGGAAAGGGGTGCATGCCTCAGTCATTATAGCTACAGTGCCTTGCAAAAGTATTCATACCCCTTAAACCTTTTCACATTTTGGCACCTTACAGCCACAAACTTAAATGTATTTTATTGAGATTTTAAGTGATAACCAACAAAGTAGCAGATAATTGTGAAGTGGAAGGTAAATGATACATGGTTTTCACAATTTTAATAATAAAAATCTGAAAAGTATGACATGCAAAAGTCTTCAGCCCCCTATATCAATACTTTGTAGAGCCTCCTTTTGCTGCAATTCCAGCTGCAAGTCTTTTGGGGTCTGTCTCTACCAGCTTTGCACATCTAGAGACTGAGATTTTTGCCAAATTCTTCTTTGCACAATAACGCAAGCTCAGCCAGATTGGATGGAGCGTCTGTGAGCAGCAATTTTCATGTCTTGCCACAGATGCTCAATGGGATTTAGGTCTGGACTGTGACTGGGCCATTCTAACACATGGAGATTCTTTGATCTAAACCATTCACTGTAGCTCTGGCTGTATGATTAGGATCATTGTCTTGCTAGAAGGTGAATCTCCTTCCCAGTCTCAAGTCTATTGCAGCCTCCAACAGGTTTTCTTCCAGGATTGCCCTGTATTTAGCTCCATCCATCTTCCCATCAACTCTGAGCAGCTTCCCTGTCCCTGCTGAAGAAAAGCCTCCCCCAGCATGATGCTGCCCCCTATGTGTCACAGTGGGGATGGTGTTCAGGGGGATGAGCAGGGTTACTTTTCCGTCACACATAGCGCTTTACATTTAGGCCAAAAAGTTCACCTTTGGTCTCATCTGACCAGAGCACCTTCTTCCACATGTTTGCTGTGTCCCCTATATGGCTTGTGGCAAACGGCACTTCTTATGTCTTTCTTTCAACAATGGTTTTCTTCTTGCCACTCTCCCATAAAGGCCAGATTTGTGGAGTGCACGACTTATAGTTGTCCTGTGGACAGATTCTCCCTGTACCTGAGCTGTGGATTTCTGCAGCTCCTCCAGAGTGACCATGGGCCTCTTGGCTGCTTCTCTGACCCGTGCTCTCCTTGCGCGATCTGTCAGTTTAGGTGGACAACCATGTCTTGGTAGGTTTGCAGTTGTAGATTACTTTTTCCATTTTTGGATGATGGATTGAACAGTGCTCCTTTTGATGCTCAAAGCTTGGGATATATTTTTATAATCTAACCCTGCTTTAAACTTCTCCACAACTTTATCTCTGACATGTCTGGTGAGTTCCTTGGTCTTCATGATGCTGTTTGTTCACTAGTGTTCTCTAACAAACCACTGAGGCCTTCACAGAACAGGTGTATTTAAACTGTGACTAAATTACACACAGTTGGACTCTATTAACTCATTAAGTGACTACTGAAGGCAATTGTGCGTACTGGATTTTTAGGGGTATCAGAGTACAGGGGGCTGAATACTTTTGCACATCACACTTTTCAGATTTTTATTTCATTAAAATTTTGAAAACCATGTATCATTTTCCTTCCACTTCACAATTATCTGCTACTTTATGTTGGTTATCACTTAAAATCTCAATAAAATACATTTAAGTATGCGGTTGTAAGGAGACAAAATGTGAAAACGTTCAATGGGTAGGAATACTTTTGCAAGCCACTGTATGTTACGTACATCACTGTACACTCTAGTAGTAAATATTTTGTTGGCTTTGCTGGGGGTCAGCGGGGCCTGGCTTTGCCGGCCACTGGGGGTCAGCAGGGCTTATCTTTGCTTGTCTTTTACATTTCCATTGTAAAGGCCAGCGTCTCGTAATATACTTGGGATGGGTTATCAATATGCCCAACCATCAGAGCCCCCACCAATGACCAGAGACAAAGGGCCATGGCATCTGTGCCTAGTATTGTAGCTCAGGCAATTCACTTGAGGCTTTACATGTGCTGACAGAGGGGGCAGTGATCGGGGACAGTCAAGTGCCATGACATTTACACGGGACAATTATCAGGAACAGCCAGTAGTTCCCCCATAATGGGCACGATTTTTAACCATTGTGAAAGAGCCCCTTAAAGGCAGTCTGTCGCCAGAACCCAACATATCAGCCAAGCCCTGCAGATAGATAGGTTAGCGTCACCTGAATTAAATGGGGTTTTCTCTTTGTCAATCGTTGTCAAAAAGAAATCAACATTTTTGTCAATATGTATTGACTATTGGATTCAGGTGACTCTTTAAATGGTCTACAAGACCAGAGCCTGCCCCTGGATAAAAGTGGTACTATATCTGGTAAGACAACAAAGGGTCTCCATCACTTCATTCTTGTGTGATAGAGGGCTCAGTTGATCCCCCATGATCACTCTGGGCTTTCATAAGTAGATGGTGACTTTGACTCTTTGGCTTCTATTGTGATAAAAAATGACATCAATTTGGGTTTATTCTGCCCAGTCATCTTGTTTTTCCTAATGCCCACCCTCCTCCATCCATAGGAAGACTTCTTGTAGACCATGCCTAAAACCCACATTGTTTTTATGTGGCCCAAAATATGAACCCAAAGCCACCTTGTCTACATACCTCTTGGGAGCTGGATATAGATATATACAAGTGCATCTCAATATATTAGAATATCATCAAAAAGTTATTGTTTTTTTAGTAATTCAATTGAAAAAGTGAAACACATATATTATATTGAGTCATTACAATCAGAGTGAACTTTTTCAATTGTTTCTTTCTGTTAATGTTGATGATTATGGCTCTCAGCCAAGGAAATGCCAAAAGTCATTATCTCAGAAAATTAGAATAATTAACCCAAAACAGCAGCAAAGGCTTCCTAAGCGTTTAAAAAGGTCCCTTAGTCTGGTTCAGTAGGCGACACAATCATGGGGAAGACTGCTGACTTTACAGATGTCCAGAAGGCAGTCACTGACACACTCCACAAGGAGGGTAAGCCACAAAAGGTCAATGCTAAAGAAGCTGGCTGTTCACAGAGTGCTGTATCAAAGCATATTAATGGAAAGTTGAGTGGAAGGAAAAAGTGTGGTAGAAAAAGGTGCACAAGCAACCGGGATAACCGCAGCCTTGATAGGATTGTTAAGAAAGAGCCATTCAAAAATTTGGGGCAGATTCACAAGGAGTGGACTGCTGCTGGAGTCAGTGCTTCAAGAGCCACCACACACAGACGTATCCAGGACATGGGCAACAAGTGTCGCCTTCCATGTATCAAGCCACTCATGACCAATAGACAACGCCAGATGCGTCTTACCTGGGCCAAGGAGAGAAAGAACTGGATTGTTGCTCAGTGGTCAAAGGTGTTGTTTTCAGATGAAAGTAAATTTTGCATTTCATTTGGAAATCAAGGTCCCAGAGTCTGGAGGAAGAGTGGAGAGGCACACAATCCAAGCTGCTTGAGGTCTAGTGTGATGGTTTGGGGAGCCATGTCATCTGCTGGTGTAGGTCCACTGTGTTTTACCAAGACCAAAGTCAACGCAGCCGTGTACCAGGAAATTCTAGAGCACTTCATGCTTTCCTCTGCCGACAAGCTTTTTGGAGATGGAATTTTCATTTTCCATCAGGATTTGGCACCTGTCCACACTGCCAAAAGTACCAATACCTGGTTTAATAACCACAGTATCACTGTGCTTGATTGGCCAACAATCTCGCCTGACCTTAACCCCATAGAGAATCTATGGGGTATTGTCAAGAGGAAGATGAGAGACACCAGAGCCAACAATGCAGATGAGCTGAAGGCCGCTATCAAAGCAACCTGGGCGTCCATAACCCCTCTGCAGTGCCACAGACTGATCCCTCCAGGCCACGCCGCAGTCATTCATGCAAAAGGAGCCCCGACCAAGTATTGAGGGCATTTACTGTACATACTTTTCATTTGACCAACATTTCTCTGTTAAATAATTTTTTTACAGTTGGTCTTATATAATATTCTAATTTTCTGAGATGACTTTTGGGTTTTCCTTGGCTGTAAGCCATAATCATCAATATTAACAGAAAGAAACACTTGAAAAAGTTCACTCTGTTTGTAATGACTCAATATAATGTGTTTCACTTTTTCAATTGAATTAATAAAAATTTTTTTTTGATATTCTAAGTTATTGAGATGCGCTTGTAGGTTGGACTTGATAGAACTGAGTCTTCATCCAACCTGTACTAACTATGTTAGCGTAAGGAAGTCACTATACACAGAAGACAGTCGATCATTCCCAAAATTGTCAGGTTCAGTTGACCTTTTTTTTTTTCCTGTTAAGTGTATGGGGACCTTACACATAGTAGTAAGTTTATACTTTGTTTCCTGGGATTTTATTTTAATTTTCTTCCTTTTTGGGGGGGAAAAAATTGTATATTTGCGTTGAAGACTGAAGTCAGGAGAGTCAGCGGGATGTAATGGTTTGTGTGCGGCTATGTATTCGGTCTTGCATGTGATGATGGAGCCCTTCACAGATAATTAATTACTTTTCCGCACTTCCAAATATCTTCTGGTATTAGGAAATGTAATTTTGTGTGCGGTTTTTCTGTTGTGCTTTGTTGGTTTGGTTTTCCTTTTTAATTAAAGCTTCAGGCTAGAGGCTTGTGTGTAGCTTTAATTATCTAAATATTAGTAGAATGGGGAAAAAATAAAAGTAAAGGCGCCCCTAGAGATGAGAGAGAAGGGGCTGAATCACTAGGGTCTGGATCGTAGATAGATTGATCTTATTCACGAAGTTCTCTCATACATCCCCTGCCACACACACACTCTCTCATTCTCTCTTGGGTCAGTCTCATCCATTACCCTCCCCCCCCCTTTGCTTCTTCTGGGCCTGTCTTATCTACCCACTCCCTCTTGGGCCTGTCTTGTCCTCCACTCCTCTCGCCCCCCTTGCTTCCTCTTGGGCCTGTCTTGTCCTCCACCCCTCCCGTCCCCTTGCTTCCTCTGGGGCCTGTCTTATCCACATCCCCCTCGCTTCCTCTCGGGCCTGTCTTGTCTTCCACCCCTACTGTCCCCCTTGCTTCCTCTTGGGCCTGTCTTGTCCTCCACCCCTCTCGTCCCCCTTCCTTCCTCTTGGGCCTGTCTTGTCCTCCACCTCTCCCGTCCCCCTTGCTTTCTCTTGGACCTGTCTCATCCACATCCCCCTCGCTTCCTCTCGGGCCTGTCTCATCCACTACCACCTTTTGGGCCTCATCCATCCAGCCTCCTCCTCACATACTCCTGGGCCTGCCTCATCCATCCACACCCCCTCCTTTCCCTGGGGCCTGTCTCGTCCACCCCCCTGCTTCCTTTTTGACTGGTTTCGTTCACCCACCCAACCCCTCCATTTGAGGCCGGTCACTTTATAGGATTGGGACTACCCCTTTAAATATAATTGTATCATACCTCCTGGTGATGGTACAAGGTATTAAAAAAAAAAAAAAAAAACTCTTCCATCCATCAGTTTTCCTCTCTCTGGCGCGCACACAGTTAAGCTGTCGGTCTGCTCACTGCTTTTCCATACAGTTTAGCTCTGTAATTCTGGAGCTTTTTATCATGTAAAGTGTTGCGTTTAGTCGCTGCTTCAGTGAACTGAATGACATCCCTGACTGTAGGAGAAGCTGAGAGCAGTAGTCCCATCACGCTGCCATAGAGGACACATTTATTAGGAGATTGCAGATGGACTGTGAAGTTTTATGATGTCTCTCATGCATGGGGCTGTGTCCATTATGTAATGGTAAAATTTACACTGCAGGATTTATCCTGAGAGCCTGGGAGTCGGTGTGTGCCACTCCTTACTGCGAGAAGGGGCTGCAAAGCTTATATTGGAAATGTTTGCTTATGGACAGGACTGTCGGATAGGATGTTGTCCCTGCCTGGATATTAGAGCGTGCAGAGTGGATTCCAGGTCTTGTGGCCCAAGTATGTGATACCAGGAGATGAAGGCCATAGATTATTATAGCTATTGTATGTATGTGTATGTGCTGCAGTCACAATGGCTTTCCACTGAACACATACACACGTGGACAAAATTGTTGGTACACCTCGTTTAATGAAAGAAAAACCCACAATGGTCACAGAAATAACTTGAATCTGACAAAAGTAATAATATATAAAAATTCTATGAAAATGAACAAATGAAAGTCAGACATTGCTTTTCAACCAGGCTTCAACAGAATTTTTTAAAAAAAGAAAACTCATGAAACAGGCCTGGACAGAAATGATGGTTCCCTTAACTTAATATTTTGTTGCACAACCTTTTGAGGCAATCCCTGCAATCAAACGATTCCTGTAACTGTCAATGAGACTTCTGCACCTCTCAGCAGGTATTTTGGCCACTCCTCATGAGCAAACTGCTCCAGTTGTCTCGGGTTTGAAGGGTGCCTTTTCCAGACGGCATGTTTCACCTCCTTCCAAAGATGCTCAATAGGATTTAGGTCAGGGCTCATAGAAGGCCACTTCAGAATAGTCCAATGTTTTCCTCTTAGCCATTCTTTGATGTTTTTAGCTGTGTGTTTTGGGTCATTATCCTGTTGCAAGACCCATGACCTGCAACTGAGACCAAGATTTCTGACACTGGGCAGCACATTTCTCTCTAGAATCCCTTGATAGTCTTGAGATTTCATTGTACCCTGCACAGATTCAAGACACTCTGTGCCAGATGCAGCAAAGCATCCCCAGAACATAACAGAGCCTCCTCCATGTTTCACAGTAGGGACAGTGTTCTTTTCAAGATATGCTTCATTTTTTCGTCTGAACATAGAGCTGATGTGCCTTGCCAAAAATTTCAATTTTTGTCTCATCTGTCCATAGGACATTCTCCCAGAAGCTTTGTGGCTTGTCAACATGTAGTTTGGCAAATTCCAGTTTTGTCATATTCAAGTTATTTCTGTGACTATTGTGGGTTTTTCTTTCATTAAACGAGGGGTACCAACAATTTTGTCCACGTGTGTATAGTGCTTAGGCTAGGCCATCAATATTAGATCTTTGGGGGTCCGACACCCGGGACCTCTGCAGATCAGCTGTCTCGCATAGCTGATAGTAATTATATACCAGGGATAGGCAGGAACTGGATAACCTCTTTAAGGCTGCGGTCACACTAGCGTTTGACCGTTTGGGGACTCTATCCCCCATTCCGCTCAAAATATGCGGAGAGAGAAGTTCTGTCCACCAATTTCAGGCAGAAACCCCATGGACCCCATTATAGTCAATCGGATCTGCGGGTAACCGCTTTTTAAGTGGATAGGATTTCCGTTTTTTGGGTCCCCTGAAGAACAGACACCTAACGTTGGGCACCATCCTACACAATTGCTTCGAAAGTATACTTTTTCCTTTGTTTTCTGATTCCTTCTGTTTTGACGTGAGCTTGAACCAACTCTGGGCCTGTGCCGCCTGCCCTGACCTTGGCCTGTATACTGGATTGAATGATCTCTGCATTCCCTGTCCTTGGATTCTCCACTGACTGTGTGTCAGTCTGTCTCTTTGGTACTGAAGGCTTCCAGATTTGCCGTTGCAATATTACTATTGAGTCCACTGGTAGGGCTCAGTATTAACGTAGTCATTTGCTTAGACAATACAATACTGTAGTATTGTAGTCTCATGATTGCTTGTTCAAGCCCTCTAGCAGGCTTTAATAAAAAAAAAAAAAAAAAAAAAAAAAACATTTCTAAGGCTGGGTTCACGTCTGTCGCAGAAATTGGAGATGGAGGAATACACGGAGGGCTTTTTTTGTCCACTGCTTTCAGTTTGATGGGGTCCACCGGTGTCCGTGTGTAACCCCTGTTTTAGCAGTCCTGCTCTCCGTCGTTTGGGGGTATGCCAGGGGACCTGAACGACGAAGACCAAAACCTAACATTTAAAAAAAAATAAAAAAAAATTTCAAATTACAAAAAAAATAATAAAATGCAAAATAAATCCCCCTGATAAAGCTACATAGATGAAAATCTGAAAAGTTACAGGTGTCACAATATGGCGATGCAAATAAAGGTTATCGCTGTCAGATGGCTACTTCCTGTCTGAAACTATGAAGACAAAATCCAGAAGAAATATAAGAGAGATCACAGACAGTGTCTGCTATGAATAGTAGTTGTTACACACTTCAATCTCTACTTCCTTTTTTTTCTTGTGTGAGATCTTTCCTCATAGACTTTTTATTCCATTTTAGGTTCCTTATGAGACCCTCAACAAGCGCTTCCGAGCAGCACAGAAGAATATAGATCGAGAGACGAGCCACGTCACCATGGTGGTGGCCGAGCTGGAGAAGACCTTGAGCAGTTGTCCTGCTGTAGACTCCGTGGTCAGCCTGCTGGATGGGGTGGTGGAGAAACTAAGTGTTCTTAAGAGAAAGGTAAGGCTGATTCTCATCCCATATGGATTATGTGTTCGCCAACATCTCGTATATTTTACAGGTAGCCTAGTGTTCTGTGGGAGGAGCTTTTTTTTTTTTTTTTTTTTTGCCGGCTATTGAATAACAGAAGCACAGTCTATTACACAAAATCAGCCAAATGTCTGGAGGACACCTGGTGGAAAAGGATGCAACAGATTTGTTATGAATTTGCTAGTAGTTAAGCAGTACCAGGGGTATCCTGCAGCCAGTTATCCGTCGGCTTTTATAGCCAGAATCGTGTTTTCAAGGCCGAGGACAGGTCTAGTAGGAAAAGAGCAGAGTATGGTAGAAAGCTGATGACCGGTCTAGAAGGAGGAACACAGACGGTCTAAAAAGAAGAGTAATGTAAAAGGCTGAGGACAGGTCTAGAAGGAGAAGCACAGAGAAGAGAAGGCGAGGGCAGGGCCAGAAAGGGGGGGCCAGGGGAAAGGGGGGGGGGGGGGGGGGGTCGGGGAGCATAGAGTAATGTAGAAGGCTGAGGACAGGTCCAGAAAGAGGAGCACAGAGTAATGTAGAAGGCTGAGGACAGGTCTAGAAGGAGGAGCATAGAATAATGTAGAAGGCAGAGGACAGATCTAGTAGGAGAAGCACAGAGTAATATAGAAGGCAGAGGACAGATCTAGTAGGAGAAGCAAAGAGTAATATAGAAGGCTGAGGACAGGTCCAGAAGGAGGAGCACAGAGTAATGTAGAAGGCCGAGGACAGGTCTAGAAGGAGAAGCACTGAGTGATGATGTGAGACTTTGGCAGTTTGCAGACTATTAGTGACTTTGGGCTGTTTCAGTAGACTGGAGGGGCCAAAAACCAGATTGTAGTTGTTGAAAAGTGAGTTGGATGAGTGGTGGGAGGAAGGTTCAAGGTGGACGTGTAGTACAAGAAGTTTTGAGGCAAATAGGAGCAGTGAGTAGGAATGAGAGGATGAATAGATCAAGGAGTGTTAAAGGGGTTTGTCTGGATTAAAAATATTGATTTTCTATCCTAAGGTTTCCTGTAAGTACATGCTGTAGATTGGTCTAGCTGGAACAGTTTTCTCAACCAGAGGCTGTCACTGGTAATATGTATATATGATGTATCAGCAGGTCCACCACTGGTAACATATACAGTGCCTTGCGAAAGTATTCGGCCCCCTTGAACATTTTGCCACATTTCAGGCTTCAAACAAAGATATAAAATTTTAATTTTTTGGTGAAGAATTAACAACAAGTGGGACACAATTGTGAAGTGGAATGAAATTTATTGGTTATTTTAAACTTTTGTAAAAAAATAAAAAACTGAAAAGTGGGGCGTGCAATATTATTCGGCCCCTTTACTTTCAGTGCAGCAAACTCTCTCCAGAAGTTCAATGAGGATCTCTGAATGATCCAATGTTGTCCTAAATGACTGATGATGATAAATATAATCCACCTGTGTGTAATCAAGTCTCCGTATAAATGCACCTGCTCTGTGATAGTTTCAGGGTTCTGTTTAAAGCGCAGAGAGCATCATGAAGACCAAGGAACACACCAGGCAGGTCCGTGATACTGTTGTGCAGAAGTTTAAAGCTGGATTTGGATACAAAAAGATTTCCTAAACTTTAAACCTCCCAAGGAGCACTGTGCAAGCGATCATATTGAAATGGAAGGAGTATCAGACCACTGCAAATCTACCAAGACTCGTCCGTCCCTCTAAACTTTCATCTCAAACAAGGAGAAGACTGATCAGAGATGCAGCCAAGAGGCCCATGATCACTCTGGATGAACTGCAGAGATCTACAGCTGAGGTGGGAGAGTCTGTCCATAGGACAACAATCAGTCGTACACTGCACAAATCTGGCCTTTATGGAAGAGTGGCAAGACGAAAGCCATTTCTCAAAGATATCCATAAAAAGTCTCGTTTAAAGTCTGCCACAAGCCACCTAGGAGACACACCAAACATGTGGAAGAAGGTGCTCTGGTCAGATGAAACCAAAATCCAACTTATTGGCCACAATGCAAAACGATATGTTTGACGTAAAAGCAACACAGCTCATCCCCCTGAACACACCATCCCCACTGTCACACATGGTGGTGGCAGCATCATGGTTTGGGCCTGCTTTTCTTCAGCAGGGACAGGGAAGATGGTTAAAATTGATGGGAAGATGGATGGAGCCAAATACAGGACCATTCTGGAAGAAAACCTGTTGGAGTCTGCAAAAGACCTGAGACTGGGACGGAGATTTATCTTCCAACAAGACAATGATCCCAAACATAAAGCAAAATCTACAATGGAATGGTTCACAAATAAACGTATCCAGGTGTTAGAATGGCCAAGTCAAAGTCCAGACCTGAATCCAATCGAGAATCTGTGGAAAGAGCTGAAAACTGCTGTTCACAAACGCTCTCCATCCAACCTCACTGAGCTCCAGCTGTTTTCCAAGGAAGAATGGGCAAGAATTTCAGTCTCTCGATGTGGAAAACTGATAGAGACATACCCCAAGCGACTTGCAGCTGTAATCGCAGCAAAAGGTGGCGCTACAAAGGTATTAACTTAAGGGGGACGAATAATTTGGCACGCCCCACTTTTCAGTTTTTTATTTTTTACAAAAGTTTAAAATATCCAATAAATTTCGTTCCACTTCACGATTGTGTCCCACTTGTTGTTGATTCTTCACCAAAAAATTAAAATTTTATATCCTTATGTTTGAAGCCTGAAATGTGGCAAAAGGTTGAAAAGTTCAAGGGGGCCGAATACTTTTGCAAGGCACTGTATGTGTATGTATGTGTGTATATATATATATATATATATATATATATATATATATATATATATAAGGCTAAATTCACATCTGCGCAGGAGACTCCAAACTCTTTCCTCCATTGACCTCAATTTTAAAACGACAAGACACCTCATGGACCCTATTATAGTCAATGGTGTTCATAGGACTCCGTGTGTTACCGCTATGCTAGTGGTCCACCTCTCCGTTATTCTCTCCCTCAACGGCCAGAACAACAGAGAGTCGAGGCTATTGTGAACCTAGCCTGATATGTCAGTAGGTCCACCGCTCGTAACATGTATATGTGATGGGTACATTTGCTGCCGTGTTGGTTCAGTAAGTGGAGGTTCCACGGGTGACTCCATATTCTGTTTATGATAAATTGCGTTCTTCCTTATAAGCGCTAGTAAAATGGATAATGCTGTTCTCGGTCTCCTCCAGCATAATATGTTAATGATATCAGGTGACGCATCAGTGGTGACTGTTTTACCGGGAGAAAGATAAAGGACATCCTTAAGAGCTATCTACAAAATTACCCAGTGCACCCACTCGACTCTCTATCCACTAAGTGAATAGGGAATGACCACATGGCTTTTTTTAGCTGAGGACAATGACCAGGTCCCCCAGTCAGACCACCACCAATTACAGCAGGTGATGTCACAGCTCACCTCCTCCTCCACCATGCTTATTCCCACAACACTCTCCTATACACGTCAGTATATCATCCCCATACTATTGCTACCTATATGATGCACATTGGTTTTGGACCCACTGTATCACCTAACCAGTTTGGCTTTGGACTACTCCTGATCTAAGGGATCCCCTGGTTGTCACCCATAACTCCCCTAGGCTAGGATCTGTTCTTTGCTGTAGAGGACCACCGGGTCACAACCTCTAGGACTAGTCTGGGTGTAGGTGACGCCAGCTGACCAGGGCACGTTGAGAGATGCCTGTACATAACACCAAGGTATGAGATAAGAATGTAGTGAGGTACAGGCAAGGTTGGGGATGGCATAGTAAGTCCATAGTTGGCAGTGCAGGCGTCAGGACAGGCAGCATAAGTTTGAAGGTCAGGAACAAGCCGGGGTTAGACACAGGTAATTGGCGGAATAGAGATCAGGAGGCAGGGATAGAGTCGGGTAACAATCTGGGGTCAAATACTGGTATACTGTCAGAATGTTAGGCAGGCATGAATTCAGAGTAGCACCAAGCTAGGAACCTATGCTGCTCAGGCACCTTCCTGTGGGAGAAGTTGCCTTTTATAATCAGGGGCACTGGGAAACAATTCTGATGCGTGTCCTGACCCTTTAGGAATTAGGGTGCACGCGTGCCCTGGCTATGAGCACCGAGAAGAGAGGAGGATGCTAGCGGCAGAAGGAGGCACAAAGCAGTGGGGCTTATAGGTAACATGGTGGCCATGACTGCTGGTAGAAGTAGAACACCAGTGGCCACGAGTTGCCAATATTATACTATGGTCCATGTGGCTACTGTAATAAAAATCTTCAAATGCTCTTAAGAGGAGCTCAGGCAAGATGGCTGCCCCGTGATCAAGTGCAGAAAATACAATAACAAAAAAAACTATAAAAAAAATTTGTGTGAAAATTAGTGAAAAAAAAAAAAAGAAATGTAGGTGATAGTTGTATACTTGGGATAGAGAATAGAGAATTGCTGCAAAGTAGCCACCCGCTACTTACCCCACAGTTATCACCTGCTGTTCCTTGGGGTGACTTGCTTTACAGCTTTGTTGTGAAGAAACTGCAAATTTGACAGAAATAGGCAATTTATAGTGCTTGATATATTGGGAGTCATTTTTTTGTGGTTTGTTTTTTTTTTTCCCCTGATTTGTGAGGTCTCCCCCATGCTGACATTACTAGTCAGCGCCTCTACTTTTACACCACCTGAATGAGAAGTGGCCTCACATCCAGTTAACAATGTGTGACCGCCATCCGAGCGCAGTGAATGAAAGAGACATCAAATCAATCACGGTGATTTACATGTATTCTGGTCCTAGCATGTTTGCTTTTCAATCCAGCAGCTCGGAGACATTGATGGATTAGACTATGAGAGAGCGGCCTTTCCCTCCGCTCTTGTAGATGACGGCTGCTGACTCCATCTTTGTCTCGACAATTCACAGCATTTTATTGAATTGTCTAGGACAGTATTAATTTTTTTATTTTTTTTTTATTTTTTACACCCTGTAAATTACCAATGTTACCTCTACACTGTCCTGATGACCCTAACACTTTCCATAATGATTTACTGATGACTTTACATAGATATCGCAAATGGGAACCGGGCCCGGGCTTGTCTGCTACACGTTACTGCCTGCGAGATGGTCACACAGATTAAGCGACTGCTTTGCCTGTCAATCTGTGCTTTATATTACTTATGCATATTACAATCCAGAATGGAATATTTAATGTACGTCCGCCTATGAATAATATTAACACTTAGAGACCCTCTCTTATCTTCTCTACACAGTATGATGTGTGTGCAGTACATATCTGCAGGTGTGAACGCAGCCTTACTTATGACCGTTGTGTCCTGCATTATGTCACATGACTTGCCTTGCGACCTGCCTGAGATCTCTCTCTATGTAAGTCTGAGAGCCTCGATGTGAGTACCATAGGCTTGCATAGAGAGAGAGAGAGAGTCCGAATGTTGGTCAGGTGACTTAATGCACGGTGGCTCAGTGATTCGAATCCTGCCAAGGAAAACATCTGCAAGGAGTTTGTATATTCTCCCTGTGTTTGCGTGGGTTTCCTCCGGGTACTCCGGTTTCCTCCCACACTCCAAACACCTACTGATAAGGAACGTAGATTGTGAGCCCTATATGGGACAGTGACTGGCAATATCTGTAAAGCGTTGTGGGATATGATGGCGCTATACAAGTAAGCATAATAAATAAATAATAAATTAATGCAGGACCACTTAAAAAAATAGAATTTTTTTTTTTTTTTTTTTCTTTATCAAGTAAAAAAAAATAAAAAATGAGCCAGAATGACAGAATCAATAAGAAATCAAACAAATAAATATGCCCAAAAAAACAGTGATGTGATTGGAATTAAAATTATTGAATAGATTTTTGAATGAAATGAAACTTCCAGACCCTAAGATCTATTTTTTTTTTTTTTTTTTTTTTTTTTTTTTTTGGGAAAGAGGCAATTTTCCCATGGTACATACATGAAGGTGTATATGCTTTATGAATGTGGGATTATCTGTAGGGATACCAGTTCCTGCCTCATAATGTCTTTTCCAGTATTCAGATGATGTTAGATGCATTGTTTAATCTTCTTTGGCTTACTTTACCATTGAAAGGAGATATCTGCTTTGGATAATCCATATTGTTTGAAGGATCTTTTGACAACAAGCAGATTGGAGCGTGTCTCTCTACTGGATCTCTACTAATCGGCTGTCATCTGTGGGGAAACCTGGCAGTAAGTGCACGGTTTCCCTGCAGTGCCTCCACAGGAGAGAGAAAGTATTACACAGTATCCATTTAAATGCATCAGTTTGTTTTCTGGAGGGCAGGTCATACATAACCAGAGACAGACTCTCTTTGTAACAGCTTTTAAACTGAAAGCGACAAAGGAAAAAATGATGGACCCCATTATAGCCAATAGAGTCCGCTGGCCTCTGTGTGTAACCACTGTTTTAGGTGGGGTGTCTGGGTCCAGACACCCTCAATACTATATGCTACAATGCCTCTGATGTGTTGTATGATGGGACATTGTGTACCTTTTTACTTTGGGAGACAGCTAGTAATATAATATGCTTGACTGTATACTGACTTTCCTTCTCTACCAGTGGTGAATCTGCAGCCAAATAAAGGTCCGTATCCCTGTCTTGTTATGACCTTATTCCTAAGTCTTGCTGCTTTCCCACCCAACACCAAGGATTAATGCTCCTTCAGTTCCTCACCAGCCACACCTCTGTAATCCTGAGACATACTGGTTGCTAGGGATATGTGTCCCTAGCAACAAGTTTCTGCAAATTTGGCCATAGTACTGGTAACAGATTCACCATCTTAGTGACTGGACTGCAAACACAACTCATACTTCTTAAAGGTCCAGGAACCCATCTTTTATCTGTTCTATCTGCCCTTCCCTTCCTTCCAGGCAGTGGAGTCCATCCAGGCAGAAGATGAGAGCGCCAAGTTGTGCAAGAGACGTATCGAACACTTGAAAGAGCACAGCAGCGACCAGACGGCTGCCGTTAATATGTGGAAAAAGAAGCGCATGGACCGTATGATGGTGGAGCACCTGCTGCGCTGCGGCTACTATAACACTGCGGTGAAGCTGGCCAGGCAAAGCGGAATAGAGGTGAGGCCAGAAACCAAATACAGGCCTGATGGGAAGATCATAAAATTCTGGTATTATTAAAGGAATTGTTCACTTTCAGATCAATATTAAGATACAGATGTTATTGTTTCTAGAATGAAAAGTTATTACAGTTTCCAAATTATTTCTTGTACCGATTACTCCTGGTTTTCTAGATCTCGTCTTGCTGTCATTCTTTCTGCTTTCATTCACCCAGTGGATGACAATCAGCCCATGCTTATGTGACGGACACACAGGTGCACTGCTCGTTACAGTCACACTAATTAGACATCTGCCTGGTAACGAGCTGTGCACCTGTGTGTCCGTCACATGACCATGGACTGATTTTTATATACTGGGAGTAAGCAAAATAAATGACAGCAAGCAGAGATCTAGAAAACCCTGAGGAATTGACACAGAGTATATTGGAAAATTATAGAACTTTTCATTTTATACAAACAATAACATTTTGTCTCTCAATATTGGTCTGAAAGTGGACAACCCCTTTTAAGAATTTGTCTATTTTTCACTTTTGAGCACTACATTGCTTATCCTGTACTGATTCTGAGTTACAGCCTGTATTAGGTTACGTTCACACTGAGGAATTCTGTGCATTCTGTCTCAAAACCTGCGCCATATTACTTTCTGAAGCTGCTTCTCATAGTACTCAATGGGGGGCAGAGTCCGAAGCAAGACGATGAGAAAATAAGTGTCCTGCTTGATCTTGCTGCAGAACCCGCAGCACGAGACACTCCGCTGATTAGGCCCGTCCGTCTGAGGCTAATTAGCAAATAAGTCGCAGCGGAAAGATGGAGGGCCAGGAAGTCCACTTCACATTCCTCTGCATTTTACACCTTACACTCCAGAGCTGCACTCACTATTCTGCTGGTGGAGTCATTGGGTGTGATTTATCTAGATTAATATTCAGTACGCAAGTCTCGATGATCCCCGCACCAGCAGAGGAAACGCTTAATTTATGATGAGGTGTGCGTCAACCACATACATCAGGCGCATCCTCTGGTGGTGCCATATACCTTTACTGAAATCTATGCCTGCCCATAGCTGGTGCAGATATCAGGCATCATTTAGTCCTGTAAACTGGTATAAATGATCATAATTCTGGCGGGCACTTCGCCACACCCCCTTCTAGGAAATTTTGTCACAAGTAGAATTTTTTAATGTTGCAAAACCCTACCATTACTCTATTATTCCTTCTGGAAATGTATGAATAAATTGTCAGCTGGACTTGACCATTCAAGCTTATCAGTTGAAGACCTAACCTTTTGGATAGGTCATCAATTGACAGACATAGGTCTGGGGTCGGACCCCTGCTTAACATCAGTTGATCCCCCCCCCCCCACCCCTCATGAACGATAGGTCATCAGTTGATATGCCTGGAAAACCATTCTTTGTTAATTTGGTCTGTAGCCAGCCTTCACTGACTGGTCAATACGAACAATATCAGACTGATTGGGTTACACCCAGTTCTCAGTTCAGTCATACATTTCCAGGAGGAATAACCGAGGAATGTCAGATAAAAGAAAAGATGCTCCAATTTTGTTATCTTATGTGGATTGCATGCTAAATCGCCTTATGACTCGCCTGTACTGGCTGTGAAACTAAAGCAATTCATGGTGAGACCGTGTGGCTCTTAGACATGCTGCACTGTGTGAATGTACCCTTAGTACATGAGTATGCTCTTGTAACCAGTCATGCACCTGTAAGCAGGTTTTTGTTCACTGGCTGCAAACAAATTTCAGATACAAGGCACATCTCAACACCCATTGACAACTTTTGACATTGCAGCAGTTCAGCCATAAAGCAACAAGGCCAAAAAAAAAAAAAAAAAAAAAAGTCAGGGAGCTTGTGAACCTGGCAGCATATTAACACGGCATCAATAACCCCCCCCGCTTCTGCCTCTTAAAGTAAAGCGCCTCTGATATGCAGAATCTGAATACATTTCGGTTTCATCTGAATACAAAGCTCCGCTCCGCACTCTTTCCACATTCACGCCGCGAGTTCCTTTACACGGAATTATCTGATGATTTTTTTATTTTTTTTTTCCAAGAAAATAATGAGACGAGAGGTTGTACATCAACAGGTGGCGACAGGAAAATCTGCGCTAATCAAATCTGACTATTGAAGTAATTTGCTAATGGTTTCCAGCGCTCTAATGAGGTGATAAACAGCGGCGAGTCGGAGGAGAGAAGCGGCCATAACAAACGCCTGTGATAGAGCGGCTATGAAGACGGCTCATCAGAGGAGGCTGTGTACACCCAGGAATCTGCTTATTTTAATATCGTTATGACCCTGGAATCACACAGGGCGGATTTTATTTCTATAGTCACAGATCAGACGCCAGGCGTCCCGTGCTTGCGTTTATCAGCTATTTCCCATGATTTTCGGGAGGACTAATGCAGTTATTAATTTCTTAGATTTCTATGGAATATAGATGCGGAATCGTTCAGCAGATGGCGCCAAGTGCGAGCGGCATATTACATGGTGATTTACTGTAGGTCATCACTTTATTGGTGAGAATATCATCTCTGGGAATCTCACTGATACTGAGAAATAAGGGGGCAGTTGATTTCGTCCCCTCATAAATTTCTCTGCTGGGTGGCAGTACCCAGTCACCTATAAAAGAAGGGCATTACATGGGCGTGGCTGGGAGCGCTGCTGTTCAGAGAGAAGTTGGGGAATGAATGTGGCCCCTTCATTCTAAGCAGCAGTGGGGGTCCCAGGGACCCAATCTTACAAAGGTATATCTTGGTAATCTCCCTAGTGATTAAAAGAAAAAAGGGCTCCATTCAGAACTTCCGTCAACCGTTATGTCAGATTTTTTGGAAAGAATAGCATAGCATGTAGCACTGTTCTTCCCATTATGATATAATCCTGACAGACCCCTTTATAAAGCACTCATGGCAGCGTCTCTGCCAGTGTCTTAGCTTGGCTCAGGAGCCTTTGTCTCTGGTACCTGGAGCTGTGCTATATACAGATACAGTGCCAGAACGAAGTTGACTATGTAGATACGGTGCAAGAACCAATGTTTCTACATAGATACAGTACGAGAACCAAGCTGACTATATAGATACAGTACAGGAATGTAGCTTACTACATAGATACAGTACAGAGCCATGCTGACTATGTAGATATGGTACCAGAACCAAGCTGACTACGTAGATATAGTACAGGAACTTAGTTTTCTACATAGATACGGTACAAGAACCAAGCTTACTACATAGATATGGTACCAGAACCAAGCTGACTATATAGATACAGTACAGGAATGTAGCTTACTACATAGATACAGTACACAGCCATGCTTACTACATAGATATGGTACCAGAACCAAGCTGACTATGTAGATATAGTACAGGAACTTAGTTTACTACATAGATACGGTACAAGAACCAAGCTGACTCCATATATATGGTACAAGAACCAAGGTTTCTACATAGCTTGGTTCTGGCACTGTATCTATGTAGAAACCTTGGTTCTTGTACCATATATATGTAGTCAGCTTGGTTCTGGTACCATATCTATGTAGTAAGCATGGCTGTGTACTGTATCTATGTAGTAAGCTACATTCCTGTACTGTATTTATGTAGTCAGCTTGGTTCTGGCACTCTATCTGACTACAAAATACACTACAGGAATGTAGCTTACTACATAGATACAGTACACAGCCATGCTTACTACATAGATATGGTACCAGAACCAAGCTGACTACGTAGATATAGTACAGGAACTTAGTTTTCTACATAGATACAGTACAAGAACCAAGCTTACTACATAGATATGGTACCAGAACCAAGCTGACTATGTAGATACAGTACAGGAACTTAGTTTACTACATAGATACGGTACAAGAACCAAGCTGACTACATATATATGGTACAAGAACCAATGTTTCTACATAGATACAGTGCAAGAACCAAGCTGACTAAAAGATACGTTACAAGAACGTAGCTTACTACATAGATACAGTACACAACCAAGCTTACTACATAGACATGGCACCAGAACCAAGGTTTTTACGTAGATACAGTGCAAGAAACAAGCTGACTATGTAGATACGGTATGAGAACCTAGCTTACTACATAGATACAGTACACAACCATGCTTATTATATAGATATTGTACCAGAACAAAACTGACTACATATATATGGTGCAAGAACCAAGGTTTCTATATAGATACAGGACAGGAGCCAAGCTTACTGCATATACAGGACAAGAGCCAAGGTTTCTATATAGATACAGGACAGGAGCCAAGCTTACTGCATATACAGGACAAGAGCCAAGGTTTCTATATAGATACAGGACAGGAGCCAAGATTACTGCATAGAGACCGAACCAAGGACTACAAACAGTACCAGAACCAAGGTTTCTACATGGATACTGGACAGGAGCCAAGATTATTGCATAGATGCAGGAGTCAAACTTGCTACATAGATAACAGATCCCCTTCTTTTTAATCCCTTTCCACCCCTCCTCCACCGACAGTAGCATTTAACCATGTCCAAACCACCTTTCCCAACTTGCACCCCCCATACACTAGCTGGCCTACAAAACGTGGGAGGGAGTTGTCGGGAGAGCTGTGCAGACTGCAGCTGATCTTCTCTATGGCTGAAGGACCTTTGCATAATGATGGGTTTTTCAGCCTTTTTAGCCTCGGATACTGCACTGATAATTTTTGAGCCTGTGCTTTCACAAGAGAGGAGTGTGCCACTGCGTGGTATTGTGTGATGACCTTCTGTGTAATCAGGTGGCACCTAAACCATTTGTTGGCATAGTACGTGGTAGCACAGATGATGGACTGCTGGGATGTTCCTGTAGAAGAAATACTGTGCTTAAAGGAAATTTCTTATCTTTCTTGCTTTGCTTAATTCCACCCATGGTAAACTTTTCCTTCTTAGTAAACACCGCCAAATCGACAGGGACGTGTAGGCAAATTACAAGGCCTCCTTCTGGGAGTTGTTGACTGAGGGTGAAGGACTAGGAGAATCCCTGGTCATACACGGACTGCAGGAGCAAACACATGATGACAGCTGTCACTGTCCCTGTCTTCATGCATCTCCGGTAGAAGATGTGATCTCTTAAAATGACACTGTCTGGAAAGAAGTCAAAAACTGTATATGTTTTGCATGAAATCCAAAAGTGAGCAGAGAGCTCCATCTTTTCCTGATACCCTCCATCTTCAGCTGCCACAGTCATTCTTGAGATTGATGACCAATGTAGAACATCCATTCGGGAACATGAGAGATGGGTCTACTTTTCAGTTCCCTTCAAGTTTTCACCCTTGGGCACACAGGCTGAACTAGTTTCCTTGAGCCAGAACACTGTCTTTACCCATATGTATATTCTGCCCAGTTTTCTGCTGCTTTCTGATTTCCCTCTATATTTAGCGTATATATCGGAAAAGTTTGTCAGATATTTCAACGGTGATTTTTTGGCTTCTGATGTCTCCAGGGAGCTAAAGAGTGTCCTTTTGACCTCGATAAGGGTGGTATGCGTCAGGATACCCCTTTCTGCAGTGCAATTGTAAGGCATACATCAGTTCAACGCCTATTTTGGGAGATGAAATGTGAACAGAGCCTCTCTTTGGCCAAGATCAATCCAATGTCAGTGGTAGACTCTTGGACATTCTCAAGCCAATTCTTCTCTAACATCTTCCAACAAGATCGGGGACATAGGAGTCCTAAATCTACCTTCTATTGAAGCTGTCATCAGAAGACCACCTGGTGCACTTACCAATCCTATCTAATATGTACACACGTGGACAAAATTGTTGGTACCCCTCGTTTAATGAAAGAAAAACCCACAATGGTCACAGAAATAACTTGAATCTGACAAAAGTAATAATATATAAAAATTCTATGAAAATGAACAAATGAAAGTCAGACATTGCTTTTCAACCATGCTTCAACAGAATTTTTTAAAAAAAGAAAACTCATGAAACAGGCCTGGACAGAAATGATGGTTCCCTTAACTTAATATTGTGTTGCACAACCTTTTGAGGCAATCCCTGCAATCAAACGATTCCTGTAACTGTCAATGAGACTTCTGCACCTCTCAGCAGGTATTTTGGCCACTCCTCATGAGCAAACTGCTCCAGTTGTCTCGGGTGTGAAGGGTGCCTTTTCCAGACGGCATATTTCAGCTCCTTCCAAAGATGCTCAATAGGATTTAGGTCAGGGCTCATAGAAGGCCACTTCAGAATAGTCCAATGTTTTCCTCTTAGCCATTCTTGGGTGTTTTTAGCAGTGTGGATTGGGTCATTATCCTGTTGCAAGACCCATGACCCGCGACTGAGACCAAGCTTTCTGACACTGGGCAGCACATTTCTCTCTAGAATCCCTTGATAGTCTTGAGATTTCATTGTACCCTGCACAGATTCAAGACACCCTGTGCCAGATGCAGCAAAGCAGCCCCAGAACATAACAGAGCCTCCTCCATGTTTCACAGTAGGGACAGTGTTCTTTTCAAGATATGCTTCATTTTTCCGTCTGTGAACATAAAGCTGATGTGCCTTGCCAAAAATTTCGATTTTTGTCTCATCTGTCCATAGGACATTCTCCCAGCAGCTTTGTGGCTTGTCACCATGTAGTTTGGCAAATTCCAGTTTTGTGAGATTCAAGTTATTTCTGTGACCATTGTGGGTTTTTCTTTGATTAAACGAGGGGTACCAACAATTTTGTCCACGTGTGTAGATTAATGTATGTAAGGAACCTACGAAAAAAAGTAGAACAAGCATCATCTTACTCTGAGTTATGCAATCAGGGCCTGCGATGGAACACAGTAGAAGAACTAGTGTCAAAAGCGGAGCATCAAGCCTCAGCACCAAATCCTCTGGTCATTCATGATGGTGGAAACCATTTGATAATAAAATATAGTAGTCAGAGGATAAAGAGCAAATCCTATGTAGGTTGGCCGAAGAAAGTTCTCAGCTGTAATAAGGTGACCTTAAGGGACAGACATTCATTGCTAGGGTCACTTAATTCTGCATGTCAGGCCCTGGGGCAAAATCGCAGTCCCGGGCCTGTGGATCCTCAATCCATGGCATGGCACCTGCCGTCTAGGCCATGTCTCCTCTTTATGGTAGTAGGTTCTTGCTGGACAGCACGCTATCTCACCGTGGGGCCAGCTATGGCCTTATCTGAGACCCCACCCCCCACCCCACCGCAATTCTGCTTACAAAAGTTGGCCTACCCTGACTTTTCCAAAACCTACTTGCATCTTAAATGTGCTTTTCCAGCATGATCAGCTTGTGAGGATTTTGGAGGCCATGACCCTGGCTGCACCAATGTGTTGGAGCACTGAGAAAAGAGGTTGGTCCTGCTCCACCATCTTCTGGTATTAGTGCAGACGTGGTCACTCCCACAGAAATCCTGTTAGGCTACATTCACATACAGCGCACTGTACATCCGACTGACATCCCCCACCACAATCCTACCCCTTGAGGCAAAACAAACTACCTCATTGTACTAAGAGGGTGCAGGTAGTTACCGGGGCAGATACCCTTATGTGCAAGGGGCCTTAAAGCCAGCACAATTCTGGCACTAAGCAAGCCAACCAATAGGTGGTGTAAAGGAGTTATCTGGGGAGTAAAACTTGCCTGACTTCCTCCAGCAGTTTTTCCCGCTGAACCGGGTGTTTCCGACCATGGGTCATGTGATCGATACCAACCCCTGACCTCTGGGTAGCTCCGTCCCCTCCCTCCACTTCTGATGTCACAGGTGCTACTGTGCTATGGGGGCTGCAAGACTATAGTAAAGCCAACGCCCATAGCGGCAATTACCTGTAAAACCAGGTGAGGGGGCGGAGCAACCTGGGGGTCATTGGCTGGTTCTGATCACATGACCTGGGGTCAGAACCAGATTGGAACCCCCATTAGAAACCGCCCGAGGAACCCAGGTAAGTTTAACTCCCTGGGCAACCCTTTTAAACTACCTATTAGTTGGCTTGCTTCATACCAGAATTTTGTGCGGGCTTTATGGCCCCACAGCCGAGTGTGCATCTAATGTGGGGCCGAGTTTGTAGTAGAATGCAGTCAGATGACACTTGGAGTAGCATTCCGTGATGCATTCACGTCTATAGGGGCTTCCAATCCTTTCCACTGACCCTATAATCATCCATTTTGTCTGCCCTACATCCGTCACATTTTAAGCTCCGCCCCCTAGTGTCCTGCATCGCAGTAGGTTACCCTTTTTTTGGCCACACTGATTCTATTCCAGAATTTCGAGATGGCGCCATTAACGTGATGATGATCGAAGTCTGGAAACTCAGAATGGTCATGAAGCCGAGCGAAAACTTGAAGGAGAAATAAGTCTCCTGCCATCATTACTTCTCCACTTTGATCGCTACAAAAAAAAAAAAAAATTACCAAAAACATATTTTTTTTTCTTTTTCTATTTTTCTTTTTAATGGGAATATGAAAAGCATATGCAAATAGAGTCCTCCCATTATTTCACATTGCTCCACTAAAATGAACAAAGTGCTAACCAACTAATTGATACCCTTGTCTGTGTGCTTTGTGTCTCCGTGTAAATGGTTTTATCTCTGCAAAAATCTGTCATTTAATCCCTTTCATGCAGCCCCTCATTACGGATCCCGCGACGTGATGAATAATTCCCGCCTGTGTATTATTTAGTTTTGCTGGAAGCATTTTATTCTGGATGTAAAAGAGAACATTTCCCGGCGGCCCCGGAGGGCAGCTCAAACACAGTTAGATAACACTGCAATTAGCAAAAATCAAAGTAAATATTGCCTGCAAAATCAAATGCTATTAAATAGCGCCTTATTCTATCCCCGATGCTGGCCCTCTACCCTTTTGCTCACAAATTTTTCAGGGCAATGTTCAAAGTAGTCGTCTCCTTCAACTTCAAAGCTAGATGTCACTTTGAACCTGCTCTACGGGATATAGGGATACAGTTCTTTGAAAAATGGCGCCACCCCTGTCGACAGGTTGTTCGTGGTATTGCAACTCGGCCTGTCTCATTTCAATGGAACCGTGCTGCAAAAGCGGACATAAACCTTTTTCTGGGAAAAAGCAGCCATGTCTTTCAAAATGTGGACATCCCCTTTAAAAAGGGAGTCTGTCATTAGAACCCAGCATGTCAACCCAGCCCCACAGATAGGTTAAGGTCACTAGAACCCAGCCCCGCAGATAGATAGGTTAGGGTCACCAGAACCCAGCATGTCCCCCGAACCCAGCCCTGCAGATAGATAGGTTAGGGTCACCAGAACCAGAATATCAACCCAGCCCCACGGATAGATACTTTTTGTCATATGCAAATGAGCTCTTTGGAGCAACATGGGTGTTGTCGCTTAGTACTTTTGAGCAATGGCAACACCCTCATTGTTCCAAAGAGCTCAGGCTATGGTCACACCTGCGGTCGATGACTGTTCGGGGATTCCGTCCCCCATTTCACTTGAAAAATTTGGAGAGAGAGGTCCTGCAAGCAGGACCTTTCTCTCCACATTTTTCTGACGGAAACCAAAGACCTGAATGTTCCTGTGCCTACCGTGCGCAGTGTCATCAAGAAGTTTAAAGCCCATGGCACTGTGGCTAACCTCCCTAGATGTGGACGGAAAAGAAAAATTGACCCGGGGGCGAGGAGAGCATTTCAACGAAAGATTGTGCGGATGGTGGCTAAAGAACCTCGACTAACATCCAAACAAGTTCTAGCTGCCCTGCAGTCCGAGGGTACAACAGTGTCAACCCGTACTATCCGTCGGCGTCTGAATGAAAAGGGACTCTATGGTAGGATACTCAGGAAGACCCCACTTCTGACCCAGAGACATAAAAAAGCCAGGCTGGAGTTTGCCAAAACTTACCTGAGAAAGCCAAAAACTTTTCGGAAGAATGTTCTCTGGTCAGATGAGACAAAAGTAGAGCTTTTTGGGAAAAGGCATCAACATAGAGTTTACATGAAAAAAAAAGAGGCCTTCAAAGAAAAGAACACGGTCCCTACAGTCAAACATGGCGGAGGTTCCCTGATGTTTTGGGGTTGCTTTGCTGCCTCTGGCACTGGACTGCTTGACCGTGTGCATGGCATTATGAAGTCTGAAGACTACCAACAAATTTTGCAGCATAATGTAGATCCCAGTGTGAGAAAGCTGGGTCTCCCTCAGAGGTCATGGGTCTTCCAGCAGGACAATGACCCAAAACACACTTCAAAAAGCACTAGAAAATGGTTTGAGAGAAAGCACTGGAGACTTCTAAAGTGGCCAGCAATGAGTCCAGACCTGAATCCCATAGAACACCTGTGGAGAGATCTCAAAATGGCAGTTTGGAGAAGGCACCCTTCAAGTCTCAGGGACCTGGAGAAATTTGCCAGCAGAGCATTGTAAGAAACTCATTGATGGTTACCAGAAGCGGTTGTTCGCAGTTATTTTGTCTAAAGGTTGTGCTACCAAGTATTAGGCTGAGGGTGCCAATACTTTTGTCCGGCCCATTTTTGGAGTTTTGTGTAAAATGATCAATGATTTGACTTTTTTTTTCATTCTCTTTTGTGTTTTTTCATTGCAAGCAAAATATAATGAAGATCTTATTACCAAAGCATTTGTGATTGCAATCATTTTCTGGAAGAAATTGAGTATTATCTGACAGAATTGCAGGGGTGCCAATACTTTTGGCCAGCACTGTAGATATAGGGATGGATGGATGGATAGATAGATATTAGAGATAGATAGATATTTGCAGGAGTGACCTCGTTTATATTACAAACAAGACATACAGGATTACAATAGAAGCTCACACCTCTACAGATAACATCCATAGTGATCCATCATTACATCCACTATTGACAATAGACGTCACAGCTTGTCCCCTCCCTGTACTGAATATGTCTAGAAAATTCCCATAGACCTCAATGAGTGGGCTCCAGTCTATTGCTGTCTATAGCCATGACTATGCTGTAAAGCATATCACAAAATGCTGTTAATAGAGCAGAGGAGAACAGGCAAGATGGCCGCCCCTATAATTGTGTACAGAAAATAGAATAAAAATCTACAATCAGAAAATGGAAACTGATTTAGAATAAGTGATTTCAATTAACTTAGTTTTACTAATAAATTGGTGATGCGTTCCTCTTAAAGGGCTATTCCCATCTTATAAAGTGATGTCATGTGACTACAATATGCCATTTGTTTTTATTTATTTTTTTTAATTTTTATTTTTCACTGATTCTGAGATTGAAGGGGTCTCTGCTCTCATCAGGATCTCTGCCTCCCACCCCAATATGCCAACCCTTTATAAGTTAGGAATACCTCTTTAATGTGCCCGTACATCTTTAATGGCTAACAGCTGAGTGCCATAACCCTCCTGGTGCACATGCATGCTCGGCCAAGTCTATCTGCATTTTCAATGAGAACAGTAGAAATAAGCCATTGTTGCAATGCCCGATCCTTTTTCCCCTGAACATCTACAAACCCTTAGGACAATCTCCCGCATGTGAGATCTCTGAATTCAGCAGTATCGGCAGGTTTGACATCTAGGTGTGTCTTGAACATGCTATTGGCGCTCATTTGCACCCGTACCCTGCAAACTCTGAACCGAAAATTGATGTGGTTTTCAGAATGTCTAGGATTTTGATGACCCTTCTATGGCGGGACCAGTGGAATGTAGCGTTTTCAGGTTTTTCGTTACCGTGTCGGAAATCCTAGTCATTGGCAATAATGTGATATTTACTTAGCATAGATGGCCGTGTTCACTGCTTACTCTGTGTCTATTGCCGCGCTCTGCGTTGCGTCTTTGTTCAGCCCGCGGCTCTTCCGGATAACTGTCATACACTGAATGTTTCAATTGTCAGGTTCTCAGTCCCCGCGCCTTCGGAGATGCATCCACTTTCAATGTGCTGGAACAAGCTCATTTTTATGTTAATACAAACATTCTGGGGCCGGGATTATTGTGTTTGCAGAACATTGAATTGTGCGGCTCCCCACAGAGGAGGCTTTTTCTCCTCTTCCCTGGAAGAATGAACCGCCACAGCGTGACATATTTATGCAGTTCCAAATAATCTCTGTGGATGCCAATTCAGAATAAATCAGGTTCATCGCTTCCTTCAAGACGCCCCGCTTCCCTTCAGAGAAGTTTCAAGAAAGGCGGAACACACGTTAGCTGGCAGCATTTAATGTATCTGAGGAAAAAAAAAAAAAAAAAAAGCGCCTCCGTCTGTATGGCAGGCTGTCTCCAAGGGGCTTACCGTGGAGGCAGCCATATTGTTTGCTTAACTGATAGGTGGGCCAAAGCCCAAACCTACAGTTATATAGACGATAAAGCAATGCTGTAATGTGCATCTAAGGCTCCATTCAGATCACGCTTTTTTACATTCGTTTAGCAGATCCGTTAAACGGATGCAAAAAAACAATGCAAACTAATGGCCATCAAAGAGACCAATGTTTTTTTTTTTTTTTTTTTTTTTCTTATAAAATTTATGACCACAGGTGACCTTGCCGGTTATGTTTGTGTTTTGTTGGGTTTTTTTTTTAACAAAAGTGATATGTCAGCAGAACTCGCCGTGCAGGGAGATCTAGTTCCCTGTAAGTGCTTTGCTCAACTTTAAGCAGAATACGGTCCTCTGTCTTTGGCTAGTGTATCCTGCCTATTTGTGTGATCGATACTAACTAGTAGAGATGAGCGAATCGATCCTGCAGAAGTGATCCGAATTTCAGGAAATCTTCGATTCTCCACGATTCCGCATTTCCTGATGCTTCGTGGTAACGAATATTTAGTAAGGACCTTTGTGACATCAGACGGTTCCAAGATATTCTCTAGTGATGTGATTGGGTAGGCGTGTCTTTGCTTGTTAGCAGATCCTTCCACATGAATAAAACTTGTCCGTGCTGAAGAGAGAGACAGACATGACCGCGGCATCCAAAGGCTTCCGACATTTTGCCGCCCACCCCGGCTCTCTGCATCCCGGAAATAGCTGTTTATTCGCCGCAAAGTAATTCGGATCGAAGCAAATTTTTTTGGAACTTCGAATCGAACTGCCGAATTGAACTTTTGAGAAATTCGCTCATCTCTACTAACTAGCTGTGCCAGCTCCAGGTCTATGTGCGCTCATTGGTAACATGGTCTAGGTGGGTCTTGTCTGCCCAACCTCTTCTTGACAAGTATAGAACATATAAAAAGAAAAAAAAAAGTTCTCACCGCTCACCAACCATATGAACAGCTAGCAATCTTGTATGCCGACGCATGGAAAAAATCCCAAGGACTTGAAGGAATGACTAGCATATAAGGAAAAACTTGAATAAAATTCCAGCATCAAAAATTTAAATTTAACTTTTAATCCAAATTGTAAAAAAGTAACATAAAAAAAAATCCAACAAATCACGGATCCATGACAAAAATAGGTAAATAGCCTACGCGTTTCAGAGCTTAAATAAGGGGCTTTGTTTGCTCTGAAATGCGTAGGTATTTACCTATTTTTGTCATGGATCCGTGATTTGTTGGCTTTTTTTATGTTACTTTTTTACAATTTGGATTAAAAGTATAGAACAAGAACATGTATAACAATAGGTGGGGGAGTCGGTAGACCAAACCTTAACTCCTCTGTTTTTAGGCCAGGGCCCCACATTGTGAAAATGCTGCAAAATGGATATGATTCTGGCTAATCCCATCCACACACTGCAGAAAAAAAATCCCCAGCGAAAAAGCTGCGATTTAAAAAAACGCTTTCGTTTTTGAAAATCACAGCATGTCAGTTATCCTACGGAAATGCTGGCGTTTTCCATATAGTTATAATAGAGGCCAAAAGTCCGCAGAGGAAAACTCTGTGAACTTTCTGTGAAATACCGCTGCAAAAAACATGACGCGTTTCCGCCTTGGTCTTTAAGTGGGGCCCAGGCCTTACACAGCCTGACTGACTCCTTCATAAATGGCTGACGGCCATGGTCAGACAGGAGCAGTAAAGCTCCTCTAATTCACAAAAATAACCAGTGACTGAAATCCTATGAAAGTATAAAAGTAAATATACAACAAACTATACATCTAATTATATAATATCAATTATTGTATAATACTATTAAAAATCATTTTGAGTCAGTAACTCCACCCAAAACTGGCCCCAAGTCCAACTCTGACTCCACAACCCTGTTTACCAGATCACCTACGTGTTAATAGGAGATCCTGTTGGGCTGTGTTCACATTTCAGTTGGAGTTTTTGTTCCTTTGGTCTGTTGTAGGATCAGAAGATTGGAAAAAACGGTCCATCCTATGGCAGTCAACAACGCATCCCAGGGGGCCCCATTGGCTATAGTGAGGTCCATCAGGAGTCCATTATTTAACAGGCATCACCGGATAAACTAGCGACTCCAACACGGATGGGTTTGCCTTGGTGTGTCCTAACTGGCCATTTTGGCCAGTAAAAGGTTGTAAATGTGAGAAGACTCTCCAGCAGCACTGGGCACGTGTATACTGTGCAGACGAAGCCAACGAGGGTACAGCTCATTGTAGGAAGCATGTGGTCTAGTGTCCAGTCCCCTTACTTATGGATATAACTCGCCTGTATCGGGGCCACATTTAGGTTGCCCCCCAGTAATGTACACATAACCTACAATCACTCAGTGCCCTCTGCATGGGAGATGCCAATTTGCTGCCCATGTGACAGGCGTCATAATAGAGGGTAGTTTTCATCTGTATCTGTAACTCATATGGATAATCCCCATCAAGTTGGCAATGGCTCCCCCAAAGCAATAACCGCTGGTTGCCGGAGGTTTCTGATGCTGCAAGGATGTGCTAACCAATAGGGCAGCCTCTAACTGAACAGGGGTTAACCCAAACTTTACACACACCCCAGCCTGGTCACGGGAGCTATACAATACCTATATTATCGTGACCAAAACAAAAGGGGAACCCATTATAATGAGGTTTTCTGGGATTATGATATATGATATCGTAAGGGGAAGCATCAATTTTAGGATTGGTAAAGTCTGCTGAAGAGCTTGCGACACATGGGTGAGCTACACTTCCTCTTCTCATGCCGTGACATCCCGTACATTTCTTACATTGGTCACATGGCTGTGCTGCAGCTCAGTCCCATCCAAGTAAATGGGACTGAGCTGCAATACCAAGCACAGCCACTATAGTCGTGGGAATACCAGGAGATAGATAGATATAGATATGAGGTTACCAAAAAACTTTTTTTTTTTTTTAAGATTTTTTTTTTCTTTTATTAGACATACAAAATTGTTTTCTTTCTTTTCCATATTTGCAAACTTTCATTTAAAAAAAAAAAAAGTTTGCAAATATGAAAATTAAAAAATTAAGGACAATTTTGTATCATTTAAAAAAAAAAAAAAAAAAAATCACTGGCATAACAAATCACTAAATGTCATGAAAAAAAAGTTTCTTGGTAACCTCATATAAAAAAAAAAAATCAGCCTGGTGTAATGAATGTACTACTTTTTTGCCATGTACTATTGTTAAAATCCATGGCAAATTTGCCTTGTGGAAATCTGTACTATGTGAACATACCCTACCCAGCAAGGACACACAAAATGGAAAAAAAAAAAAAATTCACTTGTCCACCTCCAGTCTAGTAATTTTCTTTGTATTTTTTTTTTCTTTTCGTGTAATTTCCGGACGTTTTGTTTCCCGCTAGCGCCGGGCGGCCTGTGCTCAGCCGCTCTTCTCCTCCTCCTCATGACTAGCACTGGATTTCTGACAAGTCCACCAGTTTAGGAGCGGTGAAGCATCTGCAGGCAGTGACTCCCCCTGTGTATTTTGGGTTTGCATTTTTTTTTTTCTTCTTCCCCTTCTATCTTTGGAATTTGCGCTCCTTGCCAAGTCAGAGTGACTGCCGTGATCTTTCCTGCCTCCCTTTGCACAGCTGCACTTTATATTGATATATTGGGGGTTTGCTGTGAGGGTGTCTTCACATCTGCCATTTTGATGCAGCTTTTTTATGCCAATGTGGGCAGTGAATCATAAAGGGAAGACGTGTATGAGAAACTGTGCTTGAGGTAGTGGAGTCTTAGGTTGTGTCGTGATAACATCCCTTTCACCCCTACAGCTTAGAAAACATGCTGTAATCCAGTGATTCCCTACCAGGGTGCCATAGAGACCCATCAGGGATGTCGGGACACTCCAATGGGAAGATGGCCCCCCCGCATGTCATGATTCAACTCAGTTTGCATCCTCAAGACACAGGGTTGAATATAGTTGGGAAGCCTTACCTTACTAAACCAACACTTAGGCTACAACTAGTGCGGTCTGTGGCTTGGTGCAGGTCGCTTGAGATAGATAGATAGATAGATAACAAGTGTGTGAGGGGTAAATGGGGAGCATTATATTGCGTGTAAGGGCCACTGGGGAGCATTTTACTGCGTACAGGGAAACTGAAGACTTCTTGATAATGTCTGGGGGTCCCAGCAGGGGGGGCACTTTGTGATCTGCTTACTGTCTCAAGGGACCCTTCTAACAAATAGGGATTTCAAATGCAGAGAACCCCTTTAACAATGCATATTAATAATGCTGTAAAGGTTGGTGCCCCCTGTATTAGTTTTTACATTATGGTTAATACATTGTAGCAACTAGGGGCCAAGCATTATAGAATATCACTTTAAAATGGTAACCATGTACCCCATTATAAGTGGGCAGCCTCTGCAGAGAGAGCACATGTCCTGCTCAGCTTCTTCTCTAGTGCACACCCAGTCAGTGCAGGCTGGGGATAATCTGACCCCAAAGTTAAAGGTTAGTGGGAAAGTTTGGTCACTGTCGGATATTCTCTTCTATGCATACATAGTTATGAATGTTATTTAATAATAATAATAATTAATAATAGTAGCCACCCATGCATTGGTTGTTTTGCTGAATATTTAGGGGCTTTGATATTGGTAGCCTATCCTTAGCTTAGGTCATCAAAATCATATCAATAGGGGCACCCAAGTCCCAACAACGCAGCAGTTTGAAGAGACCGCAGCATCTAGATGAGCACTGCAACCTCTCTACTACTTACTAAGCACAGCACCATACATCATATACTGGTTGTGCTTGGCATTGCACTTTCACTTGAATGGGACTGAGCTGCAAACCAGCTATGTGACCAATGAACATGATGTCACTGGCTTGTGAAGCAGATCTCTGTGCCCTTTAATATACAACAAACTATGCTGTCAATGGAGATTGCTCAGTGCTGGTTTCATGCACCATTCATGCGTGTCACTTTGCCCCACCCGCTAATATGAGAGAATTCTGCATTGATTGAAATACTGACTCTCTTCCTATTCGGCTTCTTGTAGGATCTAGTAAATATAGAAATGTTCCTGACTGCAAAAGAAGTGGAGGAATCCCTGGAAAGACAAGAAACCATGACCTGCCTGGCCTGGTGCCACGATAACAAGTCTAGACTTAGGAAAATGAAGGTATATGTTGCGGTTTATTTACTGTGAAATGATGTGTGTATTTATGCAGATGCCTTTCTGTGGGGCCGTTTTAGATATGGTTTGTGGGCATTACTACTATGGGTTGAAGCTAGGTGTGTGTGTGTGTGTGTGTGTGTGTGTGTGTGTGTGTGTGTGTGTTTTTTTTCCATCCAGGGTAAAAATTCAGGCTGGATAACAGATTTAAAGACATATATTATACACATTGCACACATATACATTACACACACTTATATATATTACACACACTTATACATATTACATACACATTAAACATGCATATATATATGTATGTACTCTATATAGACACACATTGCACATATGTATAAGGCCTCCTATACACAACCATAGTAATTTTTACTGTCCACAAATACTGATCCACAATTGGTAAAATAAACTTGTCAGTACATCATCTGCAAATGGATCCGCAAAAGTCTTGTACAATCCCCTACACTTGTCTGTGCTGCAAGTGCAGCCAAGAATAGGACATGCTTCGTAATTTGTGGTCCTTGTATATGGCATATACACGCAGCCACAAAAACTACGTTTGTGTGTATGGGGTCGTACTTTAATCCGCAAGTGCGGATCAAAACTAGTGCTTGAGGCCTTACAAACACATACTGTACATAAAAATGACACACATATATAGTTACAGACAGACATACTACTATTTGTCATATTCCAGATGTGAATAGGAGCAGTGGTGAGCAGAAAGCGGAGCCTCTGCAAACTACCTTCTCCTCACTCTCCTATCTTGACATGTTGCATGTATCAAGTTACAACAGCTGTCAGATGCTCTGGCTGTTGTAACTTTCTGCAGCACAAATGGAAAATGGAACCTAACTGTTACTGAAGCCAATGCCCCAACAAAATTTTCACAATACCACTCAGGTGCTGAGAAAATAAATGCCCCTAGATCCGTGCTTGATCTCCCTCCATTTTGTAATATGCGTTTATGCTGAACATCAGTTTCTAAAATAAAACACTATTTCTGTTCAATAGAATAATGCCCTCTTCAAATACTCATGAAAAGTAAAATAATTATTTAGTAAAAAGAAACAGAATCTCTCTGAGCAAATATTATAGCTCATTAGACCGGATCCACACACAGTCCTACACTGTGGCCGGCGTACACACTTATCAGATCTCTGTAGTGATGGTAGATCACTGCACTGTATAACTCTTCTCAGGGACCCAGATAAAATAGTCTAACCATAAAGTTATATAGAGAGAGATTTTATCTTTCTTCAGTTTCTACTCTATAAATCAAGTTTTTATTTAACAGGATTTTAACAGGATTTTTTTTGGTGCTTTTTTTTTTTTTTTTTTTTTCTATATATGTGAAGTGAACCTCCAGTTCTAAAACAACTTTTCATAAATAAATCGTACAGGTGACTATAAGAAACTTTTTAATATATCTTATTAACCCCTTCTACTATTTCAGTGGATGTTGGGTTTTTAAAGATGGCGGTTGTTCTGCTACGGAGGTACAATACAGCAGAAACCCAGTAGCGAATGCCCACGATCACAGTTCACTCTAATTGCAGGCACTGTGCTGTGGCCCCCCAAAGTGTGAAAAAAAAAAAAAAATGTCCCCTGGGGCTGATCCCCTACTGGCCCTGTACCTTTATTGGTGCAGCTCCTGCACGGCAAGATCGCGAGAGCCGCCCTGTTGCTACAACAGCCGGAAGCCTTCTGAAGGCTCCCTGGCCTGTCATAGTAATATAGCCATTAAAGGTTCAAGTTCCCTAGGGGGACTATTAAAATGGTTAAAAATATTTTTTAAAAAAATAAAGTTCTGACAGTGTGTCCCACTTGATAAAGACCCCTGTGTGGGTCGATACGTGGTGCGTGATGCTATTGTTTGAATTTAACATCTCCCTTTCCAAAAAACGCCCGGTCTACAAACATAAAAATATTTTTCCCATATGGTGAACGCCGTAGCGGGGAAAAAAAAAAGTCAAAACAGCCAAACCAATGTTTTTTTCACCTTCCATAAAAATTTTAATAAAAAGTGATCAAATCAGCAGACATTCCCCAAAATGGTATAACTAAAAAGTACATGTTGCCGCGCAAAAAAGACGCCTTATTCATCCTCATATGTAAATATAAAAAAGTTACGGGTAACAGAATATGGTGACTTCAAGAAATAAATAAAAAAAAATATATATATAATATATATATAATTTTTTTTTTTTTTTTAAGGGGTTAAAATGTAAAAAAAAATAATATATATATATATATATATATATATATATATATATATATATATATTTTATAGATAATGGTATCCCTGGAATTGTACCAAGCCATAGAATACAGAGATCATGTCATTTTGGCTGCAGAGAGAACGCTATCAAAACAAAGCCCGTAAGAGTCGCACAAACACAATTTTTCTCCAATTCCACCCCACTCTGAATTTTCTTTCCAGCTTCCCCGTACATTGTACAAAATAATAAATAATACCATTACAAAGTACAATTTGTCCTGCAAACCTTAAGCCCCCATATGGCTCTGTGAACGAAAAAATTAACAAAAATAAAAAAAAAACGAAAAATGTCTGCAGCTTAAAGAAATGTTTCCCTCCCCACTTATTTAACATATTACTCTATAAAGAGGGGAAGGGGAGGTCAAGGCTGCTGGAAAAGGGCTCTACTACTGCACAGAAAGAGGCAATAAATCGGTTAACAGCCGCCTCCTCTCCCTCCCCTCTCCATAGACTTCTGTGTGTGAGCGGAGTAGAGACTGATTCTTTGTAAACAAGCAGCCTAAGTGAAGATAAGTAGAGCAGTCTAATAAATGGAGAAGATATATTATACAGTCTAATAAATTTAATAAGATATATTACAAGGTTTCTTATATTCACCTGCACTATTCATTTATGAAAAGTGGCTTTATAACCAGAAGTACGTGCTGAAAAAGTAGATCCTGAAATCATGTAGTGTTCCCTCTGACCACTAAACCACATATTATCCCGACATAGCCCTTTCTTCTCAGCAGTTCTGTAGGGATCACTGCTCGGCGGCAGGATTACAATGATAGGAAACACTTCTGTATATAGATAACACAGGATCCACTAGTCACAATAGGTGATGGTCTCAGCTCAACTCCTCCCCCTTCCTTTACATAAGTCACAGAGCATGCCCACAACACTGTCTCATAGAAGTCATTGATGACGACCAGCATTTTATACACAGTCCTAATCTGTGGCCTGCTGTCCTCAGATGTGTCACAATTATTAATCATTGGAAAATTAATAATTAATGGTGGCAATCTTTGTGGCAGAAACGGAAATCTACTCCAGCTAGGAATTGGAGAAGATTTCAGATATTATATTACTATATTATTACATTACTCAATTTTCTTGCTGAAGTAATGTTAAATGCATCGGGCTGTGAAGGCTACTAATATGTGTAATAAATGTAATATAATATATAATTTTAAAAAAAGTCATTAAAAATTACTAATAAAAAAAAAAAAAAAAAAAAAGTGGTATTCTTTTAGTAAACACTGAGGGGCGCTATGGGCCAAAGACGTGTGAGAAGAATTGAATATGTCCAGTTTACTACATGATTTCTTACCTAATTCTTTCCCCTCTAATTCAGGGAAGGGGCATATTGCTGACACATTTATAATGAGGAACTATATACCTATATACTTCTCCCCATGAGTATTGAAGAAATTGTAGAAACTCTGTGCCATGAATTCAAGATTTACTGTGCATAAAAAAAAAAAAAAAATCATTCCAGCACATCTTTTCTTACTTTTGTGATGTACCTCTGTTATTCCTCCTGGAAATACATGATACCATTTCCCTTGTCGTCAGGGTTTGTTCCTACTCATTCTGACCTTTTCTGTACTTATTGGACTGTCAGTATGATTCCACTTTGTAGAATGTGATGTCCAATTATTTATTTACACACTTCCAGGAGGAATAACGGAGGAATGGTATAATGCTCAAATTTATTTTTTTTTCTTTCAATTGGACATACAGGAATTTAACTAAAACAGATGTGTCAGGAGAGGTGACAGCTCCTGTGTGACCTGTTCTCTAGCTAGCACTAGCTCTGGCTCCATGGTCTGTTTCCCGTTTATGTGACATTTTGGGATACTTGACTCTTGGTTTCCAGTGGTTTTGGCTTCTTGGTTGCTATTCCATTGCCCACTACATTGCTTTCTTGCACTGGTTATATCCTACTAGTAATGTCTCGCTTTGTCTTCTCTCTCCAGAGCTGCCTGGAGTTCAGCCTGAGGATCCAGGAGTTCATTGAACTCATTCGACAGAATAAAAGACTGGACGCTGTTAGGTAAGAGCCCTGAGCCCTGTTCACATCTGAAGGGGAAAAGCTGCTGTATATGAGGCAGATGGAGCTGGAGTAACACTAATGCTGATCAGTCCCCTTCCCCAATTCCTAGGGTACATGCTGCCCTACTAGTAAATGTCTCAAATCCTATAAAGTGCAGTCATCCAACGCTTAAAGGGATCTTGTCAGCAGATGTTAGGTGCTAAAACCAAGCATCGTACTTGGCATCGTACCACTGCTTCTCCATGGATGGCCTTATGACGCTTCACCAATGTTAGCATCTGCAATAAAATAGCTATCGTTCCATATGTAAATTAGCTGTATAATGTCACGGGGCCGGAGACCTAGTGTTAAGTCTCCACTCAATGGTGCTTGTGAAGTGCACAGTGTTCGTGACACCAGAGTGGCGTCAGTATGTGGTGTGATGCCCTGAAGCCACCAGGAACGCACCCCCTGCTTCAGTGCGCATGCAACCCCATAACAGTGAGTGGAGCGCTGGTCATGCAAGGGCACCTGTGCTCCATTCACAAGAAGGCCTTAGGGGGACTTTTGGTCCCCCGTCCTCCTGATCACTGGGTATCCCAGCAATCGGACACTTATCTCCAGTCCTCTGGTTAGGGAATAAGTGTCCATAACGGGACAACCCCTTTAAGGCTCACAGGCCTTGGTGCATAAGCTCAGCTTAGGTACGTTATAATAATAATAATAACTTTATTTATATAGCGCCAACATATACCGCAGCACTTTACAAATCAATAAGTTCTCCTCATAACCACATCCATACCGTACACTTTAGCAGCATTTACATTTCTCCTTCCTTCTCTATCTGGGCCCAGTCCGCCTTGAAGACTCGATCACAATGTGTCTGTGCCAGCTTTCCATCGTTCCCATCTCCTGTTGGTGCCCCCCACATAGTAAACCTGCCCCCTTTTGTGCCACAACCTCCCCCACAGAATCCCTCCTTCGCTATAGGCTGCTGACCAACTGCTGTTTTTTTCTTTGCCATTAAAGTGTGAATTTTTTTCCTTTCTGACAGTGGAAGGCTGTGTGTCATAAATGTTCTCACTCCAGTGCACCTGAGGGCAAGAGTCCTAAATGTACGACCCATAGGGTGCCAGCCATCAAAGGACATCAGAAAGGAGATGAGGATTTGAGGGTGACCTGTGGGGCCCCTTGGCCAAGTCACTATAACCCCAATAGTTACCCCAGTGCACACAGAAATACAGGAGCTGGCAGATTAGATGATGGCCATTTTGGAAGGCCAGGTGCCTCAGGTCCCCAACAACCTCCCATGGCATAGTCTGACACAGTCGCGTCCCCTTCAGGCCCTGCGATAACTATAACACCGTGTACTAGTATTATGTGGAGTGTTCCTTTAATAAGGTGTTTAGAGTAGGGGGGACAGATTCGGCGAGGGGTCACGAGACTGTCCTGGAATGTGTTACGTGGATGTCTCGGCTGTGACAGTTCAGTCCATTGTGTCCTCAGACTGGTATGTAGGTCACTTGTCACATAACAGAGCGCAATCCGACCGTCCATTTCCTGTAAGCATGGCTGATATTTGTCACCGCACAGCTGGAGCTGGAATCTGTATAAAAGCCTCGGCCGTGTCCTGCGGAGGGGCCGCACACGTGACAGCCAGAGCTTTTAACTCGCGATTCATACCGGCCTTAAAAACCAAATGTATTTTTATTAATAAGCCTATTGCGGCGTCAGGCAGCTTTACATATGATATGTGCCGGCTAATAGCACTTTGAGGGATGACTATAAAGAGCGTATCTGAAGGCGTACAGCCATGAACCCTAGTGACTGCAAATGTAAAGCAGCTGCAAAATGCGATTGATGGTCTATATGCTGGAACCTGATAGCGCTAGTCAGCTGTGTGCACTACATGCACAAGATATACTGGGGAAGACGCCAAGGCCGAGCTGGGGGGGGAGATCCTCCTGTCCTCCCCTATGGCTTACATAGTCATATATTGCAGAGGGCTTATCAGTGACTGGGGCAGATGAGAGCCTGGTTGCCCCGCGGGAGGAGCAGTGCGTGGCTCTCTCGCTCTCCACCAGCTTATGGTAGTTATAGAGCATCTCTCTCATGGCTCCATCTGTAAGCTTTAAAGGAGTTGTCCAGAACTTTAATATTGAACATCACTGTCTCTTCTCAGGCTAGTGACATCTCGTCCATTGGTCACATGGCCATGCTGCAGCACAGTCCCATTCAAATGTATGGGATTGAGCTGCAATACCAAACACAGCCACTATACAATATATGGTGCTGTGCTTGGTAAGTACTGAAGAGGCCGCAACAATCAATATCATATACCTGTACAAGCCCATTAAAGAGGTTGTCCAGCCTATTTGTTTTTTTAAAAAAAAACCAAAAAAAACAACATACCTGTCCCTGGTGCTCCGGTGACCTCCCAGTGTAGTCTAGTCCTGCCGCTCAGCTGTCTTCTTTTGCCAGAAGTCCTCAACGGCTGTGACGTCCCAAGACCTTCGCTGAGGTCACTGATTGACCTCAGGGGTCACGTCTGGGCGGACTTCCGCCGGAAGGAAACAGAGCTGCAGGACCAGACCGTGCTAGGAGACACCGGAGCACCAGGGACAGGTGAGTATGCTTTGGTTTTGTTTTTTAAACCTTCCCTGGCCTAATTTAAAAATTATTCTGGATTACCCCTTTAAGATCCATGTCTCATCATGAGACATAGTGATTAATAACTACAATCTCCTGGACAGTAGGAGGCGCTGTTTTTGTTTTCAGGGTATGCGTATGGCTTCCCAATGTCAAGAGACCTGTGATTGGGTGACATGTCTTTGTTTGTGCTAGTGTGTGTGTGTGTGTGTGTGTGTATGTGTACAGATATAGTATATATATATATATATATGTGTGTGTGTGTGTGTATATAGTGGAACCTTTTGAGGAACAGGCCAATAAAATGAATTAAACAAACAAAAAAATAACCCAACTCTTAAAGGGATTATGCGACCAAGAATATCCACTAGAGCAGGGGTAGGCAACCTTCGGCACTCCAGCTGTTGTAAAACTACAACTCCCAGCATGCATGCTTGCTCTGTTGTTCTTGGAACTCCCATGGAAGTGAATGGAGCATGTTGGGAGTTGTAGTCTCACAGCAGCTGGAGTGCCGAAGGTTTTTGACCCCTGCACTAGAGGATAAACATCTGAATGGCAGGGGTCTGACCGCTGAGCCCCCCACCGATCCTTAGAACTGGGGTTTTGCTCCGCTATTGTGAATCCAGCCTGACAACCACCAGTCACCATGCTAGTTCTGACGGGATTATCCTAAAATAGAAATGTCCTATATCAGAATTCCTGGTACACAGCCGGACGTTAGAGGCGAGCTGCCATCAGCCGCACCGCTCACCTGCAGCGGCCACAGCGGGAGAAATGTAGAATTGCATAAAAACAAATGTCCATGTCCTGTTAGTAACGCCAGGCCAGTTCTCTATTCTTCATGCTGCTTCAATTTTATTTAATTCAGTAAAAATTGACATAAAAGTAGCACTTTTTATGGTGCAAAGTGGCTGGGGATGGAGGCAGGCTGGGCTAAAGGGTTAATCCCATCTTATAAAGCGATGGCATATCAGGATAGTCCATCCCAGAGTTCTTGGTTATACCCTATCACTTCACAAGACGGAATACCCCTTTAAGCTGTCGTGGTCATACATAATTCAGTTATTATTATTATTATTATTATTATTATTATTATTATTATTATTATTATTATTATTATTATTCCTTCCAGACACGCTAGGAAACATTTTAGCCAGGCAGAAGGAAGTCAGTTGGATGAAGTGCGACAAGTGATGGGGATGCTGGCCTTTCCTTCAGACACGCACATCTCTCCTTACAAGGTAAGCACGGTCATAGCGACATGTGAGAAGTTGTGACCAAGTGCAGAGACCCTCTCCTATCACTAATATGGAGGGGCGGAAGCATTCAGCTAAGCACTGTGCCCCTCCGGCTCTGTTTGTTTATTTTTTGGTTTTGTAAACTAGACAACCCCTTTAATGGCCTGAACGCAGCTATGTCCCATTCAAGTGAATGGGCTGAGCTGCAATACCATACCATACCATACCAATACGGTGCTGCAGCCTCTTCAAACAGCTGTTCGGCTGGGGGCGCACGGGTGTCGGACCCTTGCAATCCTTTACATGATTACTTATCCTAAGAGGAGGTCTGTCCTCCCTTAATAAGTCCCTGAAAACCTCTTTAATGACCTTTTTCCACTACGTGTGTCTGACCACTGGGGGTCCTACTGCTGGTTTCCTGAGTCCCAGTAGTGCACATGCGTGGACCACCATTCCATTCACTTCTATGTCAGTCCCACAGAAGTGTATAGAGCAGTGGTCACACATGTGCATTTCCACTCCTTTCACACAGGGGATTTGTGGACCCCTCGAGATTGTCTCTGCAACCAGACACTTGTGCCATATCATACCCCTTTTAAAGAAGTTTTCCAGGATAGGTGATCAATATATGGAACCCTCACAAGTCAGAAGTTTGAAGCGGCAGAGGCACTCAATTGAGCGCTTCTTCTGCTTCTCAGGCCAGTGATATCATGTTGTTTGGTCACGTGACCTGTGTGCACCTCAGTCTTGTTCAAGTGAACAGGGCTGAGCTGCAATACCAAGCACAGCCACTATGCAATGTATGGCGCTGTGCTTAGTATACTGTGAAGATGCAGCAGTTCACTCTAACATTGCAGTTTCTTAAAACAGACTATCTGTGGGGGTCCCAGGTGTCAGACCCCCAACCAATCTGATATTAGGCTGATGCCTCACATTGCGGAAATGCAGCTTTTGTTGTTGCAGGTTTTTTGAGACAAAGCCAGGAGTGGATTAAGCAGAAGGTAGAAGAATAAGAACTTCCTATATATTTCCCATTCCCTTTGTAGCCATTCTTGGCTTTGGCTCAAAAAACACAGCAAAATCTGCAACAAAAAAAGCTGTGTTTCTGCAATGTGGGGCCTCAGGTTTTTTCTGGGGAATTTTTATTTGATGACCTATCCTTGTCTGGATCCCCATGGATCGCTTGTTTCAAGGTGCACCAGTGCTTCCTGTTGTCACGTTCATCGGTCACATGGCCTGAACACAGCTGAATAGGCTGAGCTGCAATACCAGGCACAACAGCTGCACAAATGACGGCGCTGTGTTTTGCAAGTACTGAAGGGACTGCAGTGCTCAAGTGAACTCTGCTGTGGCCTCTTCAGGTGTCGGACCCCAGACTATCTTTAATTGATGACTGATCTTAAGGATAGGTCTATCAATTAATGTCCTGGAAAACTTCTTTAGTGACCTATCCTAAAGAATTTAAAGGGAACCTTTCAGGTTGATTTGGGACACTAAACCATCCACAAGTCCTTATGGATCAGGGGTTTAATGTCCCAAATCACCCAGACATCAGGAGCACCAGAGATGAGTCCATTGAGACTCATCTCTAGGTAAGTATAAAGGTTTTTCGTTTTTTTAAATGCAGGAATGAATGGATTCAAAACCGGGCTATTTGGGACACTAAACCCCCATCCATAAGGACCTGTAGGTGGTTTCGTGTCCTAATCGACCTGACAGGTTCCCTTGAACTCCAGAACTGAGCAGTTACCTCTTGGTAGATACACTTGACCTGGTGAGTGCTGTGTGCACAGGGTTAGTATTGGGGATCTCCTCACATCATGAAGAGGATATCCTAAACCAGGCTCTTGGATTGCAGAGGATATGTATTTTCTGTCTGGTGTATTTGACCTCCTCGCTTTCCTTCCAGTCCCTGCAGATCACCTAGTGGGAAGCACAGCAGTAAATGACAGGTTCTGTCCGCCAGGCTGTAATCATCATCTAAGGATATACTGAGGATTTACTGTCACCTGCCGCCTTCTCCACTCACTGATCTCTATGTATTTAACGTGTTTCTACAGTGGTCTCCTCTGTGCAGTTTAGCTTTTTCTTCTTAAAGGGACCGTGTCACCTATTCTTTTTTAAAACAAGTCTTTAAGTTGAACACAATTTTTTGGAATTTTTGATGTTTGTGACACGAAAAAATTTTCAATCTATGTTTTTAAAAAAAAAAATGATATCCTGCAATTTTCAGTCTGACCACTAAGCCTAATATTGTGCATTTGCCAATTCTCTAGGAGTTTTCTTTGCAGCACTATCCTCATTTACATCACAGACGGGATTCACAATAGAAGATAACACATCTATAGATGACACCACTGAGCTACCATTACAACTGCCACTGACAATAGATGATTTCACAGATGATTATCTACTCCCTTTCCCTGCACAGAGCTCTCTCCTATAGATCTCTATAACTGAAGTGAATGCTTAGCCACAGATTGTCACTGACCCCCCCCCCCCCCTTTTTTTTTTTTTCATCCCTAGATCTGGCCAGTGACTTGTATGGTGAATACTTCTGTTCCTAGGATGGTCTCATTATACATCTGCTATACAGTATTATCATGTCTGTGGTTGGATAAAGCTTCTTTATATTGATCCTTTATATTTCTAGGACCTCCTGGACCCTGCCCGATGGCGCATGCTCATCCAACAGTTCCGCTATGACAACTATAGACTACACCAGCTGGGGAATAACTCTGTCTTTACCATAACTCTACAAGCAGGCCTATCTGCCATCAAAACACCGTATCCTTCACATACCAGAGACATGGAAAGGCTTCACGGTATAGTAAATCATAACTAAAATTTCAGACTACTTTTTGTTTTCTGGCAGTATGTGTGTCATTAATACATTTTGTAATATACTTTATGAATATATTTTGTCTCCTTTCTGTGAAATCCTACACTTTCTTTCTATTTCCCTTACTTCTCTGTTGAGGGCTGTCCCCTGCTTCTCATTGTGTACAGTGTATGGGCAGCCTGTACTCCGTACACAATGAGAAGCAGGGGACAGCTCTCAACAGAGAAGTAAGGGAAAGAGTAAGAAAGTGTAGGATTTCACAGAAAGGAGACAAAATATGTTAAAGTATATTACAAATGTGTTAATGACACAAATACTGCCAGAAAATCAAAAGTTGTCCCAAATTTTAGTTATGATTTACTGATTATAGATATTGCGGCTGGACTTCCCTGTATCTGTGCTACATGCTGTACAGAAATTGTAGACCTTGGAGAGGACCATAGCCTGTCTCTATAGTTCATGTATTTCTTAGGGCTATATGGAATCTTAAAGATGCTGTACAGCAGGATTCTCCTGGAAATATGGAAGTACAGGGATTGAGCTCTCCTGGGTGTGCTATTTAGTGTTTCTGTACAGTATGCAGCATGGACCCTGGGACCTGAGAACTATTACATTGGGTGTAATAGTTAAAAGGAACCTTTCACCATCTCAGTCAGCTCTGGCATAGGAATTTTTTCTCTAGCCCCCACCTTTCCTGAGCAATCCGTGCTGTTGGTTTCAGCACCTGATATGCTAAAAAAAAAAAGATTTTGCTATCAGGTGGGCAGTCTTAGACTACTTGCTCCTGCCCAGCTCTGACTGCCAGGCTTTGTTGGGTGCGGAAACTAAGCGACAATTCCTCATGAACAGTGAGGTCTGCCTTCAATAGGCTTACATCCTATTGAAGGATGCAAAGAGTTGGGGTTGGTGGTAAAGGGTGTCTCTTTAACACAGGAAAAGGGGTTTTGAAGATTAAAAAAAAAAAATCTGCATTCTTCCCATAAATGGCGCCAGTCTTGTCCACAGGCTGTGTCTGGTATTGCAGCTCACTCCCATTTAAGTAAATAGACTGAGCTGCAATACCAGACATCACCCATGGAAATGAGTAAGATAGATGTTACCTGTTATTCTGGTTCTCCTTAACCCCATCATTTACAGACAGTGCTACAAAGAGGATGGGACTTCCAAAAACCCCGACTGCCCAGTGTGCAGCAAGTCCCTGAATAAACTAGCCCAGCCACTTCCAATGGCACACTGTGCCAACTCCAGGCTGGTATGTAAGATTTCGGGAGACGTCATGAATGAAAACAATCCTCCGATGATGCTGCCTAATGGATATGTCTACGGATATAATGTAAGTTCTGTTCCTTTAAATCTGTTCAGCTCTATACAGTCCCTGGGATCTTATTAAGGAATTGCTTTAAGAATATCCAAAGGGATTGTCCCAGATATAAAACCTAGGATAAACCATAAGATATTGGATAATTGATGGGTGAGGTTCTGACTGCTGGGATCCCCATGGATTACAAGAATAGGGGTGCCACGTCCTTTGCTGCTCTATTCAACTCTATGGGACTGCCAACGAAAGAGCATAGCACAGCAACAATTTAAAGGGGCTTTGTCCTCAGACTGTATGACCTATCACTAGGGCATGCCATAAAACTGTGATTGGTGAGGGTCCAACCACCCATCGGGGCAGACTTACTTAAACAGTCTAAAAGCAACATTGCCCATATCAGCCAAGATAGTTTTGCTTTTTGACCACTTTAGTAAATATGCCCTGTAAAATATAATGGGCCTGGATAGATATTACCCATTGGAACTGAATAGACATAGCATTCGTAGAAGCCAAGCAACGGCGTCAAATTAGTAATTATAGGGGTCCTAGTATTTGGATACGCACATATAGGGTACATCCAACCAATAAGAAAGCAAAAAACTTTAAAAAGTGATAAAAAAAAGCAACAAAATCCTGGTTGTTCCGGAGTGGTTGCTCTTCATCATTGCCGGGTAGGTTTGTGATTTGCCATGTGAGATGTCATGTTTACCGCCGCTTGGAAAGTACAGATTCTGCTTACTAGCTACCTCTCTCTTTTTGGGGAGAGCTAATTTGCATATTTTTCCCAGGGAGCAATGCTTTGAAGGTTTAATTTGCACTAGCTACATCTCCACAAGGAAAACTAGTACCTACTACATGCATAAAATATCTAATGACACTTTTTTTTTTTTTTTCCCTCCCCTTCATTCAGTCTCTTCTTTCCATTCGCCAAGATGACAAAGTGACTTGCCCAAGAACCAAAGAAGTCTTCAACTTCTCCCAAGCCGAGAAAGTCTACATCATGTAGACACCATCCACGTGCCTCCCGGACGCTGCTGAAGGTTAGACGGAGGAGGGGAGATCCAGAATTCAGCAGTATGACACGCACAACAGAAAGATGGAGACACCAGGTGCCCTTTCCCATGGAGACACCAGGTGCCCTATTCCATGGTTGCATTTATTCACTATTATTGCGACCAAAGATTATAAACAAGCAACAACCACCATACATAACAACAACAAAAAAGTGCAAGAACAGAAATAGAAAAATTTGTACTTTTAGGAAATTGAATTCTTTTGATTGTGAGCGTTTTTTTTGTAACACAAGTCAAGACTGAAGCTTCTGAATTATTTAACTCCTGACCCTACAAGGGTCGCGTTTAGTTCTGTGTTAGGTCTTGGGATCATATCCGTACCGCTGCCTTATCCTAGCTTTCAGAATGTACTACATACATGGAAACACATTAATACAGTCGTCCTACCTTCCTGCGTTGGATCTCTTTACCGCTCCCGGGACCTTATGTTTTTAAGAAGCTAACCATGAGCCACCAGGAAAAGCCACGGTTTCTGTTTTTAGCAGCGCAGGATTCATCTTCATCCACCGCAGAAGAACATTTTAGTCTTTCCAAGTCTTTAGGAACCAGTGCTGTAGAAATTTGTATTTAGTGCTTATTTTTGCATGTTGGTGTTCATTAGCTAATAAAAAAAAAAGATTGTAAATTTGAAGCCGTTACGTGAATGGTGTTTTTATTTCTTTTTATGTGCCAGAGTGAAAACTAATATAGGTTTGGAGCGGTGCCGAGGTTTAATTGCACTTGGTGTAGATTACTGCAGTAAATTGTAATGTTTGCTGCCCCGTTTCTTGCCTGGATTGTAATATTATGGCCGTCCAAGGTTCACATTAAAAAATACTAAGCAATCGTCAGATTTAAAGGGATGCCGAATGTTTTGAAAAAAGAGCAAAATGGGTTACATATTAAAAAAAAAAAAAAAAATATATTACTACCTGCTGGTCTCTACTTCCTGGTCCCATTCTAGGCTCCATGTTGCAGAAAAGGTGCTTTTTTTTTTTGTTGTTGTTGTTGCAGGCTTTGCTGAGCTAAAGTCTGGAGGAGATTGAGCAGAAGCGACAAGTATAAGAGCTTTCTATATATTTCCCATTCCGTTTGAAGCCACTCCTGACTTTGGCTCAAAAACCGCAGCAAAATCTGTAAGAAAAAGAAAGCGGCTTTTCCGCAACGTGGGGCCTTAGCTTTAACATGCAGGACATGTCTGCTCAACCAGTTTTTGATCACAGTGGTGACCCACCTCAGTCAGTGAGCAGGCATTTCTAGTCACTTCCTGTGTGTCAATATGGGAGAGGAAGTAGAGACCAGCAGGATAACTAGTAAGTAGCAGCGGATGGGGTTTGAGAGGTGAGTAATGCAGAGGGGTTGTAGGGTCTACAGTCTAGGTTTTGGTTTGTTCTTCTGACCTGGTGAACCATCCCTTGACTGCTGCTTCCAGATGAAGAATAAATGGAGTTATAGAAACAGCCGGTAGCTGGCCAACCAGGTGGGACAGTGGTGAGGAGACTCTTGGGGTATATACACACAGCGGAATCTGCCGCTGATTTTGAGGTGGATTGTACCCTAAAATAGTCATCAGATTCCACCCTGAGGCTACAGCCCCACGTTGCGGAAACACAGCTTTTTTTGTTGCAGATTTTGCTGTGGTTTTTTTGAGCCAAAGCCAAGAATGGCTACAAAAGGAATGGGAAATATATAGGAAGTTCTTATACTTCTACCTGCTGCTAAATCTACTCCTGACTTTGGCTCCAAAAACCGTAGCAAAATCTGCAACAAAAAAAAGCTGCGTTTCTGCAACGTGGGACGGTAGCCTGATTCTGCCACACATTGTATGGTGCTGAAAAAAAAAAAGTGTCCTGCTCAGTCGTGCCACAGATTCAGTCTGCAGCTTGAGAACTCATGCTTTGCATGGAGTGGAAAATGCGGAATCGAGGATGGATGTCCGCCTCAAATTCCTCTTCATTTTCCGCTGTGAATTTTCCTGTAATCTGAAGATCACTATGGGTGGGAGGTGAGACTTTACATCTGTCCTTATAAAATTCCCTCCTGAACCCAAGAGGTGATCAGACCACTGTCCTCTGAATTCAGCACACTGTCAGTTTTGACAGTACATTTCTGAATTAGTTTCAGCACCGATATCCCTTCACTGTCAGAAGGGTGGGCCTTACAGCCTAGTGTCATCAATGGACAGTAAAGAATGCCGCCCCCCCCGACCATACAAATATATTGAAGAGTAGAGTCAGGTCGGGCATTCCTCACTGCCCAGCAATGAGGCTAGGCTTTAAGGCCTGCCCCTTTGACAGTAAAGGGAGAGATCGGTGCTAAATCTAACGGACCAGGTAAGTGCATAAATATTCCCCGGACAACCCCTTTAAGATAACTTTACCTTTTAATGATCTTGTTTTGGCGGAAGTCAATCAGCGGCTTAAGGAAAGGAACCAGGATGTCAACTGTGTGAGATGAGTAGGGTTTTGGTTTTTTTTTCCTCCACCTTCCCCAGCCTCATTTCAAAGAAACAGGTTATCCTTGACAACTTTAATGATGGCCTCATGTCCTCTCCTTTTGGTATTTCTGACTTGGTAAAGGCATATAGCCTACATCAATGACTGCTGAGTTTTAGGAGAATAGTTACACTAAAGGGATTTTGGAGGCGCCAGCATTTTGGTGGTGCTAGCTTGAGGCTAAGTTCACACTTGCGCTGGGCTGTTCACCGGCGAATCCGAACAACAGCGAGCCCGTCCACTAAAACAACAGTTACCCATAGATTATAATGGGTTCCACTGGGTGTCCTTCGGGGTTTCCACCGGTTTTATACTGAAACCGGAGAGAAGTCCTCCGTGCAGGACTGTTCTCTCTGCCAATTTTCTGCGGCTGTGTTTTCACATTCAGGTTTTTGGATGCAGTTTTTAAAGCTAAACCCAGACATGGGTCATAAATGGAGAAAACGCAGCTGATGCTAGGTTCACACTAGCGTTTGGGTCTGCATGGGGGCTCGAAAGACTGAGACCCTGTCTGCTTAAAAAGCAGTTACACGTGGAAACCCGTGGACGGCACAGACTATAATGGGGTCTGCCTGGTTTCCGCCGGTTGCAGGACTTTTCTCTCTGCCCATTTTAAGCGGAATCTGTGACTGAGCCTCCTTTAAAGCATAGCCAACAATTGGAGGCTTATGTTTCTGACGTGTCCCTTTTGGTTTATGCTGCAGCTCGGTCTCAGCAGATTGGCTTCTGTTTTTGATCACAAGCGCAGCAGGAAGTCCATGCCAGTACATGGAGAGCTGATGTCTAATACTGGATACAATGACTAGAAAATGCAAACCACTAAACTACTGAGTGTAAAATTCTTACTACGTAACAAGATCCTGGACATGGGGGACATGGAGATCTGCGCTAGGTCATTACTTTATCACCTTATGTCAGTTTTAATTGCTGGGCCACTGTCATTTGGTCCTTGGGGAAAACATGGAACCCCAGGGGTGTTGTATTCAGATTTTAGGAAAACACATTCATGTTAAGAAATTTTTCTAGAGATTTCAACAGTTTTGTTTTGGTGCCACCTCCTGGTCTTGGGATTACTTTGATTCTTGATTTAGAAGAAAAATCTCAATTTCTCAAATATTTTTGGCAGTTCTAAAATATCTTAAAGAAAATATCTTCATTTGGTTATGTACACTTACAGGAGTTTCGTACACAGATTCACATTAATATAAGATGAAAGGATTTTTAGCGTACACAAATCTCTAGATGTTAGTAGTGAGGACGGGACGGTGACAACCCTTGGTTGTCACCATTACAGCTTGATTTATCTGTTAAGCCTACTTTAGTTTAGAAAACGTAATCTCAAATATCCTATTAGAGAACGGAGGGTTAATTTAAAGGAGACTAAAAATTACTGACCAATCGTTATTGATGGATCATTTTAGACCGTTGGGGATCTGACATCCGACCCCCTCACCAATCCACATATTCAGTGACCAGCCAGGCCGCATAACAGTGTACAGAGTCATCTGCATGGAGAACAGCTGGATGTTGGATCAGAAATTATACATGAAAAAAAATAATTAAAAAAAATAGAGCATTAACTCTACACTGTGTTCCAAATTATTATGCAAAAAGTGTTTAGTAGTGATAAGGTAAGAATTTTTTTTGTTTGTCAGTTAAACTCATTGATGGTGATGTGCGTCAGGGCTCTTTATATCACTGAAAGCAATTGCAGACACCTGTGCTAATTAGTTTGGCAGGTGTGTCCAATTAAAGGCAAGACTACTTAAGAAGGCTGTCCCACATTATTAAGCAGCCTACATTTTCAGCCAAAATGGGAAAGAAAAAGGATGTGTCGGCTGCTGAGAAGCAACAAATTGTGGAGTGTTTAGGTCAAGGCATGACTACAATCAACATTGCCAAGACACTTCATCGTGATCATCGCACAATCAAGAAGTATGTAGCTGATTCACAGCACACACGTGTGCATGCTGATAAGGGAAAATTGAGGACTCTTTCCAACAGGCAATTACGTCAGGTTAAAAGAGCAGCTTCAAAAATGCCTTGTCATAGCAGCAGACAAATTTTTGAAGGTGCTGGTGCCTCCAACGTCCCCCGAACAACAAGATGCAGGGTCCTTCAGAGGTTTGCAGCTGTGCGTAAGCCATCCTGTCGACCTCCTCTATCCACTGCACACAAGCAGAAACGGCTCCAGTGGGCCAAACTATACATGAAGACTGACTTCAAAAATGTTTTGTTCACCGATGAGTGCCGTGCAACGCTCGATGGTCCAGATGGATGGAGTGGAGGATGGCTTGTTGATGGACACCCCATGCAAACACGGCTACGGCGCCAACAAGGAGGAGGTGGAGTAATGTTTTGGGCTGGAATCATGGGGAGAGAGATTGTCGGCCCCTTTAGGATCCCTGAAGGGGTAAAGATAAACTCCATAATGTATGTGGAGTTTCTCAAACAGCACTTCCTGCCATGGTTCAAGAAGAAGAACCATGCATTCCGCAGAAAGATCATTTTCATGCATGATAATGCACCGTCTCATGCTGCAAATAACACATATGCATCTCTGGCTGCTATGGGCATAAAAGGGGACAAACTTATGGTGTGGCCCCCATGCTCCCCTGACCTCAACCCCACTGAGAACCTCTGGAGCATCATCAAAAGGAGTGTCTATGATGGCGGGAGGCAGTTCACATCTAAGCAACAGCTCTGGGAGGGTATTCTGTCCTCATGCAAAACAATTGAAGCAGAAACCATCCAAAAACTGACAAATTCAATGGACGAGCGAGTTCAGAAGCTTCTTTCAAACAAGGGGTCCTATGTGCAAATGTAACATCACCTAGAATAAAGTTTTGGCTTGAAAACTGTTTGATTTCAGTTTGTAATAACCTGCTAATGCTTATAATTTCACAATGACCATTTTTTTGTTCTTAATAAAAATGAAAAGGTTGCAAATTCTGCTGTGCATAATAATTTAAAACATGCATTTTGAGTGTTTATTTTTTTTTTTTAAATATACTGTTATCATAGGCAGTTTGTTCAAAAACCTTTCAATTATACTCGAATAGTTGATGACTGGAAAATTACAATGCATTATTATTTGCATAATAATTTGGAACACAGTGTAGGGATCCCCTAACATCAATGGCCCAGTTTCCTGCCCATAAGTGTGAAACATCCAGTTTCTCTTCTCCATAACAATGCAAGGCAAATTTACTTAAAGGGAATCTGTCAGGGCAATTTGGGACACTAAACCAGCCACACTTCCATATGGACCTGGGGTTTAGTGTTCCAAATCACCCTGTTATAACGCAATCCATGGCCGCATTAAAAATAAAAAATCTTTATACTCACCCTGCCGCTGTACTCCCCGCACCTGCGCAGTTCTTCAGTGAAGCCAGAGGAGTACACCTCGGCTTCAGTGCGCATGCCCCGCAATTACGTAGTGAAGCCGGGGTGTCCATCTTTGGCTTCACTGAAGAACAGCGCAGGCGCCGGGAGGCATGCCAATGAAGAAGCTCATGAATAAGCTGGACTGTTCTTGGTGAGCAGCGTACATCGGACCCTTCTCTAGGTAAGTATAAAGGTTTTTTATTTTTAATGCGCATGTGGATTGCATTACAACAGGGCGATCTGGGACACTAAACCCCAGGTCTATAAGGACCTGTGGGTGGTTTAGTGTCCCAGATTGACCTGACAGATTCCCTTTAAGTTCTGCAGCTAAATATCTTACACTAGCGTAGGGTGTCCATTCTGCTGGTTCATTGGAACCTGTACTGTCAGAGGGGGCCTTCCTTGAGCAAGGGAGGTTGTACCGGGAAACGATCCCACAAAGGGAAAAGAAAGTCAGCTCAGGGAGAAACATTTGGTGGTACCCCAACCCTATCGGGTGGAGTTGTTGTGGATTGCTCATGATATTCCACTGGCAGGCCACCTGGGGATCGCTAAGACCAAGGCTCGCCTCAGCCACTTATTCTACTGGCCTAAAATGGGGACAGATGTAGCTAAATACTGCCGTTCATGTGACACTTGTCAGAGGATGGGCAAGGCGGGGCAAGGCTCAAAAGCCCCAATGATATCTATGCCCATCATAACCGAATTTTTCCAGCGGGTGGCTGTGGATCTCATTGGACCCCTGTCCATTCCCAGTCGCACCGGGAAACGTTTCATATTAACGGTAGTAGACTACGCTACTAGGTACCCGGAAGCTGTCGCGCTGTCTTCCACCCGGGCTGATGTAGTGGCCAAGGCTCTGGTAGGCATCTTCTCCCGTGTTGGATTTCCCAGAGAGATGCTCACAGACCAAGGTACCAGTTCATGTCTGCCTTGATGCAAGGCCTGTGTAAGGTAACAGAGGTGCAACATCTGGTGTCCAGCCCGTATCCCCCACAGACCAATGGCTTGTGCGAACGGTTCAATGGCACCCTGAAGCAGATGCTCAGGATGTTAGTCGAGTCCCACGGGCGCGACTGGGAGCCTTATCTCCCGCACCTGCTGTTCGCTTACCGGGAGGTGCCTCAAGCCTCAACGGGGTTCTCCCCCTTTGAGCTCTTGTACGGGAGACGTGTACGTGGGCCCCTAACTCTTGTGAAAGAGTCCTGGGAAGGAGAAACGGCCATCCAAGGTGTGCCAGTCGTGGAGTATGTCCTGCGATTCCGTGACCAAATGCAGGCTATGGCGCAGCTGGTGCATGACAACATGGTCCAGGCTCAGGCCGACCAGAAGCGCTGGTATGATCAGAATGCCCGTGAGAGAACATACCAGCCGGGGCAGAAAGTATGGGTCCTAGTCCCTGAGCCCCAGGACAAGCTTCAGGCGAAATGGACCTGTCCATACGTCGTGCACCAGCTGGTCAACAGCGTCATCTACCTGGTCACTGTTGATCCAGGCCGGAACAGGCATAAGGTCTTCCATGTCAACATGATGAAGGATCATCATGACCGGGAAGCTAGTGCCTTTCCGGTATGCAGTCTGCTAGAGGAGGGGGAAGAAGAAGACCTTGTTGACTTGCTTGCTCATTTTCAGGAGGATGGGTCCAACAAGAAGGCACAGGTGAACACCCTGCTGGCTGAGGCCCAGCTGTCCCAGCTGGATGAAGTTTTGCACTCCCTACCCGGTCTGTTCTCCGCGAAGCCCAGGAGAACTGACCAGGCCATTCACCATGTGGATACCAGGAATCATGCCCCTATCCGGCGGTCGCCATATCGCGTCTCCTCGGAGGTACAGGTCCAGATGCGCAAGGAGATTGACGAGATGCTGGAACTGGGGGTGATTCAGCCCTCTCACAGTGCATGGGCTTCACCTGTGGTTCTTGTGCCCAAAAAGGACAGAACCACCCGGTTCTGTGTAGATTACAGTGAACTTAATGCAGTTACAGTCGACGATGCGTACCCCATGCCGTGCATCGACGACCTGCTTGACCGGTTAGGTAAGGCCCAGTACTTGTCCATCTTGGACTTGAGTCGGGGATACTGGCAGATCCCCCTGTCCCCTCAGGCACAGGAGCGATCGGCCTTTATCACCCCTTTCGGACTGTACGAGTCCACTGTCATGCCATTCGGCATGAAGAATGCCCCTGCCACTTTCCAGCGGATGGTCAAATCCCTGCTGACGGGATGCGAAGGGTTTGCCACTGCGTACCTGGATGACATTGCCGTCTTCAGCTCCACTTGGGAGGAACACCTACAGCACCTGGCGTAGGTGCTGGATCCACAGTGCGGGCTTGACCATCAAACCGGATAAGTGTCAGCTGGGCATGCGCGAGGTACAATACCTGGGACACCGGGTAGGTGGGGGAACCCTGAAACCAGAACCTGAAAAGCTGGATGTAATCACGTCCTGGCCAACCCCCCGGACCAAGCGACAGGTGATGTCTTTCCTGGGTACGGCAGGGTACTATAGGAAGTTCGTACCGAACTATAGTGCTCTGGCTGCCCCCTTGACGGATTTCAACAAGAAGAAGTTGCCGCAAACTGTCCAATGGACGGATGCTTGCGAGCACTCCTTCCAGGCCCTGAAAGTGGCCCTGGCGAACGCACCTGTACTTCAGGCGTACGATGAGTCATGTCCGCTTGTGCTACAGACAGACGCCAGCACCTACGGACTCGGTGCCGTACTGAGCCAGCTTGACTCACTGGGGCAAGAGCACCCGGTGCAGTACCTCAGCCGAAAGCTTCTGCCGCGGGAGGTGGCCTACGCCACAGTGGAGAAGGAATGCCTAGCAATTGTTTGAGCCTTGCAGCAACTGCAGCCTTACTTGTACGGGCATCACTTCACCATGGTGACGGATCACAACCCTCTGATCTGGATAAAACGTGTTGCAGGTCAGAATGGACGGTTGTTACGTTGGAGCCTGGTGCTGCAGCAATACAACTATGACATCCGGCACAAGCCTGGCCAGGCCCATGGCAATGCCGATGGCCTGTCCCGGCGGGGTGAGGCTGCGGAGGTGCGGGTGGAAGAGGAACGGAGGCTCCTCCTTCCTCCCGACACGCTCTAAAAAGGGGAGGTGTTATGATGAGACCTTCAATTCATGTATCTTTCTTGGACATGTATCATTCTTTATTCGTATCAGTCTCACATATCTGTAGGAATGTAGAGCTGTGTTTACATTGGTGGTCAATTCGCTCCAGTGGTTTTATGTGCATACCATGGAGAGAGGGCTTTTCTGACCCGTCAGTGTGATATCCCAGATGTCCAAAGGGGGGAGTGTGGGCTAATGACCTGAAACTAACCCAGGCACCCACCTTTCCTTCTAACCGGTATAGATTCCTCTTTTCGTGAGGAGAGGGCTGGCTGGGGGGGGGGGGGGTGAAGGGTGGAGCTGGACAGGGTCTTCACACTGAGGTGGGTGAGGTCTTTTGTGTTTGTGTGAAGCCTGGAAGACAGAGACAGCTAAGAGAGAGCTGTGCTCAGGACCCTTCCTTAGGTCTGGTATTACTCTATACTTTATTCCCATTTTTCTTTTAAGTGCTGTATCATTGCGCTTTTGCTCGTATATTTATGCTTGATCATATTAATATTGTATATTTCTGTATATGCTATTAATTAGTACCGACCCACTTGGGTTATTAATTATATAAAATTTATACAGCTCGTTTCATTCTATCCTACGAACTCGGTCCGCTCACAGGTTGTGAGTGGAAGGTTAAGAAGGGTGATCGCAGGTAGGCCAAGGGGCTTGGCAAGGTGATATTCTTCACACAAGAAATATACAATATTAATATGCTCAATCATAAATATACGAGCAAAAGTGCGATGATACAGCACATAAAACAAAAATGGGAATAAAGTATAGAGTAATACCAGACCTAAGGAAGGGTCCTGAGCTCAGCTCTCCCTTAGCTGTCTCTCTTCCAGGCTCCACACAAAGACAAAAGACCTCACCCACCTCAGTGTGAAGACCCTGTCCAGCTCCACCCTTCACCCCCCCCAGCCAGCCAGCCCTTTCCTCACGAAAAGAAGAATCTATGCCGGTTAGAAGGAAAGGTGGGTGCCTGGGTTAATTTCAGGTCACCAGCCCACTCTCCCCCCTTTGGACATCTGGGATATCACACTGACGGGTCAGAAAGACCCTCTCTCCATGGTATGCACATAAAACCACTGGAGCGAATTGACCACCAGTGTAAACACAGCTCTACATTCCTACAGATATGTGAGACTGATACGAATAAAGAATGATACATGTCCAAGAAAGATACATAAATTGAGGGTCTCATCATCACACGCAGCTAGACTGTCAGGAACGCCCTTCTGACAGTGAACGGTTAAATTTAGACCCCCGATATCTCCAGCCCTGGGGCACATAACGGGAAAGCCGACAGCGTGCTGAATTCAGCACGCTGTCGGCTTTCTAGCGGTATGTAAAACCGCATATACATGAGGACGTGAAAGGTCCTCTTTAAAGGGGTTGTCCAGTTTCAGACCAATATTGAGAGACAAATTCTAGTTTGTATAATAAGTTCCATGATTTTCCAATATACGTTCTGTATCAATTCCACAAGGTTTTCTAGATCTCTGCTTGCTGTCATTCATTCTGCTTACTGACTGTGGATAAAAATCAGTCCATGGTCGTGTGCTGGACACACAGGTACAGCTCGTTACCAGGCAGATGTCTAATTACCATGACTGTAACGAGCTGTGCACCTGTGTGTCCATCACATGACCATGGACTGATTTTTATCCACGGTCAGCAAGCAGAGATCTTGAAAACTGTGAGGAATTGATACAAAACTATATTGGTATAAGTATGCCCTAAATTTTATGTGTAAGAATGACTGTCTCATTCTCGCCACCCCCAGAGCTCTTCCCCCATTAACAAGGAATAAGCCATTTGGGATTTTAGATGAACATAAGGTTTTGTACACACTGGCCGGGACAGAGATAGCATTGGCCTTAAAGCAGTTACATACCAGAGTGCGCCATTACTCACAGTAAAACAATCAATAGATCTCCTGAGCATGGTGCGCGCTCATTTAATGTTCCCAGCATTTCCTCTTTATTTACCTCTTCCCCCGCTGCAGTCCCTGCTGAATATTGACTTCCTCACATTGACCATATATCTCCGGGTGCGCACTTCACAGTCCACCTGGCCGCACTAAACACTTCTCTCCACACAAGAATCGCTTGTTGCTTTTTCTAGAGAGCGATCAATCAGAGCTTCACAGAGGTGGCCCCCAGACAAGTAGCCGGATGGCCGCAATACAGCTCTATCATTTATAGTTACTTATCCAGAATCATATTAACTTCCTAATCCTACAGCCTTCTGGTGTGCCTGCAGCTGTTATGACGCTTCCCTAAGGCCTTGTTCACACCTGCTACCAAAAACCAACACTACTAAAACCCAATATAGCTATTCCTTGGACAGCTGGGTAATAATGATAGCTTAATTTTAACCCCTTAAAGAGACTGCGCATCTAATGACACTTTTTCCCCTATCCACAGTAGATAAGTGTCTGACTGCTGGGATTCTCATTGATCAAGAAAGCAAGGGCCCGAAGGTTCCCCTGAATGCTCCATGTTTGGAGTGGTGGTTGGCTAGTGCTCCATTAATCTGGATGGGGCTGCTAGGACAGCGATTACTGGCAGCCCCATAGAAGTTGATGGAGCGCTGGCCAACCACCACTTTTCACATCTCGGACATTTATGGCATATCCATTTCTGGGACCCGCATCTATCTCGAGAATGGGGTACGGGGACCCCTGTCCTGCAATAGCTGTGAAAGGAGAGGTGTCCTCGCATGTTTGGACCTCTCCATTCACTTTGATGGGACTTCCAAAAAAGCCAAGTATGCTTAAAGGGGTTGTCAGGGAGGCGTGATTGAATTACATGGTCCCAGGGAAGCCTGATGATCATCACATGACATGGACAGAGCCCCTAGGTCCACGTGCTTGGCTTTTTTGGAACTCCCATGTGATCCACCCCCAGAGTTGATCCGCCCTTCTATCCTACCCCAATCTCACAGGTAATTAATGACCTGTGTAATGGGGGTTGACTGACTATAGTAAAGTCAGCCCCATAGCACAGGTCATTAATTACCAGTGAGATCAGGGGAGGAGGGAGCAGAATGCTGCTTTAGATCACATGACCCAGGGGTCCATCATCTTCGGACCAGGTAAGTAAATTACATCTACCTGGACAACCCTTTAATGGACTGTTTTCATGTCTTACACTGAAATGAATGGAGAGAGCTGCACATGCACAACCAACTTTCTGTTCACAGCAGCCAAGGGAAATGGGTCTCCAAACCTCTTGAAATAGGCATGGATCCCAGCAGTGTATGTGCCCTATCCCGCCGCAGCCATTTTATTTAGATTTTTATTCCCCACCTTCCAAAAGCCTTAACCTTTTTATTTTTCTGTTCACAGAGCTGTATGCAGGCTTATTTTTTGCTTAACAAATTGTACTTTGTAATGGTACCATTTAATAATCTGTACAATGTACTGGGAAGCTGGAGAAAAATTTTGAATGAGGTGGAAGTAGAGAAAAACTGAATTTGCACAACTTTCTTACGGGCTTTGCTTTTACAGCATTCAAAATGTCATGTTACCTGAATTTTGTAGGTTGGCATGATTACGGAGATACCAAATTTATTTACTGTTTGTTACATTTTAACACCTTAAAAAAATTCAAAACTTTGACAAAACAAAACTATTTCTTGGAGTCACCATGTTCTAACACTTGTAATTTTTTTTATATTTCCGTATATCGGGCTGCATAAGGTGTATTTTTTTTTTTTGCGGGGCCAAATGTATTTTTTTATTTATACCATTTTGGGGAATGTCTGATGTTTTGATCACTTTTTATGGGAGGAGAAACGATGAATAAATGGAGATTTGGCTCTCTTAAATTTTTCCCGCTACAGCATCCAATATATGGGAAAAATATAAGTTTGTAGGCTGGGCATATTTGGACACAGAGATACCTAAAGTGTGTGTCTTACTTTTATTTATTTTTATATCTGATCTATGGATTTTACTTTTTTTAACTGTTATTTTTAGACCCCCTAGGGGTCTGATCACAAATACAATATACTGCAATGCTAATGCATTGCAAATTATTGTAAAATCCCTATGCTTCTATTACAGGCTGTCTAGCGCATGCCTGTAATAGTAGTATACCAATGACAAGTCTGGGAGTCTTCAAAAGGCTCCTGGCGGTCATAGCAATTGACATTAGCCGTATTAGTACGGCAAATGTCAGGAAAGGGTTAAAGAGCGTCACTTCCTGCTGATATATCACACCCCTCGACAGGTGTCATTGTAATGTTGTTCACCTTTCAGAGGTTCAACTCCATACATGTATATCACATGTACACAGGGGATGTATAGAGCGGGCTCAGGAGCTAAGTCTGCTCCATACGTGTATGTCACGTGTGCGTAGGGGATATAAAGAGCCGGCTCATATATGGCAGGTAACATACATATGACAAAGACATGCCACCTCTGTGATTGTAGATGGCAACTGTGGCATCTGAGTGAGAAGGTGCTGAGTGATCTCATAGTACACAATGTAGTTAATCACTTGTTCAAGCCCCATGAAGAAGCAAGGGAAGTAAAACAGACTATAATAACGTTTTTAAAGAAATATAAAAAAAAAAATGCAAATATAGAAAGCTCAAAACACCCCTCTTCCTATTTAACACATATATACGTGTATAATAACCATCATTGGTATTGCTGATTTTTGAAAATGTCAGAACTTTTAAAATGTCATTATTTATTCCACTTGCTGAACAAAGAAAAGAAAAAACTTCACTATTGCTGTTTTTGTTCAGGTCGCCACCCAAAAAAAAAAAAGAGTAAAAAGTTGCACCCTAATATGGTATCATTAAAAAACTACATTTCACCCCACAAAAAACAAACCCCACATCGCTGCATTGATGGAAAAAAAAAAATGTTATTGGTGTCAGAATATGGTGACATAAAGAAATTTTTTACTGAACGGATTTTAACATGGTTAATAGGTCACAAAAAAAATTCTATAAATTTGGTATCGCTGTAATCGTACTGACTGTCAGAATACAGCTAACATGTCATTTTTACTGCACAGTGAAGGCCATAAAAACAAAACCCAAAAAAACATGGTGGAATTGAGTTATTTCCCCCCATTTCATTGCACAAATTATTTTAGCTACTGTGCAAAATATTAGGATGGATGGACCTATAAAGGAGTTCACCAGGAAAAAGTCCAAACCCAAGGATGAACAGGATAAGTGTAAAAACAAAACAAAAAGTCCAGACTGGCTGACGGTGGGGAGGATCATGTGACCATTGCCGCCAGTCACTGGGACCAGTGACATCACTGCATACTTGCTGGATGCTGTCCCGGGCATCAGGAGGTATATCCTCTGGACACAGATGAGTTGAATGCAATGGTGAAGCATTGTTGGAGGGGGCAATATATATACTGTGGGGGCAACTGGCAGGGGACTTTATACTGTGCGGGTAGCTGGAAGGGACGTTATAATGTGGGGGGCAGACCACGTCAGGACTACTATGGACGTACCGTGTGGGGCACAAAGAGATGGTAATGGGTGTGGCCAATGTGTAAGTGGGTGGGGCTGGAGGTGGGTCTTACTATACGTAAATTCGCACATTTTGTCCTTCTTTCAGCCCTTTGAAAGTTGGGAGGTACACTAGTGATTGGTCGTAGGGGTCTTATGATCCTCTCCATTTCTGGCCCAGCTGGGATCGAAAGTGGAGAGAACAGAGATTGAGGCTGTACCATGGAGCGCCTGAGATAGGAGAGTATGACATTGTTTTTTAATTTCCACCCATCTCCCCACAGCTCCTGGGTTTCCGCTTTTTCCTGAAGTACCCCTTTAAATAGTGCCATTAAAAATACAACTCGCCCCACAAAAAACAAGCCCTCATACTGCAAAAACAAAAAAGTAATAGCTCTGGGAAGATGGGGATGAAAAAGAAAAAGGTCTGCGGGGGGCCATTAGGTTATGGGTGCCCCTGGCATGGGCAGCTGTAAATGCCAGCGCAGAAGGCCAAGACGGTCCTGTGCACCTTACAAAATAAGCCCAAAAATCATTAAAAAAAAATTATATATATATATATATTGCAAACGGTACATTTTTGGAAAGAGTTAAAAAAAAAAAAAAAAAAAGAGGGTTTCTATACAACGAAAAATTGACACCGTTGTCCATAGTAACCAAATCCTAGCAGTTACAGCAAAAATGAAAGTAGCGATCCCATTGGTCGCTCTGAGCATCCATTTCAGTTTTGTTTGCAATTGTTACTTTAAATAAAGTTGTGCGTGACGGACTTTTTTTTTTATTCATTAGCCGTGCTTATTAGACTAGGGCAATTTAAAAATAATGTGTCCATAGCGCCATGACGACACGTAACCACACCCACTCATGACGACACCGCCACCGCTCTCTTAGTGAACGTGATGACGTAAATGTTTACTACGGAAGTGGGCGTTTCCAGGGTGTATGGTCTGTGTTGGGTGTCATGTCCGGGCAAGCACAGTCCGTACAGGTTCTGTAGTGTGCTGCGGGCAGGTAGGTGGCTGTCCTGGTCATGGGCTTCTGTAATGTACTGTGTGTATATATATATATATATACATCTCCTCTCTGGGGGTAGGAATGTTATATAGGTGTATATACTGCATCCTAATAACTGTATAATCATCTTAGGACACCATGACATATCTATAGTGCTGTAATGTGACGTTAGCAGTTGACTGTAGAGATATAGGATGCTGTATGTTATTATATCATCCCCGCAGTCATGTGACCTCACAATAGATGACGGATATACTGTCAGGTTGTAAATATCCAAGGAGCTGCACTGTCTTTTTGCCCTCGAAAGGGGTCCATGGGACAAAAACTGAAATAAGTAAAGTAAATCCCTCTTCCCCGTTCTCTATGCCTTCTCTTCCTAAGGCTATGCTCAAATTGGCGCTGAATTTGAAGTGGATTCTGCGTTAATAACGACTCCTAAAAGCGACTCCTAAAACCAGCTTTCATTGATTTCAATGGAAGGCACACACTGATTTTTTTTCCGGATTCCTCCTGCGTTGACCGATTCCTCCTGGAAATGTGAGCACTACTATTATTTTTGTTAGCGGTGTCTCCCTACACATTCTAGCACTGACAGCTCTGATTGGACAAAATGATTGTGTGCGCAGGGAGACGCCCCCAGCTGGTAACACTTAGCTGTCAATTTATTCATGTATTTGTAGGAGGAATAACAGAGGAACAACAGGGCAGTGCTTTGGCTGCTTTGTCATCTTGTAGCTCTGGGATCCTAGGCTTGAGTCTGGTCAAGGACAACATCTGCAAGGAGTTTGTATGTTCTCCCCGTGTTTGTGTGGGTTTCCTCCCACACTCCAAAGACATACTGATAGGGAATGTAGATTGTGAGCCCTATATGGGACAGTGACTGACCATGTCTGTAATGTGCTGCGGAATATGATGGCGCTATATAAGTAAGCTAAATAAATGAAAACAGTTATAAGAAAAGATGCTGCAGAAATTTTATTTTGCTATTTCACGGGATATACAATTAGGAGAGACAACAGGTCCATATATTATATACATATACACAATGTAGCAGAGTAAGGGCCTATACGCATAGAAAAGCAGTTACCTAAGGAAACCTGCGGACTCCATAGTCTATAATGGTGTCTGTGTGGTTTCCGCTCGGCTTCCGCACAAAACATGCGGAGAGAAAAGTGCTGCAAGCAACACTTTCCTCTCCGCATGTTTCTTGCGGAAACCACATGGACCCCATTATAGTCTATGGGGTCCGCCGGTTTCCTAAGGTAAACCACTTTTCTATGTGTATAGGTTTCTGTTCGGGGGGTTCCCCGAGCTGACTCCCCGAACGGAAACTGAACGCAGATGTGAACCGGCCCTTAACCTGAACGTCTGCAATTGGTTAAACTGCTGCGGTGTGATATTTTACCACAGAAGACAACAAAAACCAATGAAAAGTCATAAAAAAAAAAGTTTTCAAATCACTTTTCGTCGTTTTTTGGTGTGTTTTGTATGTATACGCAGCTATTCCTCCATACTCCCCCTTACACATATATGCTCAGCACAGCGGAGACTATATTAATATTATAGAGATTACTATGATGCAGCACATATCCCTGCCCAGTGTATTATTATATAACCACTACCGGTAATATGCTGTGTACAGGATACGGACGTCTTGTTTTTCCAGTTTTATGATATGCCTTACATACGTCCTTTTATAGGCCTTGTTATGGTATATGAATGTGAAAGGCGGGTCCCCCTCTATTACACAGTGTGTGGCGTCTCTGAGGGTTTGCTACAGTTGTATCCAGATGCAGAAGATGTACTGATTGAACAGGCAGATATTAAAATGGTTGTCTGAGACTGATATTGCTGCTCTTCACTACTTACGTAGCGCAGCGCCGTACATAATAAAGTGACTGTTCTTGGTGTTGCAGCATAACCTCATTCATTTGGATGGGACTGAGCCGCAGTATGGACATATAACCAATGGATGTGTGCCACTGATGGCCAATGGATGTATTGCCTATCCACATGATAGGTGATAAGTGTCTGATCTGTGACTCCCACCAGTCTTGTGCAGATGTGTGGCCACTGCTCCATTTATTTCTATGGAGTTAATGGAGCGCCGTACTCAGCTATTTCAGAAAATTGAGCGGTGGTCACACACGCGGATGATTGTGCTGCTCACATTGGGAATTTGGGGTCTGCCGTTTGCAGGGGGTCCCATTGGTCAGACACTTGATCACGTATCCTGTGTATGGGGGACTCATGTGGTGAAGCTTATTACTGAGATGCATGTTCATTTCTCTCCAGACATGTGAAGATGGAGCCGACACTGGAGGAGCTGGTGGAGTCTCTGACCACGTCTGGTGAACCACAACTCAACCCAGAGAAGCTCAAGCAGCTGAAGAAGATTTGCAAGTATGTGTCCTCTTACTGTCCATACATCTCTGGCTGTATTATTAGACCCCTTTCTGTCATCATATAAGGCCCACCATCTGAAAGCCTCTGCTATTCTCCATCCTAATGTAGGTGCCAGAAAATATATTTCATACCAAATTATTGTGTTTTTGTATCTTTTTTTTTACTACACTTTATGTGCCTAACGACATTACAGGCTAATTGAACAGATGGCTTTTTCTAGGTAATGTTACCAGAAACCTAATGAATAAAACCTTATCAAATGCGAAAGACCTCTTTGATCACATCATATCATGGTTACTCTTGATCACATAGGGTTAAAGGGGTGTGCTAGGACCTAAATATATTGGTGACCTGTTTTTGGGATAGGTCATGAATATGTGATTGGTGGGGGTTTGACACCCAGGACCCTCACATATTAGATCACAGATAAAGATGCCCTCTTCTCCATGCAGAGGATATCGCGGTCATCAGTCACGTGGCACAGCAGCAGCTCATTAAGTGAATGGGGCTGGGCCGCAATACCAAACACAGCCACTATGTGCCACTGTGCTTGATATTCCAGTGAAGAGGACGCAACACTCACCAGAACACTGTGGCTGCTTCAGCTAGCTGATCAGCAGGGGTCCCCTGCCAGTCACATACTGATGACCTATCCTAAGGATCGGCCATCAATATGTGAGTCCTGGAAAACCTCTGTAAACGGCTCAGATCAGAGATTCCTCTGAACTTGTGATTTGTGATGTTGTGTGTTTCAGGCTGAGCGTGGGCCTATTGACTCGTAGTCATAGTATCACTTGAGTATGGGACAGTAGACCCGCGGTCAGGCATATTACAAACTACAGCTAGTAAGCACAGAGTCCTATCATTGATAGGACAACAGTCTTGAAAAGCCATATAACCCCTTTAGGCTAAGGCCCCACAGAGTGGGCCACAGCAAAAAAGCGCTGCGGGAAAAACCAGGGTGGTAACGTATCGCGGTTTTTCCCCTCACCGAAGTACCTCTGCGGACTTTCTGCTTCTATTATACCTATAGGGAAACCGCCGGCGTTGCCTTAGGTATAATTTACATGCTGCGATTTCCGAAATCGCAGCGTGTAAGCTGCGCATATTTTTCTGCAATGTGTGGATGGGATTTGCTAGATTCCCACCCTCTTTGCAGTGACTATAAAACACCGCAGTTTTTGCCTTGGCCTTAAAGAAGTTTCCCAAGTTTTCAGTTTATCACATATCCATGGGGTAGGTGAAAAGTGGGTTGGGGTTGGACATGGGACCCTCTTAATCACAATATGTGGGGGTCCCTATCAGTCAGATTCCCAACATTCAAACACTTTTCACCTATCCTGAGGATAGATGATGAGTTAACTTGGAATAATCCCTTTAATTTACAGTAAAAGTTTAAATTAAGAATAAGCAGAATTGTGAATGCAGCTGTGGAGTGTTATACTGAGGATCAGTAGATATCTAAGGAACCGTGTCTACAAAGTTACTTCAGGATAAGTATTCTATTAATCTAGAATAATTCTCTAGGTGGACTTTTCTCATGTACCATTATATGATTTGCAGGTCTTCAGATGATCACATTAAACATGTGTACCACCTGCTGATGACCCAGCTGAACCAAGATCATGCAGAGATCCGCCTGCCTGCCTTCCAGATAGTCAGTGAGCTGTTCAGTCGGTCGCACCTCTTCAGGACGTTGCTCATCTCTAATTTTCAGGAGTTCTTGGAGCTCACTGTAGAGACGGACCATGAACAGCCACTGCCACCTCCCAGGGAAGTGGCGCAGAAACTCAAGATCCTAGCCATTAAGACTGTACAAGAATGGCATGAGAAATTTGGGGAAGCCTACAAGAAGTTGTCCTTGGGATATCACTTTCTGAGACAGATCAAGAAGGTAACGTGGGGGGTTTATTATGTTCTGTTTTTTTTTTTTTTTTTTTTATGCATTGTCCACTCCTTCTGATATCAGATCTCCTCCATGGACGTAAACATAAGAAATAATATTCTGGCTACTTGCAGCCACCACTAGAAGGAGCTTACTATACTGGACTCCCAGTGTATAACCAGTATGCAGTAAGTCACTAATGCTGTGTTCTATCTAGTGTTGACCTATCCGTTGTTCTGGTCCAGCAGAGGACAAGAACAGCAGACAGGCGGACCGCTGTTTTAGTGGTTACACACAGAGCTCCGCTCACCTCATTGACTATAATAGGGTCTGTTGGGTGTCCGTTGTTTAAAGAGGACCTTTTGTGTCCTCATGCACATGCGTTTTTATATACTGCTAGAAAGCTGACAGTGCGCTGAATTCAGCACACTGTCTGCTTTCCTGTTATTCCTGTTTTCCCGGGGCTGGAGATATCGGTGCCGTTAGTTTTCTTCCCATCATCAGAGGGGCGTTCCTGACAGTCTGGCTGGGCTGTGAGGAACGCCCCCCACCTGACAGTACTCGTCCATAGCCCTGTACTGGGGGGCGTTCCTTACCGCCCAGCGATGACGCTGAGCTGTGAGGAACGCCCCCCCAGTACAAGTCTGTGGATTTCAGGCAGACACTGTGACGGAGTGACTCCAGTGCAGATGTGAGCTAAGCCTAAAGGAAGAGAAGACTCTTCTGGCATAGCAAAGGGGTTACCAGATCATGGATACTATTCATCATATTTCCTTCTTCCTAACCTTTATTAAAGTGTAACTAAACTTTCGGACAACTTTTGATTTTCTGGCAGTATTTGTGTCATTGATAAATTTTGTAATCTATTTTATTAAATAATTTGGTCTCCTTTCTGTGAAATCCCGCATCTCTTTATTCTTTCCCTTTCTGCTGAGAGCTGTTCCTGCCTCTCACTGAATGTTACTGTGTATGGGAGCACAGGCTTGGGGTATGGGCCTGAGTAACATGTAGAGAAAATTAGGGTGGGGAAGAGTCACTTCAAACAGTTATATCTCTGGCGTTATAAAAGGTAGAAATTTGCTTTTGGTGTCATGTAAGAGGAGATTGGGATATGTATATCATATATTATGCAGCTGCATATAAATAGCCTAATCTTGACTGTGTTTTCAAACAGTGATATCTCTGCAAATAATATAGATAACAACTTAGTGTCATATGAAAGAGGAGAATATCTTCTTTCATATGACACCAAAAGCAAGTTTATACGTTTTATGATGTCCGAGATATAACTGTTTGAATTGACCCTCCCCTACCCTCATTTTCTTTGTGTTTTATACAGCCCCGTACTCCAAGCCCGAAAGCCTGAAAGTTTAGTTACGCTTTAAGGGGTTGTCACAAAATTGTGACTTATCCATAGGATAGGTGATAAGGATGACTGGGAGTTAGACTTCAGAGCATAATAATGGGGGTCCTGTGCCCCCCCCCCCATTTGACTAGAGTGTAGGTTGCACACGCATGCTGCCCCACTATTGAAGGTCTATAGGAGTAATGAAGATAGCCAAGTATCTCCATCACTCCCATAGACTATGAATGCAGCAGCGGCGGCACATTTACAACCCCCCATCCAGTCTAATATGGGACCCATCAATCAGACACTTATCACCTATTCTATGATGATAATTCCCCCTATTTGGACAAATAGAAGAGGATCACATGGACGAGGGCAAACACATGACTGCAGGATCAGACTACACAATGGAGCGATCCTCCACGTAATTGCTGCATACACAAAATAAGAGCCGATTTAATTTATTGCTTTATATTTTTACACAAACATATACCTTGTGTTATGTGAGAATTCTTCATATGGAGCATCTGACATTTACATTGTACATGTGGACACATTTCAGGTGGATTTCCAGGATGTGCGGTCCCGAACCGTAGCCGAGAGGAAAAGAGAAGAGGAAAAGCAGAAACGCTTAGAAAATATATATAAGGAGAAAGCCAAGAAAGCAAAGACTGAAATGGAAGGTGAGCTCTGTATGTAAGACCGCCTATATATTAGATGCTTTGATTAAAGGGGTGGTCTATTTGACAATGGGGGGAATAAAATTAAAATGTCTAGACACTTTTATATACAATGTCATAAACTGTGCCAGATTTTCTATTGTGTCGAGCGGCAGTAGAAAATATGGGGCACTTAAAGTGTCCTATGCCACTTCTATTTTGTGGTGTGATTTTGCGACTAAAAAATCACACTTGCCTATTAGTTTATTCACCATATTCTTAGATAGTTTAAACCTTGCCCCTTTTTTGGTTATATTTTAGGAACTGGCACGAGTGTTGCATTTGTGTATTAATATAGGTGTACTGTAAGTCTTTAGTTTATATGTTGCATTTTCTGACAGATAAGCTTTAGTTTATTCCCCCCATTTTATTCTGATAATAAATTAAATAAAGAAATATTCTCTCCTTTTGAACCTATTTTTTTTTTTTTTTTAATTTTCTGCAAATGGTTATTGGGGCAACATCTTGCCTGAGCATCTGGTAACAGCAGTCAGATCTTAGGGTTTTTATCCATGTTTACAGTCAGTCACTTCTTATTTAGTGGCCATAGGAGCCACTAAAAATGTTCTGAACGTCACGTGACAATCCCGATCGGATGCAGCAGGTCTCCTAGGTCATCATTAGACATAGCAGATTTGTTGGAGAGATTTAAAGGTGGATTTTCTTCTGAAAATCCCTAATAACTGACTGCACAATGTTTCTGTTACTTATATAGCGCCATCATATTCTGCAGCACTTTTACAGACATTGTCAGTCACTGTCCCATATAGGGCTCACACTCTATATTCCTTATCAGTGTTCTAGTGAATTAAGATTTTACGAAAATCTCAAAAATCTGCACAGCATGTCTGATATGTCTTGGAATTTTTTGCTGTAACATGGTGGCTGTCACTTGCATGGTTACGATAGATGCTGTATCAGAAAGAAAAGCCGAGGAGACCGCAGCACCTTCTATCTTGTGATCGGTAAGGCTTCCATTGGTTGAACTTTCAGTCAGTAGACTCTGGTGCCATATACTTTTAAGATACCATCTTGTTTGGTGGCATTTTCTGATATAACACTCCTGCGATTTGTGATGCGGTTTTTTGAGCTCAAATCAGAAGTGGATACAGGAGGATGGAGAAGTAGAGGCTGTTCCTTTTTCTGTCCACTTCTGACATTACCTCAAAAAACTACATGAAAAACTTCTATAAAAATGCTGTGCTTGAAACCACCTTTAAGGGACTGTCTGGTTTTTGAGCATGGTGGAGTTGCCCTATCTCCTGAAGCGGTGAGCAGCTACAAATGGCATAGTCACTCCTGTCCTCTGTTGTCCCATTATGGTCCCCTTTCTGTTGCATACTGGAAACCATGAGTCTCACATGAGTGCTGAGACCAATCTGTGGTTCCAGGTAAGGAACTGGTTACATATGCGAGTGACGTCACTGGTCCCTCTCCAGGAACCTCTGAGGCCACTGGTTAGTTTTTTTGTTTTTGGGGGGAAGGGGCTACATGAGCCTTATGGTTTCGTAGTGTGAGCTCCAAATCCTGAACAGCCCCCTATAATGACTCGCTTTACAGCAGGTGTCACACTCTCTGCGCCGCCATAATAAAATACACTATTCCGTGACCTTACATTTCACCTGTTATCCATCCTGTAGAAATGCTGGAGGATATCCAGTCCTGCCTCACAGAAATGGAGAACTGTTTCAGCTTGTTGCTGCCCGATCCAGAACAATTCAGCCTGATGGATGATGAGACAGATGAAAGAGTAATGAAAAGCCATTCTCCTAAACCATACCCCCAGTTATCTGACTCCGACGATGAACAGCCATGTTGCAGCAAGGACTTGCCCAAACTGGCTGCACCCAGTACCAGTCAGGAGAAGATGGACAGCTGTATGAAGGAATCTGCTTCAGAGGAGTCTGATGACGACTTTGAACCTGTACAAGAAGAGTCTTTCATCAGAGAGCATGGTCTGGGGTCTCACAAGTATACACTGGACATTGAAATATCAACAGGTGACTCTTGTCTGTAGCTCTGTGCATGTAAGGGAAATGTTAGTACCGTTCATGGAAGTCTTATAACATAGGATCTAGGAAAGCATATGCAAGTAAGTTGTGTTGCTTAGCGCCACCTTTTGGAAGGTAGCTCCTTATCAATGCCTGGTATGCAGGAAACCTAATGACATAACCTGAGGTTAAAGGGGTTTTACGGCCCCAAATGGATTTTCATACCAATGACCTATTCACAGGATATGTGATCTGTGTGGTCTGACACTCTGACCCCACACAGATCAGCTGTTCTGGCAGTCTTTAGCCACGAAAAGTTGTTGCAGTGGACAAGGGAGTTTGTGCCGCTGGTCCTATTCAAGTACCAGGAGCGCCACTCCTGAAACTTGAATAGGAGCAGTCTGTATGTGCTTCCTTGTCCGCTGCTGTAACTTCCGGCTCCTGGAGGCTACCGGACCAGCTGATCTGTACAGGGTCTGGGTTTTGGACCCCCACCAATCACATACTGATTCGGATGAAAACTGAAAAATGGCTGGAAAACCCATTTGAAACCAAACCGTACTATCTCCTCCAAAAAAAAAAAAAGGAAGACCCTTCAGCAGACAGCTGTTTCGGGCCCATGTCTGTGGCCTTTTCGCCTATCTGACCAGTATTCTGCTTCACACTGAAGAGGACCAGTAACCCAGAAACAGCTGTCTGCAGATAGGTCTCTTTGTTTTGGGGGAGATATTCTGGCTTGACTTTAATGTCTCTAGGTTACGTCACTATGTTTCATGGAAGCCAGGCATTTATCTATAGGGAGCTACTTTCCAAAAGGTGGCACTAGAGTAGGTTTTCCTTTTTCCGTCAACTTACTTGCATATCCCTTCTCAGGATTCTTCACAGGGCATGTATGGTCTATAAGAAGACTACTCACCTGAAAAGAGTCCCCTGTAAAGACAGTCTCCTTAAGGAGACTTAGTATCCCTTCTAACCTATGTAAGATCTAGTTAGGGAGAGAGATATAGCTACAAATCTCATGTCGATCACTAGTCCTGTGACTTGCATGCTGTGAGAGGGGAGACTGAAACCTGAAGAGAGAGTAAAGATGCATTTCTTTCATCATTCCTCTTAGATCTGAAAGTGAACGAGAATGAGGATAACACGGACGTCCTCAACAGCTTAATGGATGCCTGTAAGATGGCAAAGAACAAGTACTGGCCGGCAGTTCAGTCCTGGATACAGGTACCGCCTCATGCCCTGTCTTTATAATCCATATAGTGTTTACTTCTAAAGGACATGCCTGCTCTCCTGACATCAGATTTAGTAAATACTTGTATTTCCAGTGAAATGTAGAACTTGGTTTTGTGCAGGTCCTTCAGTTATTCTTCTTGGAAATGTATGAATAAATTGACAAATGGGAGTTACCTTTCTAACAGTCTGTGTCCATATATAGTCTGGTTTTGTTGAATAAATGTTAAAACTATTTAGGGGTACCCCTGTTGCCAAGAGGAATGGTATCATACTGTTGTCAATTTTATTATATTTCCCAGAGGCACAACAGAGGAATAACAATATGCAGATGTCTTAGTAAAAATTCTCCAAAATTGTTGTTATATCAGAAATTTAAGTATTTACCAAAACCGACATGTCAGGAAAATTTTGTAACTGATCCTGCTCTTTGGGTGATCGCTGCTTACTGTAGTGTTATATGTGATGTATATTGTAAGCTGCCCAAAAGAAGCTTTTTCTGTGCGGTTGCCTTGTCTCACATTATCCAGCTGCTACTTCTGAGACTCTGCTTTTATCCTTAAGGTTTTCACAAAGGCTGGAGTAAGCGACGACAGTCTCAGATGTGCTATTGATGTGAAGAAGAAACTAGAAGCCGCCTTGAAGAAGCAAAAGGCGATGAATATCGAGTGCAAGATCCCAAACAAAAGAGAGGTGAGTAGTGTGGACCTTGTGTGGTACCTTCTGGTCTCCATGCTCATCACACTCCATACTCTATAACTGAGCAGTAATGTAACCTAAGGGTATGTTCACACAGAGTTTTTATGCAGACAGAATTTGAATTTAGAAAGCTGATTTTTTTTTTTTTTTTTTTTTTAGATGTTTTTTTTTTCCCAATGCAGTTTCTTGAGGTGGATTTTGGGACATAAAACTAAAATCAACTTTGGAAAACCGGCAGCTGATTCTGCATTAATCTGCATTAAGAAAACGCATTGGAGCAAATTCATCACCTCGACTGAAAACTGGCAAAGAGGGGTGATATTAAGGTGCACATTTGGCACAAGGCCCTTTCTTGTGCCAAACGTGCACCACGCCGCCGCCCGCCCCCCCCCTTGGTTGGGAGGGGGGGGGGGGGGGGGGGGGGGGGGGGGGGGGGGGGGCCCCCCCACCCCTTTACCCCCCCCCCCCCCCCCCCCCCCCCCGGAAGCTGGGGACGCCAGCAAACGCCGATGACCAAACAACTCAACGTTTTATCAGTCTACAGGACCTCTTCCAAAAGAAGCTGGCTGCCAAAGTGCGCAACCTCAGGCACTCTGATCGGGGCGTGTGGGCTCCCCCCCCCCCCCGGGGGGCACCCACCATATTGTTTGAATATGGATGTGGCAGGGATTGGAAACACCTGGCTTGAGTTCAAGGCTCGTGAGGTACAAAACCAATTGTGTGCTTCAGTAAGTCAGTAAAAATATTTTTAAATCAATAAAATTAGGCCGTGCCCAGATGCACCGGTCTGGTTTAACGCATATTGCCACGGTGTATGATAACTCATGCCAGATTTCTGAAATGAGTTACAATGGAAATCTACATTAGTTCCTAACTGGTGTAGATTCCCATTCTGACACAAGGACTGCAGACAGATTTATCAGTCAGCCCCGCAGCCTCTTCATAAATCTCTGTCCCTATGCTAGTTGCGCTGTTTATGAAGACTGGCATACCATTCGCCAGTCTTAAATTTGCCACATTGTCTTTTTTTTTCTGCCTTCATTTCAATGGGATTTGCAAGGCAGAACCTGCCTGAAGATATAGGGCATAGCGTTTTTTTTTTTTTTTTCCCTTCTAGCAGAAAAATACAGCTAGAATACTGACTCCGATTGAAATGAATAGGAGGAAGAGTCAGGCATCTTTTTTTGAGGTATAATCCACCTGCAAAAAAATAAAAAATGAACATACCCTAAGAGAACATTCTCTGTAGACAGCGGACTGTGTTTAAAAATTTGCAGTGTAAAATGACCCACGGCACAGTTTTATCTCTGCCGCAATCCAATTTATGCTGTAAGTTTTTCTGCAATTTTCACCCTTTGCCATGCAAATCTGCAGGAATTGTGCATGAAAACTACAACAATAACTGCACAATTTAGTCACAAATTGGCCCAGAATGTGGGCACATCAGCGGCTCTCAGCCCCAGTGCGTGAATTGACTATTTCTTTGTAATGTATCTTTTTTGTCTGTACTTGAACCCTACAAGTTGTACAGTGCTGCGGAATATGTTGGCGCTATAGACATAAAATGTATTATTATTAATGTATTATGGGTATGTGGACATGCCCTCACAGAGTGTCTCGGGCTGCTGAAAAAATGGTAGTGTTATGACCTCTGGACATCGGTCGACTGCCTCTAGTGTCACTGTATGAAAAGTCACTGTGCGGTTTCTTGGATTTGTGCCATTGTATGTATTAATAATTTTACCCTGGGGCTGCCTCATTCAGGACCCCACGACAGCCAGCATTTTCTGATGGTGGTATCCTCATATACACATTCAGATTTGCGCAGCTTATGACCACCTTGGAAATCCAGTAACAACACATAGAAATTAAAGGGGTTTTCCTAGGAACATAACCTTTTGTCTGGATCGGTTGCCAATGGACATGACCATGAATGCAGGAACTTCCTATGGTCTGGGAATAGTCAGAAACCCAGCCATGATTTCCTTATTGTATTTATTGTGAGTTATCTTCTCATACATGTAGTGTCCCTGCCTGATAACCTGTTCACAAATTAGGATATCACAGCCTTGAACCTGGCAGATGTAACTTCATTTTTAGGCTGCGTTGTGGTCTGTAAGCAGAAACCAGTGCCGGATCCAACACATTGACTTGTAATGGGGTACATCCAATCCATTAGGCTAGGGCGATGTGTCGCTCAACAAAAATTTCAATCTCAGTTGTATCTCTATAGTGTTGCATTGTGACGTGATATAACATAGAGATGGGCGAACCATCTCGTACTGAGCCGGGTTCGACCCGAATTTTCCAAATTGTTTTTTTTACAAAACCGAATAAAGGGTGATTAGTCTCAGGCGAATTAAAATGGCTGACACATTATACTCTGGAATCTGAAGAGGCCCAGGGGAGGTGACAAAAATAAAAAAAAAAAACATTCATACTCTCCTTTCCTTACCTCTTTTGGGCCGCATTGTGGCATATGGCGCTGTTCTGTGACGTCATGTGCCCGAGGTTGACTGCTGAGGTCTGTGATTGGGCCACCAGCGGTCACATGGGCACGCTGATCATCATGATGTCATAGCGCCACACGTCACCAAAGAGGTGGAGACAGTGCAGCGGACGCCACAAGGAGGCCCAAAGGAGGTAAGCGAAGGTGAGTATGCATGTTTTTTATTTTCATTTTTTACACCTCCCCTGGGCCTCCATATATTGTACTCTGGGGTTTGAAGAGAAACCAGAATATAATAATGTCACCATAACATTCATTTGGCTGTTTGCCTTAGAGAGCTAGAAATTGGATATATAAGTTCCTAGGAGCCCTGACAGTGTTCTACACTATGTTTTATAGATAGGTTCCTAGGAGCCCTGACAGTGTTCTACACTATGTTTTATAGATAGGTTCCTAGGAGCCCTGACAGTGTTCTACACTATGTTTTATAGATAGGTTCCTAGGAGCCCTGACAGTGTTCTACACTATGTTTTATAGATAGGTTCCTAGGAGCCCTGACAGTGTTCTACACGATGTTTTATAGATAGGTTCCTAGGAGCCTTGACAGTGTTCTTCACGATGTTTTATAGATAGGTTCCTAGGAGCCTTGACAGTGTTCTTCACGATGTTTTATAGATAGGTTCCTAGGGGCCTGAAGTGTTCTTCACGATGTTTTATAGATAGGTTCCTAGGAGCCCTGACAGTGTTCTACACTATGTTTTATAGATAGGTTCCTAGGAGCCCTGACAGTGTTCTACACGATGTTTTATAGATAGGTTCCGGGGCCTGAGGTTTTCCCGGCTAGTTCCTAGGAGCCTTGACAGTGTTCTTCACGATGTTTTATAGATAGGTTCCTAGGAGCCCTGATAGTGTTCTACACTATGTTTTATAGATAGATTCCTAGGAGCCCTGATAGTGTTCTACACTATGTTTTATAGATAGGTTCCTAGGAGCCCTGACAGTGTTCTTCACGATGTTTTATAGATAGGTTCCTAGGAGCCCTGATAGTGTTCTACACTATGTTTTATAGATAGATTCCTAGAAGCCCTGAGAGTGTTCTACACTATGTTTTATAGATAGGTTCCTAGGAGCCCTGACAGTGTTCTACACTATGTTTTATAGATAGGGCTCCTAGGAGCCCTGACAGTGTTATACACTATGTTTTATAGATAGGTTCCTAGGAGCCCTGACAGTGTTATACACTATGTTTTATAGATAGGTTCCTAGGAGCCCTGACAGTGTTCTACACTATGTTTTATAGATAGGTTCCTAGGAGCCCTGACAGTGTTCTACACTATGTTTTAAGCCATTGTAAGGTGCGGTTCGTATTGAAGTTGTTCACAAATCTCATGCAACTTTTTTTTTTTTTTTTTTTTTTTTTTAAAGCCATAGTCTTCAGTTGATGTGGCATGGGACGAGTCTGTGACTTGACAGTGTTTTTACAGCCAAATCTCAGTAAGTCGAGTCAAATCTCATGACTTCTTGTCACTGTGTAGCCCTAGCTTTAGTTCTTCCTGAAGATCAGTCACGCCAGACGACTCTTAGAGGATTACTCCCTTCTCCTCACAAAAAAACACCTACACATTCAACCTTGCCAAGAGTGCATGTGTAATGGCTTGATGGGAGAAGTAGCTGTAGACTGAAAGACAGCTAACAGCTATTGAAGATGTGTGGGCTCTGTAAAAGTAGGGTGTTCTCTCATTGGTTTTCTCTAAAGAGGAGTAATACATTATAAAAATTTCTGTAATAATTCTGATATTTTCTTTGTAATACATGGAAATTTTGTCCTTCCACATTCCTTGATCACATTCCTTGATGTCTCATCCCACTTGTGACTATAAAGCCTTGAATATATGTCTCCAGCATGTATTTTGCATGGTGACCACTAGAGGGGGCACTCTGCACACAGAATGTCTCCCTGGCCTGATCAATGGAGCAGGTAGTAAATATATATACGCTGACACCAAGCTGGATTGTTGTTGTCAGCTTATTATAAAGTGTCATTTTCACATTAGCTTAACCCTTTCAGTGATGAAGACTGGTACAGAGTGGCATGCTTACTCTCATGGTGCACAAACTGGCGACAATTTTGCTATTGCTTATATACAGACTGCTAACTTGATATATTGTATTATAATGAAACGTGCATATATATAGATATATATATATCTATATATATAGATATATAGATATATATCTGTATATATAGATATCCCAAATGATTGTTACACTTATGTACTATGTACTGTATAGCAGGTAGCAGTATACATGTAGTTTGTGCATGTTCATACCTGATACAACACATTAACAGGGTAGCAGTGTATATATAATATAATATATAGAGAGACTTTTGGGTAGCTCCTTGCACTTCCTGCCAGCACCTTGGAGTGCTGCTTTGATACAATATAATAGGGCAGAGCACTGCAGGCCACCAGCATGAAGTAGGCGGAGATATTTGGGCTATGGTTCGCTTCTTGCAACCGGATGTCGTACTTCATGGGGTAGAGACATCAGTACTTGTCGGTGGAGTGTTAATTGTATCTCACAAATTCTTAATATTGTGTGCCTATGATTATCATAGGTGATCGTGGTGGCCTCTCCAATGTACAAGTCCACAAAATAACGGAACAGATGGCACAAGAATTGGCATCCGTGTTTTTGACTGATCCATGAATGAACTGAGCTGCAAAATTAGACCGGAACACGACTTGCTCCATAACTTGCTCCACAGCCGTAACTGTGGATAATATGGCAGCAGAGTGTGGTCGTGTGGTGAGGTCTAATGGTTATGGATATTCTTTAATCGCCTTCATAGCTTTTACACATTATAAACTGATGTCTGCAGCTCTTCTTCTCCTGTGTTCTTATGATAACACTTCTTGGCCTTCTTCAGTGTCCCATAGGGATGCAGAAAACTGTGTAGCGTGGTAACAAACTAGGTCTTGTTTTTTGATAAATGTGGCCCAATGTGCTGAACCAAGTCACTATTCACATTATAGTTGCCATACAACTTCCACTATTTAAAGGGAACTTTTGGGACACTAAACCACTCACAGGTCACAAATCACCATGTAATAAAACAATCCACGGCTGCATTAAAAATAAAAAAGCTTTATACTTACCTAGAGATGAGTCTGGGGCTCCCGGCGCCTGCACAGTTATTAGTGAAACCAGAAATATAAACACCGGCCTCATGGCGTATGCACCTGAGGTCTGGCGCATGCGCACTGAAGCTGAGGTGTACTCCTCTGGCTTCACTGCAGCGGCGTGGGGCGTACAGCTGATAGGTGAGGTTAAGGCTTTTTTATTTTCAATACGGCCATGGATTGCATTATGACAGGGCGATTTGGGACACTAAACCCCTGGTTCATAAGGACTTATGGGTGATTTGTTGTGTCCCAAATTGTCCTGACTGGTTCCTTTTTTAAAAAAAAAAAAAGACACTGATGCGGCACACCAGACAGGAAGTGTTACCATGGAAATACGATGTGAACAAAAAAAAAAAATCACATTACCATATAAATTGTAAAATTAGGTCTTTTATGTCATTTCTTTAATTTACAGGAAAATCTAGAAAACGTGTTTTTGTAACCCATAGCAACCAATCAAAGCTCGGCTTTCATTTTTCAAGAGCAGAATATAAAATGAAAGCCACGCTGTGATTGGTTGCTATGGGCAACAGACAGGTTTTTCTTTCAGGCAGTCTCATAAATCTTCTATTTTAGACGCCTCTCATTTTATTATTAATAACCCTCTATATGATCATTCCCATTATTACGTTCTCGGTATTATTACAGATGACGTCTAGGTTGGTGCCACCTATAAATTGCTATTTTCTAGGTGATTACAGCCCTATAATACAATGCCCTATAAAGCTATCAGAAATCCTTTTAAAGAATGAAAACAAAGGTTTTTTTCTCCCCAGAGAGAAATTAGCATCTCGGTATCTGATAGATTTTTTTTTTTTTTCCCTCCTTGTAGTGCTAATGCAGTTGGGCGCCATATCAAATTCAGTGAAATTGGCCATGAAATTCATTGCCCTGTAAATAAAGATAATTCAAATGAAAACAAAACTGTGCGCCGCTCCACTCCAGAATATACCGGGCGTAATGAAAATGAATGTTCACAGTTAAGGGCCCCGATAAACACTTCTGATTTTTTTTTTTTCTTGCCATTTAACTGATCCTTTCTATCAAGTACTATAGTGCGTTTTGGTTTTTTTTGGTTATTTTATTTGTAAGGCTCACAGATCTTTGAGGCATAGGGGCTTGTTGGATTATACAACCCTGTACAACCCATTGAGGGGGGAAAAAAAAAATGATACAATGACAAAAAAAGATAAAAAAAAAAAATCTTCAATTTTTTTTCTTTTTTATAAAAAGTAAAATGGAAATAAAGTTTGACACTTTTTGGTCCAGTTTTTATTAAATTAAAAATTGTATGATTGAAACTTAATAGTCCAGCCCCCCCGTTACAGGAAAAAAAAACCTGCATATATTTCTAGATCTGTAATACAAACGTGTGTGTGGAGATATATGTATATTATAAAAAAATAATATATATAATTACAAAAAAATATATATAAAATAAAAAAAAGTGTGTGTATATATTAAAAAAAGATATTTTTTTTATCTACATTATTGTTTAGAAACAAAATATAAAAAGGTTGATTTAACTATCTATAAAAAAAAACCGTAAAAGTACAGCTCTATATTTTAAAGGGTGAAAAAGAATATTTTTATGATTTTAAATGAGTCAAATTTTTTTACATTTTTCATAAAATTAATAACACCTACAGTATAAAAAAACTTTTAAAACCATAGTATTTTATATATTTGTGTATAATATATAATTTTATACACATATTTTATTTATATTTATTATATATTTTTTAAAATATTAAGATAAATTTACCTTGTACAGAAATGCAAAGCTTATGTTGACAATATTTTAATCCACCATTGGAAATTTATGCAAATGTTTTATTGACCAATGGCTCATTAGAATGACTGGACACTATAGATTACATTACTTTACATTGCCAGATTTCCATTTGTGTGCTTATGGATTAGGAAGAAAATGATCCTTATGGAATGTTTTTGATCTGATATCTCCCTATATGGAATGTATTAAGTGGGCCTAGTTTTGGTAGTGAACTGGTTAAGAGGAGCCCACGTCCATGTTTAATGCTCTGGTAGAGACCTCCCATCTCTTGGATGGGATGGGTGAGGGAGCTTTGGCTGAGTAGATGCACATGAGATATTGGCATGGCAGAATAATTTGCAGGGCCTTCCAGCGGAGAGTATTAGCATATAAATAGCAGATGCGATGGTCACCATCACAGCTGAGTACATTTAATTTTTAGTTTATAAGACAGAATGGGTTTTTAAATGCACAGCCATCAAGCTTGCTGAAAGACAAATGAAGTTTAGAGTTCACGTGTCTGAGGACGTCTTCCGCGTCTTTCACTTATTTATTTCAGGGAAAAAGGCGCCTTCAGGACGGACATAAAACCGGAGAAATAATTGAGGTCGCAAAACAAATTAATTGGCAAATGTATTTAATGGCAGTAATGCTGGGTTGAGACTATGGCCTAGTTCATCTGCTTCTTACCACATCACCCACCCCCCCTATATAATTAGTTTACGTCATGTTACTTAGCGCTATTAGCGCTGATTAGATGCGATCTGGATCTGGTCCTGTAAATTTTGCTTATTTAATTGGCAGCCATAACACTTTTAATAAAGACAAAAGCCTCACTGTAAGAATCCATGCACACGACCATGTACTTTCAGTGTGTCAAATGTGATTTTGGCCAAGGCCCCATGTAGCGACCCACAACCAAAAAGCGCTGCTGGCGGAAACACATCGCGTTTTTTTCCATAGCTCTTTTCACAGAAAGTCCGCAGAGTTTTCTGCTTCAATTATACGGAAAACACCAGTGTTTCTGTATGTATAACTGACTTGCTGCGGATATTTTTTTGCAACGTGTGGATGGGATTAGCCAGAATTGGCCACTTTGCAGGAACTGTAAAATGCTGCGGTGTTTACGCTACGTGGGGCCCCAGGCTTTAGCAGCTTTTCTTATGACCCCCATATACACGCTTGTGTCAGTGTAGGGGCCCATTAGCCTGGGCGCAAAACTCAGGACAGGTCCTATTCCTGTCTGTTTTGCGGCCCAGGCTCATGAAACAGATTAAAAACAGGATAAATACCTAATCAGTGGGTATCTGACCACTGAGACCCCCACCAATTCCAAGAACAGGGGGTCTTTTCCCCCTGTTGCAAATTCAGCCTGATCGCAGCCATGCCGAAATTAGGCGCATCGCTCGGCAGACGCGCTTTTGTTCACTTTAGTGGGAGTGCCAGAGATCGCTGACTGCTATACTTTAGCTATCTCCAGCACTCCCATAAAAGTGAATGGGGGTGTGAGTTCGTCCTTCCACCAAGCGATACGCCTGCATTCAGCCTGGCTCCGTTCCTGGGATCGGTGCGGATTTCATCAGTCAGACCCCCACCGATCAGGAGTTTATCCTCTAAATGATGGACAGAGGATAAATAGTTTCTGTGGCAGAACTTCTTTCATTGAAATGAATGGAGGATACACAAATATCATCTACGTGCCGTTTATGCGTTTTCTCTCATATCCGCACATGCTCACATTCATGTGATTATAGCTTAAAAATGTATGGTAAGAAGGTTGCATGACTGAGAAATCCATGCTTTGATACCTCCATTGCCACGATCACCGGGACACAGCTGTATCAGCTGACTGGTGAGGACCCTGGTGTCGGACCTTCACGGATCAGATACTGATGACCTATCCAGTGGCGGAAAACCCTTTTAGGCTAAAGCCCCACGTTGCGGAAACGCAGCTTTTTTTTGTTGCAGATTTTGTTACGTTTTTTTTCAACCAAATCCAGGAGTGGATTGAGCAAAAGGTAGAAGTATAAGAGCTTCCTATATATTTCCCTTTCCATTTGTAGCCATTCTTGGCATTGACTCAAAAAATCTGCAACAAAAAAAAGTTGCGTTTCCGCAATGTGGGGCCTCAAATTGGTTTTCTGGGATTTCACAACCATGATGGGGTGTATAATCGCCCCTCCCTGTAATATCTAGCACAGATACGTCCATATAAGTGTGGCTGTCCCTATGAGCATATGGCTCAATTCGACCCTGTTCACATGAAAGGACTAAGCTGCAGTACCAGGAATGACCAGTTTACTGGTATAGAGTACTGCGGTGAAGAAGCTTAGGAACTCCAGTAAGTGCCAGGTTGTATGTGGTATTCACTTTAATTAATTAAAGGGATGTGTCGCCAGGAAATGACTTATTGTTTAAATCGCATTTTTACTTTAAAAATATTTTTTTAAGAATTTTTGGTAGTGGTGATTTTCATTTTCCAAAATAATACGGTTAAAAAAAAAAAAATCCTAAAAATCTTGCAATTCCAACTTTTGCCACTAAGCCTAAGAAACATTCTGTGGCTTCCTGTTTCCTATGGGCCATAGACACAATGTTCTGGAGCAGACCCTATAGACTGCTATGGGAGAGTTTTCTAGGCATGCTCTGTGACCTGGGCAGAGGTCATTGTGCACAGAGTGGGGGGTAGATCAGCAAGAAATCCTCTATTGTGACTGCTGGATTCTGTGTCTTATCTGCATATACATGATAGCTGTGATCATCAGTGTGCTGTAAGTGAGGTGGCTGCTGCAAAGAAATCTACAGAATACAGGAAGTCTCAGTATATTATGTGCCTAGTGGACAAAGTCAGAACTACAGGATATTAATAATAATAATTTATTTATTAATTTTTTATATAGATGGACAAAATTTAAAAGAAAACAAAAAAAAATGTAAAAATATGTTTAACATATAATACTTTATTAAAAAAAAAAAAAAATAGGTCATTTTCTGGCGACACATTGCCTTTAAGCTTCATTGCTAGTTACAACCCATGGGCAGACGTGGTGCTCTTCCTGCAAGAAGACAGCCATGCTTTACTAACCCTTTAATGTAAGGTCCCATGAAACTGCTTTTTAACTACTTATTGGGCTTATTTCCATTTTCCTGGGTGAGGGGGTCGGGTGTTGCAGAACTTGTGCCACAACTATATGTTGATAAAGAAACCTAACCTGAACAGGGGGTGACCAAGTAATATAAGGCACGGTCAAGGTCCTCTCTGTGACGTCCATATGCCCTTTTAGGGCTTAGGGACTGCCATTGGTGTGGCTGCTTGAGACTTTGATGTATGCAGGAGAAATGTTATTTATATTTTGGGTACATATAAGTACGAGGGGGTCTTCAAAAAGTTTCTGCATTTGGATCATTACAGTCTTATGTTTGACTGTGGCAGTCGAACGGTTAAATGTCCAAGATCAGAGGTTATGCTGAATCCGGCCAAGTGTCTGCTCCAGCGCTTAAAGAGATTTTGCCGTTATGGACACACATTCCCTGTCCTGTGGATATTTTTATTATTATTTATTACTTGTGCTTACTTATATAGCACCATCATATTTTGCATTACAGATATTGTCAGTCACTGTCCCATATAGGGCTCACAATCTACATTCCCTATCAGTATGTCTTTAGAGTCTTGGAGGAAACCCACATAAACACAGGGAGAACATACAAACTCCTTGCAGATGTTGTCCTTGGCAGGATTCGAACCCAGGACTCCAGCGCTGCAAGGCTGCAGTGCTAACCACTGAGCCACCGTGCTGCCTGATAGAGGATAAGTGTCCGGCCAATGATCAGGAGGGCTGAAAGCCTCCTTGAGCATGGAGCGCTAGTGCACTTGGGTAACCGGCACGCCATCCATTGCTATAGGGCTGAAAGTGCTGCCAGAGATTAGACTAGACTCCGAGTTTATTGTCCTGATGAGATTACCAGAATTTCTCTGCTCTAGAGTACTACTATAATACTGCCCCCTATGGACAGACAGGTGGACCTGTGGGGTAGGAGATTGCCTATATGTGACTGGGATTGTCTGGGTTACAAATACTATAGTAGATAGAGCAGTCTCCTCATCTATTAGCCAGAAAGGAAAGTAGCTAGAAAGAGTGTCCCTCGCTCTGGAGGACCCAGCGTGTCCATACATTACACAAACAGCCTATTAGAAGCGTTGTCCAGGATTTTTTTTTTTTTTTTATGACCTGGCCTCAGCATAGGTCATAAATATATGATCGGTAGGGGGCTTACACCCTGACCAATGCTCTGTAAAGAGCCACTTTCGGCACCCATCCAGTACACAATACAGGGCTGGAAGCAGAAAGCTCCGTCCACTGTATAGTGGCCCGACGCCTTCGCTGCAGCTTCCTCCCCATTCATAGTGAAGGCGTAGGGGTGCTATCCAGTGGACGGAGTGTTCTGCTTCTGGCCCTGTACAGATGATCGATCCAGGGAGCAAGTGTCAGCTCTCTACCAAAAAAAACATTCTGAATAGCCCCTTTAATTTCAATGAAAATTGTGCAATTCTTTTTTACTCCTGTGGTGGCACTGCAGGGATATTAAACACTTCCTGGCAGGTTTTCTTTAGGCGATCCAAGTAACTTTGGACAACCTTCAAAATAGAAAAATGCTATCCAATTTGGGGATAATAAGCGGTGTACGGTTACTTTTGGCATGCACCACTTGCCACTAGGCTTGTGCCAGGGGTTTCCTAATATGAGGTCTAACAGGACCTTAGCCTCGCCTCGATGTATCCGGTTAGCAGAGGTCAGCGCCAAGAAGCTACTTGTGTATTAAAAAAATAAAACCTGCATGAAATGCAAAAGGTGCATACAATAAGCATAACGTTCCATTAAAACGACCCCCATATTTAAAAGCCTGGCACTATACGTTATGCATTGTAGAGCCAAACTCACATCTACCTTTTTAGGAAATTAAAAGCCATAAATTGTGTTTAGTGTTTGATATGCGCCGCTGTCAGTGAAAGCTGTAATGCCCCCTAAAACCTTGGGTTGCTTTTCACCTTTCATAAATTCCCGGGGAGATTCTATACAAAAAATAATTTTCAGCTCCGCAGCTCATTGTTATTCAGAGTTGATTGATCGTCGTCATTTACTCAGTGAGGAAGTTAAGTGCTCCTGTCATTTCCAGGAGTATAATTGGGACGTTTCACAGGTCAGCGATAGTGGCAGGGTTTCCCTTTTGATTAGTGTTAGACTGATAACAAAAATTACAGTTTCCCGTGATGGATGGGACCCATAGTGTCTAAATGCAGCGCTCATGCATTGTACCTAAACAAAATGAATTTGCATCTGATTATGTCTCCGGGTTATAGGAGACTGCGCTTTTTATAATGGGAGGATAGAGGACTAAGGGAAGAGTATGTTCTCGTTATCAGTACACAGATTTTCACCGCTGTCAGATTTGCCCCTACCCGTACACTTGACAGGCCCTTTTCTCCATATCCCAATTATGCTTAACGGTGGGGTATTGTAGCGGCAGACAGGAGATGGGAATATTCGGAATACCACCATGTTTCTTAGACTAAAGCTTTCTCTACATAGTGTTTTTAGATTACGTATGAGGCCCTTGCGTGTACCCTGAACTTGTCCATTGGACCCGATTTACCTGAAAGTCCGAAATCATTAATGGTAAAGATATCAACTTAACATTTAACATGGGAAAACCAGACCTGACCCCTAAAATCATTCATGGCCTAGACCAGATCCCTAAAATGAATTCAGACCCCAGACCAGAGACCTAAAATGAATCCCACTCCAGATCAGGTCTCTAAAATAAGTTAGATCCCTAAAAACAAATTCAAGGCCCTAAGAATTAATCTGACCCCAGACCAGACCTCTAAAATTAAAAATAATTCTGTCCCTAGACCAGAAACCCAAGGTGAATTTAGACCCCTAAATATACAAAGACCCCTGAGTAGATCCCTTAAATTAATTCAGGGACCTAAGATTAATCACACCTGTGACCAGACCTCTTAAATGAATTGCGACCCCAGACTAAATCCTTACAAAGAATCCAAGGCCTTAAAATTAGTCAGACACCAGACCAGACCTCTAAAATTAATTCTGTCCTAGTCCAGAACCCTAAGATGAATTTAGACCCCTAAATATACAAAGACCCCAGACTAGATCCGTAAAATTAATTCAGGGACCTAAAATTAATGTGACCCCCGACCAGATCCCTAAAATTAATCACACTCCAGACCAGGCCTCTAAAATAATTTAGATCCCTAAAAACAAATTCAAGGCCCTAAAAAATTAATCTGACACCAGACCTCTAAAATTAATTCTGTCCCTAAACCAGAACCCCAAGATGAATTTAGACCCCTAAATATACAAAGACCCCCAACCAGACCCCAGACTACTTCTCTCAAATTAATTCAGGGACCTAAAATTAATCACACCTCTGACCAGACCTCTTAAATGAATTGCAACCCCCGACTAAATCCTTACAATGAATCCAAGGCCTTAAAAGTAATCGGAACCCAGACCAGATCCCCAAACTGAATTTAGACTCCTAAATTTACTCATACTCCAGACCAGAAGTTTAAAGTGAATTAAGACTAGAGCCAAAAAAACAAATTCAAGTCCATAAAATCACACCTCAGACTAGACCCCTGAAATGAATTCAGACTCCAGACTAGAGCCCTAAAATTAATTCAGGGCCCTAAAATTAATCACACCCCAGACAATAATTCTAAAACGAATACAGATCCCTAAAATGAATTTAGACCCTCTAAATTTACTCAGACCCGAGACCAGAAGTCTAAAACGCATTCAGATCCCAGACTAGATCCCTAAAAATAATTCATGCCCCTAAAATTAATCATACTGGAGACTAGGCCTCTAAAATGGATGCTGAGCTCATACTAGATCCCTACCATGAATTCACAACCTAAAAAATAATCAAAATCTTAAATGAATTCAGACCCCTAAAAGGAATTCAGATCCCAGACTAGATCCCTAAAATAAATTCAGGGCCCTAAAATGAATTCATGGTCCTAAAATTAATCAGATCCCAGACTAGATCCCTAAAATAAATTCAAGGTCCTAAATTTAATCAGATTCCAGATCCCAGACTAGGTTCCATGAATCACACCCCAGACCAGAACTATTCAGAACAGAGACTAAACCCCTAAAATTAATTAAAGAACCTAAAATTAACTAGAACCAGATGCCTAAAATTCATTCCAACCTCAAATCAGGGAGAAAAAAAACCCCATAAACTTGCTTTATGTGTGTCCTCTGTACGTCCAGAAATGGTTGCACACAACTCCTGCTGGATTCTGGTGTTCCGGTCCTGGTGACACCCGTGCCATCATTTACTCGTTGGTGTAGACACTGCCCTCCACCATTACTCCTATGATGGGAGATCTGTAGGGTACAGACAGCTGACTTCCAAGGTCTGGTTTTATCTTGTAGTCTGCCCTTCCGGGACCTCTGGTCTGTACAGAGGCTTCTGTCAGGCCTGTACACTGGGAAATACAGACACAGACCTTCAATGGAAGCCTAAACATAATGTGAACAGGGCATAAAATGATGATCAAATGTAAGGTTTAGATGGAATAATATTGGGATGCTGGAAGGTTCTGCTAAAGAAGGTTAAAGAGGACCATTCTCCACCAACTTGAGCTCTGTCCATCCTTTAATAGGCACTACGCCACTGATTCCGGCACAGTTGGAATTTTTTCTTTCTCCCCACCATTCCTGAGCAATCAGTACAGTTAGTTTTGGTGCCTGCTATACTATTTAGACTCTACTGTCAAGTGGGTGGTATTAAGCAGAAGCAGGCAAAGGGGACTGACTCAGAGCTCTTAGGGTATGTTCACACAGACTTTTTTGCAGGCTGATAAAATATGCTTCAGGAAAAACCGTGTCAAAAAACCATGTTGCATTTTTTTTCTGCTTCCCGGAATCCGCCTGAAAATAGGTCATGCTACTGACTCTCATTGAAATGAATGGGAGGCAGACTTCACCTCCAAAATCTTCCTTCAAAAATCTCTGTGTGACCTCACCCGCACACTGTGTACCTCTGAGTCACGCCCCCTTGCCTGCTCCTGCCTGACGTGATATGGTGATCCTGGATAGGTGGTGAATACATGTTGGCAGCTGCTACATATATAATATATGATTATAGATGTTTGCCATGACAAGAATATCAGGTCTTTAGATATGGAATTAAAGCTCAGAATCATGGCTTTCATATGACACCAGGTGCAATATTCAGGGAACAGCGCCCATGTCAAGATGGGGAGCAGCAGGAAATGTTTTACTTCCATGTTTGTGTTTGGCTATGGAATGGGTGGAAGCTAAAAGACAGACAGCCGCCAATACCCTGGGGTGAGGGGATACAGAAAGTTTTCTACCTGGTATCACCTCGGTTACAAAATTGGTCTTGACAAGTCACAACCGGTTACTGTCATCTCTCCCCTGTACAGTCGTCATTGACCCTAGGAAGATATACAGGAACTTTTCTTCATACGTTCACCCCTTTTACCATTCACAGCCTACTACAGTCATCTCTCCCCATGTATATCCTATAGTGGCCTGTGCAGGGATATTGGTGCAGAAACTAATGTCACCGATATCTCTGGCACTGGGGCACATATCAGCAATTCAGTGCACTCATTCAGCACCAAAACTAACGGCAAATGTTAGATATGTAGATATAAGCAACTTTTAGGTTTTGAACCAAAAACATATTTGTATGCATTTTTTTTTTTTTTAATACAAAACATTACTCTTTGATGCAAAATGGCGCCCAAGCTAGGTGTCTACTTTCTGAGACTATATGGGGGTATTTTTTCATAGTTTTTATGATTGTCAAAAGTGTGAACAAAAAAAAAAAATAAACTTTTTAAATTAAGTTTTATATTAAACATTTTTAAAGCGTTTTTGGTGAGGGTTTTTTTTTTCCCATGTTATCTTCTATTAAAAAAAATTCCTAAAAATCTTGCAATTTTGACTTTGTCCACTGGGGAAACATAACATGCTGAGACTTCCTGTTTTCTGTAGATTTCTTTGCAGCAGCCAGCTCTCTATACAGCGAACTGATGATCATGGCTATCATGTATCTGTAGATAAGACACAGGCTGATCTGCTCCCCCCTCTGCCCAGGTCACAGAGCATGCCTAGAAAACTATCCCATAGAAATCAGTAGGGTCTTCTCAAGACCATTGTGTCTATGGTTCTTCTATAGGAAACAGGAAGTCACAGAATATTTTAGGTTTAGTGGCCAAAGTTGGAACTGCAAGTTTTGTTTTTTTAGGAGATATATAATTTTATTTTTTTTAATATAGATGTTAAATTATAAAATAATAAACTGCATCACCAAATATTCTTAAAAATATGTTTAATGTAAAAATGTGATTTAAACAATCTCATTCCCTTTAAAGTGGACCTTTCACATCCTCATGTATATGCGGTTTTACATACCGCTAGAGAGCCGACAGCACGCTGAATTCAGCACTCTGCAGGCTTTCCCGTTATATGCCCCGGGGTTGGAGATATCGGGGGTCTAAATTTCACCGTTCATTGTCAGAAGGGCGTTCCTGACAGTCTAGTTGCGCTGTGAGGAACGCCCTCCCTGACAGTACCCGTCCATAGACTTATACTGGGGGGGCGTTCCTTACAGCTCAGCGTCATCACTGGGCGGTAAAGAACGCCCCCTCTCTCTGTACTCATCCCATAGCCTTGTACTGTCAGAGGGGGCGTTCCTTACCGCCCAGTGATGGCGCTGAGCTGTGAGGAACACCCCCTCAGTACAGGACTATGGACGAGAACTGTCAGGGAGGGCGTTCCCTACAGCCCAGCTAGACTGTCAGGAACACCCTTCTGACAATGAACGGTGAAATTTAGACTCCCGATATCTCCAACCCCGGGGCATATAACGGGAAAGCCTGCAGAGTGCTGAATTCAGCGTGCTGTCGGCTCTCTAGCGGCCGGGGCTGAGTTCAGCGCGCTGTCGGCTTTCAAGCGGTATGTAAAACCGCATATACATGAGGACGTGAAAGGTCCTCTTTAAATGAAGTTCTGGCTGCCTGCAACCACCACTAGGGGGAGCTTAATAGAGACTAATTTTACAATCCCTTTGAACTCAATGATAAGAATCCTATTCTTTCCATCTTGATAGTTTGCTTACAGCAGATGGTAGCCATGGTGGGGTGGCTTTAGCTGTGGGTCCTGTTTAGGGCTGGGTAATTAATCGAAACATAACCAAAACCCAACATCAACCCGGATATCCAATTTGATTTTGTTCACACCGGTTATTACAATATTTGCGGGGTTCCACCTGTCTGTACCGAAACAGCTATTATTATTATACTCTGGGGTATATGCGTCCCTGACATCAGACAGAAGTGCCGAAGAGAACAGGGAGAGGTGAGTAACACTGTTTTTTTATGTTTATCACCTCCCCTGGGCCTCCACTTAGTACACTCTGGGGACTGAATCTTGCAAGGTTTGCCCAACTTATGCTTAAAAAGGGGCATGGTTTTAAAGGGGACGTGACCTAAATAATCTTCATTAATTGTAATCGAGGTAAAATGCCCAAATAATTGCGATTTTGATTCAGGTCTTAATCGCCCAGCCCCTAGGTCCTGGGGTACCCTAATATGTCATTGATACATTATAGGGGTAATTAAAGACTAAGATAACCCAAATCCTCTTCATCGTCCATTATTATTCCACCAGGTGGCAGACAGCGATGAAGAGGACGACGATTTCGAAGAGGTCCCAGAGAAGGAAGGTTACGAGCCTCGCATTCCGGACCACCTTCGCTCCGAGTACGGTGAGTTTGGCCAGCTGTGAAAATCTCTATCCCGGCATGTTACTGCGGCAGTAAAGTAAATAAACAGCCATTATGAAGTAATAAAGAGATCATTGTTGTGGGTAATCTCTCCGACCGCCGCGAGGAAGTCATTACAGAGATAGGCAAGCCTCCATTGGCTGCAGACAGACAAATACTTTGTAGGGGAAGTAGCCTCGGAGACTGCGGCTTTATTTCATTCCGTCATGTAGCCTTGTAGTTTAAAGCCTGCCGCTGTTATGTGGACTACAAAGGAATATTTATAAAAGGATATTTATTTGCCGGGGAAGAAAAATATACAGCTCGCAGGGCGCTCTTGTAAGCGGCTTCCCGGGAGCTCTGGAATTACAGTAAATCTGTTTAATTAAATCCCATTACACGGAGCCATCTGACACCTCCTCGCACTATACAATTACATCTATAGGAGCTTCGCACCTCGCCTCTATAAAGACATGCACATTAGCCAAGTTTTTGACGTACCTGTAATGAGATCGCAAAATATTTTAGGCTTAAAGAATCCGTTAAACTCTGCACAGAGCGCGGCTGCCCTGGCATTTTAATGGCCTGCATAGGAAATCTGAGGACAAAAAGGTGGCAAATGGTTGTTTTTTTTTTTTTTTTTTTTTTTTTTTTATGTGATTTTGATCTTTAAATAGCTATGTATGTAATGTGTGAGGCTGAATTCACACTGCTTAAAAACCTGCAAGGTGGACTTTTCTCGCCGACGATTTCAGTATAAAAACCTCGGAAACCCGGCAGACCCCATTATAGTCTATGGGGTTTGCGGGTTTTCATAGGTCTCTGTCCCCATGCAGACCCGAAGGATGGAAACCTGAACCCTAGTGTGAGCCTAGCGTCATTTTCAGTGGAAGGGGGCAGAGTTGGCAGCCACATACTATATATAGACAGTGGGGGAAATTACTAACCCATGCGGTGCAGTTTTGGACCCAAATGGACCCTTTTGGCTCCAAAGACGCGCCATGCTCACCAGAGTGAGTGGGGCGGAGACCAGGGTGGGCCAGGACAGGGATGCCTCAGCCCGATAAATTTACTATAACTTATGCCAGAATACTGGGGGTGAGTTTTGCCAGTTCCTGACTATCGTGGATTTCAGCTCTGGCACACGGATAGGAATCTGCATTATTAAGAGGCCGGAGCTTCTTAATAATTCATCCTGCGCCAGTCAGGGAATTGGTTCAGACTGGCCTATGAGTCTTAATAAATTCTCCCCACTGCGTGTAGTTGGGCCGGTACAACTGAAATACTGAAAAGAATACTGGGCGCTTTTATAGTAAATCTTCAGCCATTGATAGTCAGTACGACTACCTGTCCCGTACATCGCTGGTGTAAAGGCGCCTCTAGTGGTCAGCATGTGCCATAAGCATCTCTACCTCCTAACAGCCACATTAAACCCTCCCGAAAAAGTAACTTTTTTTTTTTTATTGCAGATTATGAATTTATGGCTCCAATAAATATTACGCATAACTCCTGTGCTTTATGTGCATTTTAACCCTTTAGTGATATAACACATTTTAGCTTTAAGGCTAGGTTCACACAAAGGAATCTGCCACGGATTTAAGAGCGGATTCCACCCCGAATCCATGGCAGATTCTGTCCCGAATCTGCTTCTCATTGCTTTCAATGGGAGGCAGAGATTATAGCAGGACGCTGAAAAAAAAATTCTGCGGCTCGGGACTGCAGATGCAGGGGCAATTCTGCGGCCGAATTCTGTAGCGGAAAATGAAGACGTGTGAACCTTGCCTAAACCAGTGACCTTTTATCCCTCTCTACATTCCCACTTTCTTAACTTTTTACATTTTATTTCAATGTAGCTTTATGTGTAGCTTATATTTTGTGGGCACATAAGACTTTTTGATCAGTTTTTATTATTTTTTTGTGTATGAGAGATGAGATGATCAGAAAACATGAATTCTGGTATCTGAATTTTTAGGTTTATCATCTAGAATAAAGAACATGGGTGGGGGGCTATTTTTTTCCCTTTTTTTTTGTTTTTTTGTGTAAAACGACTTGGGTGCTGTGGTTTAGCATATAAGGGGTTAAATGTCAAGTATGCTTCTGATTGATACTGGGGGGTGATATCATGAGCAAAAGTCCATGGTGTCCCCTCTCCTGGGGCCATCCAAAGTGACAGGGACAGGTAGAATAATACGGTCATATTCTCCTCTCCCTGATCTGTCAGCTGCTTGTGTTCACCTGCACACTGGTTAAAGTGAAAGTTTCCGGTATATGCAGCACCACTTTAACCAGAGATATCTCTAAATCTATGGAGGCGACAGACATTCAAGATACTTGGCTTTAAAACCAGACCACGATCACAGCTCTAGCCCCTGCAGCTCCAGAGATAGTGACACGGTCCTCGAGAGTGTCCTGCTCGGGGTGAACTGTAATGCACATTGCTCACGCCCCGAGCTGGATTCGTCCAGAACTGTAGGGGGGTTAAGCAGTGCAAGCACCAATGCTTTTGGAAGCAGACAAGGAAGGCGGGCAGATAAAGAGGGATGGGTTTTGAGGATAGAGAAAAGGAAAGAGAGGGGTTCTGGCTGTGTGGATGGAAAGGATGGGTTTAGGAGAAGAAAAGCCTTCTAGTGACCCAATCTGATGGATTGACTTCCTTGGTCACATGACTTTCTCCTCATCTTGTTCCTTTCTTTTTGCACTTTTAATAAAAGATAAAGTAAATTTGACACCTTCTGCCTCAAGTGTTTACCTAAAAGAAACCGGAGAGCAGCCATTTCACGTCTTCACCTTCCGCATCCGGCAAGGTCAGAAGCCTCTCCCAGTACTTGACACTGCCGATCCTTTACCTGCAGTCCGGAGATAACATCAGATGAGTGGATTAAATTGATCCCGCGATAGCGGACAGTCAGAGGCTTCTGATCTTTGGGCGACATAATATTAGAGTGTGAGAATATATTCATCCATGTTCTTGTGTACAGGGCCATAGCTGCATGTATTACTGTGTCCGGGAGGAAGCGTGCTGGATGTAAGGGATCACTGCTGGGAAATTCATGTTCAGTCCGGATCAATAGGAGGACAGTGTCTTGTATCTTTTGTGTGACTGCAAAGCTCCAGCTTTAGAGACACTGTATATTAAGGAATTGCAATTTATATCAATTTTCCATATCATCCCTTTTGTATGTCGCAGGTATTCCAGCCATACTGGAATACTTGCAGAAAGCCAGCTGTTATAGGAAGTGTTACAGGCAATGCATCCTGGGAAAAAATATGGCAATTAACTCTCCAACAGAAGGAAGAAAACGGTCTCTCTAGTGCCTCCTATAGGTAGCTACCTTGTAAATCAATGTCCGACCCATTAAAGAGCCTTGAAACATAGGGATATTAGCCAATCCACAGACCCCCATCTGTAGACAAAGCTGTTTCTGAGTTCTTGCTCCTTATTGGTGCAAGGTAGAGTACATACATGATGACTACCTGTAGGTGGCACTACAGAGAGTTTTCTTCCTTCTGGAGGAGAGCTAATAGCGATATAATATTGCATACAATGGGAATTGCCAGCTATTACAGCTGCATCCTATGAATTGAGCAATTCTGAGGGGTTGTTACTGTGTGTTCTGCTGACCATAGATCACTTGGGAAAATTCTGCATCCACACTATTGCCGCTTGACCCAAATACCTCCTGTTTGTAAAGGAGGGGGGGTGTTGAGTTATATAGGAGATAATTGGTAATAGTGTAGTTTTAGGTCTCATGCATACAGCCAACAGATTGGCGAAGATTTATGAAGACTTTAGTTTCCAAACTTTGCAGGCGGAGGGTGAGCCTCATATATGTCAAGGTGCACACCTCCTCATAAATGAGGCCATGTGCCTGGAGTGCAATCTACGCTAGCTCGTGGATTACCAGCATTATTTGCACCAGTTGTCTGGTGTATAATTATAAATTTGGCAGGACCCCATTGCCTTTCCTGTGACTGCTGAGGCCACTGATTGGGCTCAGCGGTCATGTACAACGAGGACTTCTGCTGGAACAAGCCCCCCGGGGCACCCAAGCGCTAGGGACAGGTGAGTGTGTAGGGGGATAAGTGTCTGATCACTGGGGGCCTGTCCCCTTGAGGCCTCCTAGTGAATGGAGCACCAGTGTGCTTCTGTTACCAGTGCTGCATTCACTTCTATGGGGCTGTCAGGTCTGCAGTCTCCGGCAGCGCCCGCTGTCCCGTAGAAGTGAATGGAGTTCTGGTCATGCAAGTGCACTGATGCTTCATTCATTAGGAGGCCTTAGGGGGACTTTCAGTCCCTTATCCTCCTGATCACTGAGGGATCTGACGATTGGGCCAGAGCGATCAGACACTTATCTCCTATCCACAGGACAGGAGATAAGTGTCCATAACAGGACAAACCCTTTAAAGGGAGTCTACCACCTCCCCCAAGCATACTCAGTTACTACCATCATGTTACCGAGCCCATTACAGTGATAAACAACTTACATTGTGTTGTATGTCACTTTTGTAGATTTAGAACAAAAAAACTTTGAAGTCTTATGCAGATGAAGCATATAGTGTCCTGGAGGCGGGCCTTCAGCTCCCTGGAGCACTGCTGTTCCTGCTTAGGTAGGATGGGTGATGTGATAGCACTGAGAAGATCAAGGGATTTTTAGGGGTCTGAATGGCAAGAGCAGTGCTCCCAGGGCTGAAGGCCCGCCCCCAGTGCACCAACTTATTTGCATGAGACTTCAAAGTTTTTTTTTTTTGTTTTTTTTTTTTTTTTTCTCCAAATCTACAAAAGTGACATACACAACAGGGGAATAATGTTTATCATTGTAATGTGGTCTGTGACAGAAGGCTGGTGACAGCTGAGTATGCTTGGAGGTGGGGTTGGGGTGGTAGACTCCCCTTTAAGGGCTACTCCCATCTTAGATATTATGGCATATTCACACGATGTCTATTAGATGTGTGTTCTCACAGGGATCCCTAGGTGGTTGTCTCATCTGGGCGGACCATGGATGTAGAGTTAGGTGATCCTGAATGTGTGCAGAACTCTCCATTCACGTCTATGGGAGTTAGTAGAGCAACACGCTGAGGATCACTTCTAAATACATTGTCCGCCAGCAAGAGGGGCCAATGGCCGTCTCCAGATGATCTGTGATAGGGAGATAGGTGTGGATATGCCATAAATGTCTAAAAAGGGAATATCCCCAACTCCAATGGCAGAGCTTCACTTTAAAGGGGTAGTCCAGTGAAAATGATCTTGTCTAATCTCTTATGATACATGACATGTGTGATCTCGGACCACCATGATAGATATGACGTGTCATTTCGGATCACCACTGATTTCCACTTTGTTCTCTATAGAGAGATCAGACCCCTTTGTTACTGCTCGGAGGTTTCTATTACTGAAAGCTTGATAGAAAAGTCTAAGCAAAATCTATGTCCGTCCATTGATGTGCCTGAGATCACAGACTACTTGCGTATATCTGTGACACCCGGAGGATCATTCCCATTGTATTTTCCCTTTCAATTCTGTGCTTATGTGATAAGTCAGAAAATAACATTGCTGGGAGTCTTAAACCTTTTAACCCTTTCACTATATTAAGCCCAGAGCTTAGATCTTGGTCAGACCTTAGCCCTCGAACATAAATTTTTACGCATTTTTTTTTTTTTTTTTTTAATCTTTCCACTTTAGTGCAAAGTTGTCCATAAGTGGTAATAAGTGTAAAGTTCTGAGTTATATTTTTGCCATGTGCAAATTGCCTGTAACATATGGGTATGGGATATTTCAGGTTTTACTGTGCGTCTGCTCCGCGGACAGTACCAGCCCTTCTATATAAAAGTGTAATACGGGGTAATGGTCTTGGGTTCCTGCATGTAATAAACCGTCAGTAAGAGCGCTGGTGATTAAGGGATTAGCCAAGTGAGCTGTGAAGCCATTACCCATTACCAAGTGTCATAGCAAATGATGGCGTTCAGTATTTTTAATCACTTTTCATTAGTGAAGTCTCTCTGTACATTTCCTGCAGTCTGTAGTATCAGGAAGTCGGGGCTTATGGGAGAAGTCAGCAGCTGCTTCCTATTAGTAGAGGGTCCTATGAGATGCTACATATGGGTCAGCCGAAACACGCAAGTCCCAAACATGCATGTGTCCTGCTGAAAATTTTACCAAAATAGTCATCGGGGCATTTCACAATGTGCTGAAGACCATCATGACTGCCCCCAGGTATATTTGGAATTGGGGTGGGTTCACACTACTATTATTTAATGTACGTTACTCTAATCCATCATATGATGAGACCTAGACTGAGCCCTTCATGTTTTTTACATTCTAGTCAATGGGAGTGGAGGGGTCTTCATCCGTCACTTTACTACCGTTCATGTCTGTTGGTTTCATCCTAAGACTGATCAAAGCGACATAGTGTGAACATACCCTTATATATTGGGAGGTTATTTGGAATAAGAAAGAATGGGATGGATGGGGCCCCCAGTGATCAGATAATATTACCTATCCTGTGTATATGTGATAAATCTGTGCACTGTGGGACAACCTCTTTAATCCACTGCCTTAGCCAAAAGCATAAAAATGACAGTACACGGCAGTGCCCAAGGGGTTCAGTCGCTCTGCCCATTGCCGAAGCCCATTTGTTTTGGGAATTTGTGATGGTCACATCCTCTTCTGTCATTTCCCTGTACTGTCCCGAACACAAGCAGACATCACTGGATATATGATAACTACTAGATGGGTGACAAAGTCACCCAGAGTCATGCCAACACCAATGGCCAGGGTTGGGCACCCTAGTTCCCCTTATCCTCAGTTGGAAGACCGTGTGTTATCAACGCCAGTCTTCATAGACCCCTTTTCTTAGCGGGCCGTGCGCCTGGAAGGAAATGTACACTAACTCATAGCTGGTGTACGTTTTACGCCAGATTTCGTTTCGGGAACGTGGCGAGGGCAGCACAAGAACCAAAAAGTTGTCATTTTTTTTGCGTGCAAAAATTACAATCTTTTATATCTGGTGTACCGGGCGTAATAAATCTGTCCCAAAATGGTCCACCTTCCCTGTGCTGGATCAGATGACATATCATCACATCAGTATTCTATACAAAGTAAAAAAAAAAAAAGAAAAAAAAAAGTGAAAAACTAGTAGGACAAATGTGTAGAGGATGCAGATTACGGATGGCTGTGGGAGTAGAATGAAGCGTCCCATCCATCAGGCTGTCTCCTTCATGAGCCGCTTTTATGCCTTCTGATACAATGAGGGGCCGGGAAGTGATTATTTCCTCTTTGTAATTAAACGGGAATAAAACATGATTAAAACAAACAAGTAATTGCATTTCGGAGACACAAGTTTTCCCGGGGACTGATTAAAAATGTTGTTTACACAGTCTGGAAGCTAATAGACTCATAAATTCATCACTACGAATGGACTCCGCGAACACTAGCCATGATAGACGCTTCTCTTTCTAGGTAAGCACAAAGTATGCCACTCTAGCCATAGATATAGCCTGGCTGAGTTCAATGGGACCCACAGACAATGAAACGTTCCCCATTGTCCATCTGCGTTTTGTTTCCACTGGAGATAAGCGGTGTCAGACGTGATCGACAACCTCTAGTCTCCGTCCCTCTGTTGTAGTCAGGGATTTGAAAGATGTAGCTAAGGATCAGTCATGGAAGAACAACATGAGCATAACATTCAGAGGTCACTTGTCCCATAACAAGATCAAGAGCTTCCAAAAAATGTAGAGGAATCCTTCATTAGGGTTATCTCCTCATTAAAGGGGTTTTCAGGACTGAATCATTGATGCTCGATCCTTCTATGATTGGTGTGGGTCCAAACCCTGGTCATCCTTCAAATCACTTTCATCAGTCACATGGTACAGCTGTAGCTCAGTCTCATTCAAGTGAATGGGACTGAGCTACAGTACCAAGCACAACTCCTAAGCAATGTATAACACTTTGCTTAGTATTCAGTGCAGAGGTTGCAGCATTGATCCAAACGCTGTGTTTTCTCTTGACAGCTGAGTGGTGAGATCCTGGGCATTGGGATATTGATGAAGCATCCTAAGGATTATAGAGTTCACACCTGGAAAACCCCTTTAAATATCATATTTATTGTAGAGATCATAAGCAATAAACAAAGTTTACCATTTGCAAGCTGTTAAAGGGGTCCAGTGAACAGTTATGACATTTACTTACATAGGATGGCTCCACCTAGTGTTCAAAGTGTATAGCAATGTGCACGTCCATCTAATGAGTTGAGTGCTGGTGGACACACATGCTCAGTCACACTCCCATGGCCAGGTCTTTATATAGCGATCCCCCTTTCATGGCGGTGTACCCAATTGAAATAGCTTAGGGGACTTAACGGCTGCCAGAGGGGGAAGGAGACTGATTCAATCCATAGCCAGCTCCAAGGGGATCACAGGGTAGCAAAAGATGTTAAAAAGAGAATTTTTTTTTTTTTTTGCTGGAAAAACTGCAGATTCTGCAAAATTTGAGAGAAAATTTTTTTATGTGAATTCGGCCTGTAAAAATTCAGCGAGAGTCCTAATACTCATTCAGCACCTTAGACTATGTACCATCCTTCTTGTCTGTCACAGTACTGCTTAGGGTGAGGGTCTCAGGTCTGCCACAGTTATGTAGTCAGCAGTACAGGCTGAATGTATAGACTATGTTTGACAATGATGTCCGGGGGCCGATAGCATCAACAGCGCTTTGCTCACTCCAATCTGTCTGGCAGCAGGCCTGATAACCAGGAGTGACATAGAGGGGGAAGCGTCCAAAGCAAAGAGCACATTGTATGTATCTTTATCTGTGCACTACATGAAGAAGCACCGCCGCTGCAATGTACTTCACCTGTCCCTGCCTTATCACTGCCCTGGTGTGACTAACGGCGTGTCTGCTTTACACCACTGCTTTATCAGGGTCCCGGCAAGTGCACTTGTAATCTACTTGATTTAGCAGCGTGGAAAGATGAAGCTGTCAGTATTTAGCTCAGATTTAGTGAAAACATACCTAAAGGATCCTGCCAGTCCAACCATGACTCTGCTATTCCAAGATCTAGCCCTCCCCCCCCTCCATAAAGACACGACCCCGTACTATTAGTTATCTCGAAAATGACAAATCAAGCACATTTTGCAAAAACTTAAAGGGATATTCCAGACAGAAGCGGTTGTCACCTGTCCAAAGGATAGATAATAAATGCTAGATCACTCTGGGCCTATCCATTTGGACTTTCACAAATCATCAGAATCGGGGACAGTTCTCAAACTCCATTCATGCTCATCCTAACAGCAGTCTTGGAACGGGGAAGGTGATTCCCTGTTCTGCTGATCAGAGTGGGCCCCAGCTGGATAGGTACTCAACGCTTAGATAGAATACCTCATCTAAAATATATCATTTTGTGTTTACAGTTCTTCTGAAGACGTGGGTTTCCATGGTAACAGACTACGAATAAATCCTGTGTAGTCTGATCCTGTAGTCATATGCTCCTACTTCACCTACTTTTTGATACCCTACTAGGCTTTAGGAGTCTTCATGACGGATTCTGTCAAAAATGTACGCTGCACTATTGGGCTCCCTGATCTGAAGCACGACGGAACCCATTGGGCTCGCCGTGAAACTAATCCAGTGCTTCTGGTATTTTTATTATTCTGCTCTTATATTTGAGGGGAATGATAGAAATATTAGTGCAGATGTGCACAGCCTTTATAAGAAGACAGTATGGTGGAGATTCTTCGAGATTCTTCTTGACCAGTCTTGATCTGCCATGAGCCACAGTAAGGTGCACCTAATTTATTAAGGCTCATGCTTCTTAATGCATTAGGCACATCTCCCACCCTCTGTGTGTCAGAATCTTAAAGCTACAGCTGTATTTCACACAAGTTTCTGGAATGGGACATCGCTACTAAAAGTACAGTGAGAGAGCAGCAGAGGGCCAAGCAGGACAGGAAACGGCTGGTCTGCAGTCGGACCCCAGCCAGTGTAAAATTGGTGGCCTGTGTTAAAGGGAGTCCATCACCAGGACCCAGTATATCACCCCAGCCCTGCAGATAGATAGGTTAGGGTCACCAGGAAGGGGGGGGGGGGGTCTGACCTATGCTGTGGATATGTCAACAGCATGAAAACAAAAAAAAAAATAAAAAAAATCACCCCTTTTAAGGATAGGCTGTCAATAATTATTAAAAGGTTGGTAACCCCTTTAAGACTATAGATCTAGCTACTTGCATTGGGAAATATGAAGGTGTTTTGTATTGTACGTGCAGTATTTCTATAGGGTGGCTTGATGTCAGGTGCACGTGCGATATCACTTTTTTTTGTTTTGTTTTTTTGCAGTTTTTCTGCCTAGTTAAATCGCAGTGTACTTATACCATATAGAAGTGATATTTTGTGAGCCCTTTGCATGTATCTTTAGTCCCCGTCCTCCCAGTACGGGCTTGTATATGTTGTATGGCTCCTCGGCCGGCCAGCTCCGAGCAGTCATATTTAGGTTTTTCTTAGTAAGCCCACACAGCTGTTAAGCCCGGTACATAGACTCTGCTTTTATCTCCGGCAAGTGAATTTTCACGCAGGGGCTTTTATCACCCTCTCTAATCCCACCGTTTCTGTCAGGACATAATCTCTTTCTCAAATTTACATTTTAATTACCAGACCAGCTGAACTGGCGAAAATCAATAATGTCAGCATTCCGCGGCCTATCTCCGAGCCGGGAGCCCTGCCTCTCTATTTCCCACTATCGATTGATTTTCCTGAACACAGTCCTCTTTATTTCTCCCAGCAAATAGGTGCCATTTGGTCATTTAAGGCATTAAGAAGGAAAAAAAAAATTCTTTTACCGTGTTACGATTGCACTCAAACATTTTTAATGCGGTTCTTTATGGGATCGTACGAGAGATTTGTTCATTTAAGATTGCTGCAGATTTAGCGCTTTGACTCTTGTTAGGATATTGGATTATATTTAAAATGGACTAAAAAGGGGTTTATTCATTTTTACACTGCAAATTACCCGCTTCCCCTCACAATAAGGGCTTTATGTTGTCCCCTCACACACAAAGTGCCTAAAGGGTGTTTGCGGACTCATTCGATCGACGTCTGTCTATGAATTTTAAATTAAAGAGAACCTTTCACCACCTTCATTGATTTCTACTCTTTGCATCCTTCAGTAGGTGCTGATCTACTGATTCCGGCACAGTTGGAATTTTTTTCTCTAGTCCCCACCGTTCCTGAACAATCACGCTGTTAGTTTCAGCACCCAATATACTAGTTAGGCTGGTGGGCGGGGCCCAGACTATCTTCTGCAGCCTAGGACCGCCCACCTAGCACTAGAGTGCTTAGTTGGCATATTGGGTGCTAAAACGAACAGGAATGATTGCTCAGGAATGGTGGGAGCTAGAGAAAAAATTCCAACTGCGCCGGAATCAGTGGAGGTCATCTATTGAAGGATGCAAAGAGTTGGAGCTGATGTTGGTGATGAAAGGTCCTCTGTAAAGGAGCCCCAGGTCATGTATCCCATAAGGAAATTCTGAGTGACTAAGGGAGTTGTCCTCTGTACAGGATCCGCATCTTCTAGCCATAACAGAGAGCGATTACAAAGAGCGTCTGTCAATCTGGAGGGCCTGCCTTGTCCTGAATTACATAGACAACCCACTGACTTGAATGGACATTGTGTAATACTTTGTTTGTCCTGTGGTGGCACTGCAGGAACATTGAACACTATTGCCAGGTTTTCCCACAGACAACCGCAGATCACAGGGTGACAATTTGTGATTTGCTTATTGAGAAGGGATCCTTCTGATAAGTAGGGATTGTCCTATATGGAGATTTCCTTTAAGTAAAATGCATATTCGGTGTGCTTTGATGCTGGAATCCTCGGATTTTACACGTGTGTGTGTGTGTGTGTATGTATGTGTGTGTGTGTATCCGTGTCATGTTTCCCTTTATTTGCATTGACTCTATATACATTCTATTGATATATTGTTGTAGGTTTGGGTCCTGTTCCAAGATCTACCCCACCAGCAAAAAAGCAAACACCACATTTTAGACACAGAAAGCCAAACAGAAATTATGAAGAATCTGACCCGACCTGTGCGGCTGCAACACTAAAGACCATGCGGGACAAGCTGCAGGCTTTTACCTCCTCAGCCTCCAGGTATGCAACAACTACCGGGGTACGCAGAAGTGCTTGCATGGATTGGCCCCTCCCATAGATTCCAGTGAGGACAGTGTAATGTTTCAAGGGGTTGTCCAGTTTATGGATATTGAAAATCTATCCTAAGAATAGGGATAGTCCAACACCCGGAAGTCCCACTGATCATCTGTTCTCAGGAGTCGCCAAAACTAACACAGAGAACGGAGGCGGAAGCAGACAGCGCCATTCTTTGTGTAGTGGCTCTTGCAAGTTACTGCAGCTCTGCTCCTATACACTTGAATGGACACTGAGCCTGGCACTGCCACTAACAAAGAATGGAGCCATCTTTTTCTTCCAGTCGATTCTCTGTGTTAGCTTTGATGACTGCTGAGAAGGACTGATCGGTTGAGGTGCCAGGTGTCGGACCCCCACTGATCTGATATTGAAGACCTCTTTAATTTTCCCTATCTTAGTTGAGATTGATGTCCGTTACCTGTGGACACCGCCTCATCCCATAGACTTATAATGGGGTCTGCTGGTTTTATACTGAAGCCGGCAGAGAGATAAGTCATCCATGCAGGTGGTTTCAGCAGCGATGACTCTGGCGCAGATGTGAACTTGGCCTAAGAGGGTCATTTGCCTGGATGTTTTGGGGTATCCTTTGGATATACCATAAATACTATCTTCACCACTGGGACATGGGCCGTCATCAGAAATATTTGAGCTCCATACAGGCAAATCCTTAGGCCCCTGACCTCTCTATTGTATTTTTCATCTTCCATCTTGTACCCTGCTGTGTGAATTTGGTGGGTACCAGGGGGATTTTATACTTCTCAGGCGCAGTGAGCAGCTCGCCATAAGTCCCATACCACATACATAGCGCGTTCATAGAAGTAAGAATAGATTACTGCTTGTGGCTTTTAATGGTGGGCACCATGTTGAGAACCAGGTTTGGTATCATTGCCCATGTAATGGCATTTTGTGTCTTTTTCCCCTCTCAGCTCAGGCGAGCCCAGCAGTAAGAGTGACAAGCGGGAGGAAGAGTTATCCAGAGCACCTGTCGTCCCGTTCGGGCTAGATCTGCACTACTGGGGGAAGGATCAGCCCACAGCTGGCAAAATACTCAAGTCAGTAAACTGTTTGTCTTCTTCACAAGTGGGGATTTGTGGGGGGGTGGATGCGGCTTTCCCAGTCCTATTAGTATTAATTTCGGGGGCTGTTTTTCTTGCGGGTCAGCTTGTTAAAGCAGAGGTCATGGTCCGGCCACAGAGCGGAGATTAGGGGAATGAAGGACGGTCTGGTTTACAGAGGGGTGAATATCAGGCCAGGAGCCATCTGGGAAGCCACAGTCCTAGGAGTAGGATTTCTCACCAGTGACCATGCCGCCTGCCAATATGGAGATGCACAAGATCTTTAGATGTGATGTCATGATTTTGTCTAAATGAGAAAAATCATGTCTTTAACCAGAGGCTGACCATATACATCTGGGTGGTCGGCATCTATTCTGCAAGGACGTATCCGTGTGCAGAAGTAGGGACTCGACTGTTAGAACTTCTTACAAGAAGGCAGAGATGTTTCTTTACCATCCGTGACTTCTTGATCATTATATATGCAACACGTAATGTATCTCCGAAGAAAGGCACAAAAAGTCTTTGAATAATCGGAACGTAAAAAATATTGTAGCCCTCAAAAGCACATGTACCAAAAAACCCAAAAATGAGTCTGGTCCTGAACCGGAGACAATGGCCTGGTCCTGAAGTGGTTAAATGTGTGACCAAGGTGCAAATATTAATTTGGTAGCCTAACACTAGGTTTACACGGCGGTTCTCTGGTCCGTTGGGGGTCCCAAACGATGGAGAGGTGGACTGCTAAAACACAGGTTGCACACAGCGGACCCCATTGAACTGAAAGTTTTTGGCGGTTTCTGCAACGGAGATGTGAACCCAAGTTAGGACTGTGAAAACCACCATGTGCGCAAAATTGCATATTAAGGACTAAAACACTGGTCAGTAAGGGGTTAGGAAACAACACTACTCAGTACAGGTAAGATACACGTCCTCTGCGGCGGCTTTAGATGTAGCAGTGCCGCTCCCGTTTCGCGCTGTGGTTGTAGAGGGGGCCCGGCTTTCGTCTCCCCCTCAGCTGGCGCTTGTCTGAGCCGCGGCACTTTTATTTTACAGCTGAGTTATTCAAGTCACAGGTGAAATCAGAAGCATATTTCACCGGCTGTCGAGCGCTTGCTGTACGCCTTCACTTTTATGCCTCGCCATAAAATAGAGGGCACACCTCTGAACCTCACAGCTTATTACTACACATCTGCCAAACTAACAAAACATAATTTACTTCCCGCCACAGCCCCACTGACCAGTTTATGGTTAGGAAGGGATATAGGGGAATATTTTCTGTAGGAAGTGCCGGTCTCACTTTTTAGAATGGCCCAAAATAGTTTTTATTGAAGTAAATGGAATTTTTAAATTCAGAAGGGGGCAAAGTTCTACCCGGGATAATTTTATAAGAAATATTTGTAGGGATCAGAGGGCAGCAGAAAAAGATTTCACTTTTTAGACTCTCACCTATCAAGAAAACGAGGGAAAACCTTAGCTTTTTACACCTTCAATAAACGGATGGGTAGGTCTCAGTTGACACCCAGGCCCCTCGCCAGTCAGTTGTTAGAAGAGACCACAGAGTTCAGGGGAGCATCGTGGAAAAACTAAAGCGCGGCATTGTACATTTGTATAGTGGCTTTGCTTGGTATCCCGTAACTGTGCCAGCCACACAGTGTGTCTTCCCCATAACAGTAAAAGTCAGAGTGTCTCCCACCCCCAACAGTGCAAGCCCACAGCATCCACCCCCCATAACAGTGCCAGCCACGCAGCCTCCAACCCCATAACAGTGCCGTCCACACAGCATCTACCCCCGTAACAGTGCCAGCCCCACAGCGCCCCCATAAGTGTCATCCACTCAGCTTCCACCCCGAACGGCCAGCCACACAGTGTGTTCCCCAGCAGTCACAGTCAGTGTGTCTCCCACCCCCAACAGTGCAAGCCCACAGCATCCACCCCACAAGAGTGCCAGCGCCTCGCACCACCCCCCTAACAGTGCCAGCCCACAGCATCCACCCCACAAGAGTGCCAGCCCCACAGCTTCCAACCCCCATAACAGTGCCATCCACAAACCATCTACCTCGTAACAGTGCCAGCCCCACAGTGCCCCCCATAACAGTGCCAGCCCACAGCATCCAACCCCCATAACAGTGCCATCCACACAGCATCTACCCCCGTAACAGTGCCAGCCGCACAGCGCCCCCCATAAGTGTCATCCACGCAGCTTCCACCCCGTAACAGTGCCAGCCCACAGCATCCACCCCACAAGAGTGCCAGCCCCACAGCTTCCAACCCCCATAACAGTGCCATCCACAAACCATCTACCCCCATAACAGTGCCAGCCACACAGAATCTCCATTTTCTCTTCCCATAACAGTGCCAGCTACAAATTGCATAGTTAGCACCTTCCTGTGTCTGCCCCCACACGGCTCTCTTCTCTCATGCATGGATCATTTTGTGTGGGCAGCCATCAGTACCGGTTTAGCACTGCAGCCCCTTCACATGGATGTGGTGTGTGTTACTTTCCAGTAGACTGACTGACTGGCAGGGGGCGCTGCTGTGCAGGAAACTGTGAAGGGGCAGCAGTGCTAAACCAGCGCTTCCACCCTTTCATTCCCAAAATATGATGGTAAAACCCCTTTCAGTGCTCGAGACACCTGGCACTGCTTATACTAGAGAAATAGGATCAGTCTGAGATCCTCAAATCCTCAGGATACACAGAGAAATCCTAAAGTCTATGACCTCCCCCTTCAGAACAGGGCATGTGGTTATCATAGAGAACCCACAACAGCAGATTCCTCCTTCCAACCACAGAACAGCGCCCTCTCTTGTCCACAGGCTTTGTCTAGTACTGCAGATGTTTTGTGTTGTTGTGCAGGCTTATAGCACATGAAAGGTCGCCACTAGATGGCCTCGCGGTGCGGCAGAGCACAGCATTGACATATATTGCCCTGCACGTTTCATTCATGTCGCATTTCATGCCCGCTGACAGCTGGAAGAACATACATTGACCAGCGGCTTAACTGTTTTGTGTTCACCTCATCTCCTACACGGCGAGGTTATCTCCGCCACCGCACTATTGACCACACACTTGTGTCGTTTAATTGCTTTCTGGACGAGATGAATTTGTAGCTAAACTTATGTCAGGTTAGGGCAGTGGCGGCGTAATACATACATCTATAGCCGCCGCCGCCGGGTGTCCGCAGACCTGTCACTTGTTAGCCATGGCAGGAGGGACTATAGTCATCTCCACATTTCTAGTGGTGGAAAATTGGTGTTCTTCATAGAAAAAGTGCAAAAATCTGCATTAAAATACCCCAGAGCTGTAGATGTGTGATACGTGGCGCCAAATGTTAGTGGAGACATTGTGGACATGGTAAAATATGGGAAGGGCAATGGTGGGCAAGTGGTGGTGTGATAGTCCTTATTATTGTAATGTCATGATACAGCTGGAATGTAGGTCAAAATAATGGTTTATTTCTTACAGATGTAGCAGAGAGGAGTTTGTCATCTGCAGCTTCTTATAAATGTAGAAGAGAGGAATCATTTCCTATAGACTTAACAGGGCTGAGCTCTTCACCTGAAAATTGTCGACTAGCTTTTCTTAGGCATAGCAGTGCTGAGTTCTTTACCTGACTATGTAGCACAGCTGAGGATGTAGCAGAGCAGAGTTTGTCACCTGGCTTTTCTTAGTGTGTCCTCTGGCATTCATTATAGATGTAGCAGGGTCGGCGTGTGTTATGTGGATACAGATCTAGAAAAAACAAGTTTGTCATCTGCCATTTTTATTTACAGATGTATCAGTGTTAAAGGGGTTCTCCTACAAAGCAAGTTATTTCTTATACATAGGATAGGGGATAACTTGCAGATCAGTGGGGGTCCGGCTGCCCAGACCCCCAGTGATCAGGAGAACGAGGAACTTTGGTCCCCCATCTAAATGTAGCAGTGGTTGGGCAGTGTGCACACTGCTTCATTCATTTCAGCTGGAGAGAAGTGAGCACTGAACATTAGCTATGTCCACCACTTCCATTGAAATGAATAGAGCGGTGTGTGCTCTGCCCGACCACGCTCCTTTCAGAACAGGGGGAACCAAAATCCCTTATTCTTCTGGTCAGTAGGGGTCTGAGCGGTCAGACCCCTACTGATCTGTAAGTTATCCCTCATCCTATTCTTTGTGGGAAAACCCCTTGAAGCTAGTCATCGTGTTTCTTACAGATGAAAGAACATATAAAACATATATTACATTGCTCTTTTTGGTTTTGATAAATGAAGCTTTATATTAGTGTTAGGCTCTGTTCACACAAGTGTGCTTCATGTCCGTATTACATTTTTATTGGTAAGGTCCTAAGTACAGAGTCTATGTAGATATTGTTTATTTTGTAGTGCAATTCTTCCCTAAAAGTCAACTGAGCCCTAAGAAAGAAGCCAGAGATGCCTAGTGTCAGAACCTCGGGGGCGGAACATGACGCATGAATGGAAAGGCCATCAAAGATAGAACCTGTGTCGTGCTCCGCCCCCGAGGACCCTGAATAAACAATCAGTTTGTCCTGGAGTGTACAGAACAACTCCATGCGTGACTACGGACACAAAACGTCCATATTATGTGTCCACATTACAGTAGACCTGCGGTGAGTAATTGTGTTCCTAAATACAGGTTCAGTTCCCAGCACCGATTCTGGGCTCCCAATGAGTTAGAAGAAGAAGTGGAGAATAAAGAAGTGGAGGCCATGTTAAAAACCAGATACATCACTTTCGCAGGCAAGTTTGAAGCCGTAAAACACAAGTGCAAAGCACCACTGCCCAACGGGTCACTGTGCGAGCGGCAAGACAGAATAAAGGTGGGTGTTCGCCCTAATGGGGGGCAAAATATTGTGCCGATTGTTGCTTTCAAATCGTGTTTTTCCACTTTAAATAACAGTTTAGTATTAGATGTTTTTATTTGAAGTTTTTGATTTATTTTTAACTCTTTTTTATATTTTTTTTATTTTCTTGCATATAATCTAATGTAAGGTTTTTATGCTATGATCATTACAAAAAGCGATGTCCAAATCCTAATGTCTTTGTATTGTCCCACTAAATCTGAAATGAGAAACGAAGCACCTTTCCAATAGATGTTAAAGGGGTGGTCCAGGCTTGTATTTTTTTAAGGCCTATCCTGTACAGAGCGGCTTCCTGTAAGCGATACGGGGCTGGAAGCAGAAATCTCCATCCACTGTATAGCAGCCCGACTCTGTACAGAGGATCAGTCCGGGGCCGGGTGTCAGCCCCTAATCGATCAGATATTTATGGCCTATCCTGAGGAATAAAAAATAAAAATAAAAATTTAGCCTGGACAACCCCTTTAGTGAAATATTTCCTATTCGTTTGTTGCTACAGCTCCTCTATTTCGATGTGGTATAATTCTATGGTCTTAGTGTCTTACTTTTGTCCCCTACTTTGTGATTTATGTATTTTTGGTAGGTTAGTCAGAAGTAAACATAACTTCAGGATCAGACTACACTGAATTTGTTGTCTGTTACCATGGAGACACAGTAGGAGGTTTTAATTTAACATCTATTGTAGAGTTGTTTGCGTTTATAGTTAGTGGAGGAGGACATAGACTTTAAGGAGCAGCTCTGAGACAGAGAGGTGGGTTGTGACAAGGCTCTGGTGAGACGTCTTTCATCCCGCAGTGTATTCGTAGCAGTATTACTGTTAGTCCTAGTATTACAAGTGGTGTGATGTGAAAACAAAAGGGTCTTACATTCTCCCTCACTTTGCTATTTAAGTGTCCTTTCCATGGGAGGATAATCCCACGAGATGAGCACGGAGTGCCAGTGAATGCTGAGGATCGCGAGAGGGAAGCCAAGGAGAAATTTGAGAAACAGGCCAGAGAACAAGGTTTGTATCATTTCACTCTCTTAATTCTCACCAACTCACTTCTTTGGGTGTCCCGAGTCCTCTTCTTGGTCACCTCTCTGCTACATTCTGGCAATGGGGCATGTGCCATATTCTACACTCTTAAAGGGTTACTGTAAATTAATCCTCCCTGACGCCAGCCAGTCGGTAAGGTCCAGTAGTGTCCTATGTAGGCAAATTTTGGGTTTTGTTCCAGTTTCATTTGGTGTTTCGACTTTTTTTTTTTTTTTGTCTACTGCCCATCCTGACCTTGACATGTTTACCGCTCATGATCGAATTCGGCCTGCCTTTACCAGTTTACACTCTGACTACGACTCCTGCCCACTGCCCTAGTACCCCAACTTGGTGACTTCTGCTTTTCTATGCACCATTGGAAACAGAGTTTATTCCGTATTGACATGGGGATTCCCTGTGGAGAAAGTTCCTAAACCCTTGAAGGGGGTGAGGAATTAGCAATCCCTTTTGAATCTGTTCCTATTTTAGTCCTAGGCCAAATTTTTAGCAACCCAGTGGGCGTATATCTCATGTTGACTTGACAAAAGTAGAAAGCTCTTGCTGTGTTTAAGGCAGAAACTCGGAGGACCCCATTATAGTCTGTGGGGTCCGCGGGTTTCTGAAATTAACCACTTTTTTAAGCAGACTAGGTTTCCAAGCGAACCCCCCGAACGGAAACCCGAGTGCAGGCGTGAACCTAGCTAATACTATCTGAGGCCAATGATGGGTCGCAGCGATTGCCTGCTTCACTTCTGGCCTGGCCAGTGCCAGCACAGGTAGGCTAGTATAATTTTTTTAACCCCTTCCCCTCAAATCAACGAGTTTTTAATTTATCCGGGATAGCCCCTCTAAATAATTGGTTTGCATGCACTTGTACTTTAAAGGGTGGTGATGGGAAATCTGATTGTATACATGGCGACTTGTTGATTTTTCTGTAGAGGGTTCCACTGTGGTAGATTGGAGTGGTGGGGGGAGGAAGTCGCCTTTATCACACATAGTTATATGGATAAGGAGTCGTCCATATCAAGGTCTTCACAGATCTAGTGCATGTAAACTATTATGTTCCCATAATGCCCAGCGATTACATACAGCCTAAGTAGCCCCGGCCTAATGGAGCACTCCTTTCGTTAAACTTTAACCCCTATGTTATTAGCATCCCCTTATTTACAGTGACGTATAGACGTAATGAGACACAAAGTCATTAGAACCAGCCCTGACATCCTGTACTAGTGATCTGCCAGACCCCATTACCCTGGAAACTGCACAAAGGGCCATCTGTAACGTGTCTTTAAAGGCTGGAGGAGCACTGAGCGAAAATGGCGCAGTTCAGCCTGTCGGTATACACATCATAGACGAAGCTAGAGATACTGGGGGAGATTTACCAAGCCATAATTTGCTCCAAAATTCTTGTGTACATGCCTTGTACCACAATTATGATGTGTCTTGGACACACTTTTTTGAGCCTCACTCAGGGATGGCTTAGCAGAAAAAGGACATGACTTGGAATCAAGGGGGTGTGGCTTTGGTGTTCCTGCATTTAAATTTTGGCAACCAGTAGGTGGTATAAACCTGGAGACGCACCAGACTTATCATCCAGCATCAGACACTTTATCTAAGGAGGGACCAAAAATAGTTTTGTCCCGCTATGGATACTGTGATCTCTGGGGTCTGACCACTGCAACAAGCAGCAACCAACGATACGGGGGGTTCCTACGTGCCCCATTTCAATGGAGCAGTAGTGTGCACTCATAAATAAATATACTGTCAAAGAAAGCTGACGTGACTTTTTCATATCTATATTTATTTTTTCTTTTTTATTCAATTTTTTTTTTTTTGCTTATTGTATTTATTATAATTTTTTTTTTTTTTTTTTTTTTTTCCGGATAGGTGGTTTGTGTTTCTTTAATTTCAACAATTTTTTTTTTTTTTCAGATATTTTTTTATTATTTCTTATACTATGAAGCTTTTTATGTTTTCAAAACAAGGTTTATTTTTTCTAACTTCTCAGAGATTTTTTTTTAGAACGAGTATTTTGTTTTCGTTGTACTATAATTAAAAAAAAAAAAAAAAAAAAAAACCTTTCCATTTTTTTCTTTTATAATATGGAGGTTTGAATTTATTTATGGTTTCTTTTTTTTTATATTTTTGTACTGTAATACTTTTTCAGGGTAAACTTTTTGTTACATTTTTAATTATTTTTTTTGTTTATAATATGATGATTATTTAGTTTTGTTTATTTTAGTGTCATCTTTGATATTTTTCTTATTTTTTTTTATATTTTTGAGTATTTAATTTTTCTTATACTGTAATATTTTTCTATATTTTTTCAAAATAAGCTTTGTTTTAATTTCTTTAATTTTTTTTTTCTTATTCCTTATATTGTAAATTTATAAAAAAAAAAAATTTCTCCAGTTCATTGTAAAGTTTCGTTCTGCGTGCGTTGAGGAAGGTATTATCCGCGCCGGCCCTGACCACATGTTTTCGGTCCCCTCCAGCTGGGAGCTGACCCCTGCGGTTTAGAACTGATTGCTCTGACCTGTTAATCTGCAGTGTTCATCATTTCCAGCGGCTTCAAACACTAAAGCAAATTAAGTGGCTATTTCTCGTGTCGCCGGCGAGGAGGGCCGCTTGTTAACGGGCAGGTATGAGGACAATCCAGCGGAGGCCGTACCTGAGCCATTCACTTGTGAAATAGCATCTCTCCACTAACTACAGTATTGATTCCCCGCGTCCACCCGCAAACTGTGTCATTTTCTTTCCCCTGCCACTAAATTTCGGTAACAATACACAAAGAGGTTTTGGGCCCCATCAGCACTCAAAAAAATGCAGTTTTTTTGTTGCCGTTTTATTGATTTTCCTCAAAAGCTTTTAAATTGCTCCTTCATTTGACTCTCGCAGTCAATTTATCTGCACTGAATGGCGGTATTCCTGCCTTGTGTTTAAACAATCGCCTCGTCCACTCGGTTACTAAACTGTGACGCCTTATTATTTCTGCGAGGTAAACCCCTTTACACGCGGCCCCTTAATCCTCCATATCTCCTCGCCGCCTCTGATTTGGTCTCACACTAGTTCAGGAAGCGGAGATGGGAATTTAACGTGAGCGGACGTGTAGTTATGTGAGTGGATTTACACTCTTCTCATTGTCACGGGAGTAATAGTAGCATGAAAAATGTGTATGTGTGTATATATATATATATATATATATATATATATATATATATATATATTTATTATATATATATTTTTTTTTTTTACAAAAGAATCAAAAATTTGTCTTTTTTTAACATTGCTCTCTGTTCATTCACTTCTATGGCGATCTGGTTTAGGGTTAGGCGATTAATCGGGCATTTACCTTGATTACAATTAATGGCATTTAGGTCACGCCCCTTTTACAGTATGAGCATGTGTTGGGCGAACCTCACAGGTTTCACACAGTGGTTACGTATGGACCGAACACGTCTGAAACAAAGCTATTATACTCTATCATGTGAACAAACCTAAAAACCAGTGTCGCTCACCTCTCCTGGGCTCTGGCGTGGCTCCCTGTTCTCTTCAGCAGTTCTGTCTGATGTCAGGGACCGCCTCACGTGACGCACTCGAGTGCATTCTGCTGCAAACTCAACCCCACATCGGATGCACACTCGGTCATGTGCAATGGGGCCTTAGTCTCCTCCACAAAGCAACTACTGTCCATCGCAGCTGACAAGTTTGCATCACCTACCCCATTGCAGTCACTCAAAGTGTGACCCAGCAAATAGGACCAATTCAATGGAACAAGACAAGACTTGCCAAAAACTTATAATAAATGCAGAATATCTTTATTAAATCACTTTTAAGTTTACAAATAATGGGAGATATTGCTGGTAAATGGCATCAAATAAAGTATTATAGTAATATATATATAAACTAAACTTTCCTAGAGTCCTGAGCGGCAAGTCTGCCTAGCTATGAAGTGATAGGGAAGGTGTGGTATGTTTCACTAAGTGACTTGGCTCCATATACCATTCTATATATTATCCGCTATAGCGACCATGTGAGTTGTCAAGCAGAAATAGATCAATAGAATTCTCTATTTCCTATGACTTTGGACTTTTGGGGCAAATGTTTTTTAATGTAATTTCTAAAATTTATAATCTCTTTATTCTTGTTGCTGTGCTGAAGGTCTATTCCATAAGAAACGCTTATCGCCTATCCACAGGTTAGGTGATAAGGGTCTGATCGCTGAGGGTCCCACCATTCAAGCTCTATGGGACTGACACACTGATAGCTGAGCTCTGGACTCTGCTTTCCCCATTAGTCCCATAGAATCTGAAGGGAGTGGCCGCCCCGTCATTCACATGGGAGATAGGGGAACCATTCTCGTGGGGTGTAGCAATGGTGGAGCTCCGATGATCAGATACTTGTACATACGTGGTAAGTGTTGACTATGGAACAACCCTGGTTAAACTTTTTTTTTTTTTTTTTTTTTAGATTGGAGAGATCCTGAACTAATGCGAGAAATTGAGCAGGCCACAGGGGAAGATCTTGGATCCTCCAGATGTCACAAGAAGAAAAAGAAAAAAAAGAAGAAGTATCCTAACCTGACAGATCTTAAGCAGAAAGCCAACACCTCACGCTCCCGTCTGGAGAAGAAAGTGTTTAACACGTAAGACTCTGACCACAAGTCTTTGCCAACCTGCCAAGTGCATTGTTGTTCCTGCAAATTAAGAAATACTAATAGTTAATAAACGTGGGGTCCTCCAGTAAAGGGGTTTTCCAGGCTGAATAATTTATGACCTATCCTTAGGATAGATCATCAATTGAAGATCTACAGGGGATCTGACACTCAAGACCCCTGCAGATCAGCTGTTTGAAGAGACAGTGCACCCCATGAGATTGTCGGTCACGTGGCCTGATCACAGCTCATTGCCATTCAAGTGAATGGGCTGAGCTGTGATACCAAGCACGGCCACTAGACAGATGTACGGCACCATGCTTGGTAAGTAGTGAAGAGGTCACCCTAACACAATGCTGGACCTCCATTACTCTTCAATTGATGGTCTATCCTAAGAGCATCTCTTGCACTGGAGGACCCGAACGCATCAGGGGGTTACAGAAATGTGTAATATTTAATTTCCCCCTGTGGTGGCACTGCAGGGAAATTGGCTACTCGCTAATGGGTTCTGTATCAGATTACAGCTTGATCATTGAGGGTCGTAGCAATGGCTTATCATAGGGTTACCTGGATAGTGGACAACCCCTTTAATACTTAAAATATATAAAATAACTTGATGGAAATGAATTGCACTTCTTACTACTGAAGCTAAAAATCCTTGGTCACCCAGCTGGTATGGAAGAAAGAACTCTGTATGTAAATGTAGTAGAGCTGAGTTAGTCAGAGGTAGTAGAGAGATTACGAAGCTGCACTTTTATCTAGGCCTGTAGGTAAACTGACAGCATTACTCCATCTTAGAGCTTTATTGTGATGCACCTTGAAAGCCTTTAAAGGGGTTTTCCCTCTAAAGGAAGTTATCCGTTATCCATAGGTTAAAGGGATAGCTTGCAGATCAGTCGTGGTCAAACCCTTACTGAAAACGAGAGTGGGGGACTTTTGTCCCCTGTTCTCAGTGGAGCAGTGGACGGACCGTTCTGTTCATTTCAACCAGAGTGCCGAAGTACAGCACTTGTCCATCTCCAGCACTCCCATTGAAATGAATGGAGCAATGCAGACACTGCGCGACCACCGCTCTAGAGAGTACTCCGGTCTCCAGAGCAGTGGGGGTCTGAGCGGTTGGACTATCACTAATCTGCACGCCATCCCATTATTCTATGGATAGAGGATAGCAAGTTATCCTCTTTCCATTGCTAGTAAAAAAAAAAAAAAATCCTTTAATGGCAAATCCAGCTCTGCTACATTTGCAGATTGAAAGAGAACATTAAACATTTTTTTATCCTTAGTATTTATAAGGAGAGATGCGATCACTAAGGAGGGTATACAGTGAGGACAATGGGGCTGGCAAGATTGGCAGAGATGAGGGCATCAGGTTTTTTTCCCCTTGCTATAAATGTCATTTGGCACTAATGTGAAGAAACATAAGATGTCATATGAAGTGTATATACTGGAAGCCATAGCCAAGGAATATACAAAAATGTTAATGGGAAAAAGTCTGAGGAACTGTTTTTCACACCAGTTCTGTGTAAGAAAAATGTAAGGAAACTTATATATAGGTTTTCATAAATCTGTAGTGCAGGTCATGCGTGCGTGTATCTGTCTTTACTTCTTAGGGTGGGTTCACACTTGCGCTTCAGTCCGTCCGCTGCCAATCCGAGTGAAAATCTCGGGGAACGGGATTGGCATCGGATACAGACCGGTCAGCGACGCATTGGTTAAAAACCCATTCATTTGAATGAGTTTTTAAAGCAATGCGCGGGTGTCCGATTGCACCCTCTGTGCTGCGAAGCCGTTTTTTTTCGTCGGACACGAAGTCCTGCATGTCCGACTTTGTTTCCGATGAAAAAAAAGGATTCACAGCGCAGAGAGTGTAAGCGCACACCCGCGCATTGCTTTAAAAACCCATTCAAATGAATGGGTTTTTAACCAATGCGTTGCTAACCTGTCAGTATCCGATGCCAATCCCATTCCCCGAGATTTTCACTCGGATTGGCAGCGGACGGACTCAAACGCAGGTGTGAACCCACCCTTATTTGAGTGATTTCAGTCTGTACTCCACAAGCAGTGTCAGTTTACAATGAAGTCTATGGAGACGGGAGGAGAAGAGAGACAGATATGAGGCCATCACATCTCTCAGGAGTGGGCTGGATAGTAATTCCTGATAACCCAGCTGTGTTGTGAAAGAAGACGGTCTCTCTGTTTAAACAGCTCTCCTCTTCTTCCCCTCTCCATAGACTTCTATTGTATAAATTTGATGCGTGGTAGAAGGAGGCAAATAATTGAAAATACAGACGCTTTTCTTTAGTAGACTATAGAGATGGGCGAATCTGTTCACAATGTCCTGGATTTGACCCAAAGAATCCAAACTGTTTGGTTTTTAACTAAACCGTTTGGAATTCGTCTTGAACAAACTAAAATGGCCGCCATGACATGCACTGTTGTACATTATTATACTCTGGGGTCTCTTCAGATCTTGGAGGCCCAGGGGAGGGGTAAAAATTAAACATTTATATCCACCTTACGTTACCTCTTTTGGGCCTCCTTATGGCGCCCGTTGCTCTCCTGTGCTGTCATGTGACCAGGGTCACTGCTGTGGCCGGTGACATGGGCACGCTGAGCGTCATTCTGGTTCTCTCTGAACAAGTTTGGACTGAAACAAACTAATCTTCAGAGGCTCACCCATCTCTAGTAAACTATATTACAAAGTTTTTTTGTTTTTTTTTTAATATTCACCTGCACTATCGATTTATGTAAAAAATAATAAAACTTTTGTACCTCTGCATTGCGTTGTTCCTCTGTAATTCCTCCTGGATATTCGTGAATAAATTGACAGCTGAGTCTTGCCATTCCTTTTATTAAAGGGCTGTGTCCTGACAGTCTGATAGTGTGTGTGTGTGTGTGTGTGTGTGTGTGTGTGTGTGTTTTTACAGACTGTCAATTTATTCCTAAATGTCATTGAGGAATAACCGAGGAACAATGCAGATAAAAAAAAAAAAAAAACCTTGGAGATCCCTGACCATGACAGTTTACTGGGAATTGTAGTTTTGGAATTGCCTCCAGCAGTTCCTCTGTCACCCCATACACATGCACTCTGGGCTCAGCAACAGCATATGTTGTTCTCTGCCGGTGACTTTTCTCTCCTGAATATGAAGAGATTGGGCATGCTGAAATCCAACATGCCTGACCCTTCTTTCTACCCCCCTCCCCCACATTTACCATCAGGGAACAGTTGGGAAGCCCCCATTAGATGGTCAGCTGGTCCCACCATGAGTTCTGCCAATATTAAAGTGGTTTTCCCAACTCGGCAACATATAACCTGTCCACAGGATAGGGGATAAGTTGCAGAGTGCTGGGACCCCAACCTAATAGTCTGAATGGAGCGGTGGCCAGAATGGTGAGCATCCAGATTTGTCTAGCTCTGTAGGCTCCAGGTAGGAACACCCCTTTAATCTACGGTGTACAGTCACTTTAAGTCACCCATAGTTCCAGCTTTGCAATCTATTACATTTTACTCGTCAATTTTTCTTATTAGCCTGTAGTCGCTGCAATCCCCCGTACACAACGCTGCGCCATACCTCAGTACACATCATAAAACATGGCGCCTGACAGCTGCTATGACAACACATGTGATGCCAACAGGTCTTAATTACCATGAGGACGGACATCTATAGGAGTCGCCAGGCATCCATTAACAGCGCCCTGTACTGAGAACAATCCAGATTTAATTAGCTCGGGGGAATTGGAGGGAAATCATGCATCCAGCTGCGGAAGCACTGACAAGTCCTTCACAACGGGTGGAAATAAGATGTCCCGTGGCAGACGGCTGACATGGCAGCTTCCAGTTGCAGTGCGGCCTCCCCATCTGTCAAGCAGCTGCTGGCATGTGCCCCTCCATGTGCTACATCATGGATGATGGTTATGCTGCAAACACTTTTCATTACTTATTTTGACTGATTTTTGGTCACTGTTCACACTGAAAGCTAAATTCAGATTTCTGCTGATTTCCTGTTACCAGAGTGTAGTGCATTATGGGAGCTAGGATAACGGTTATGCTTAGTGGCTAGTCCATGTTTCTAAAATACATATTAAGTCCAGAACGGAAACAGCAGAATTTTTATTCTTTGGGTCTGAATGAAGTACAAAAAAAAATCTCACATACAGATTCCACCGTTTACGGTTAGTTAGATTGCTACTTGTAATACTAAAGTTCACCTGTAGTGGCCGCTGCAATGAAAATCTATTGCTGATCACAGCTCCCGATTTTGCCTTAGGAGCATGAACGGGTCATAGTGTTGTCTGCGATGGTAAAATCTGTTTACAGTAATTGGATTTTGAAGACCAGACACTCTGGTGGAGATTTATTAAAGGGGTTCTCAGGGCAGTCTGTGAATACTTACCTCCTCCAGGGCAAACCCAGGGGTCCAGGCTGGTTCCCTCCTCAGGTCACGTAATCGTAACCAGAACCCTGGCCCCTGGGTTGCTCTGCCTCTTCTCCCTTGTTACCAGGTAGTTGTCTGCCAGCCCTCATGGTACAGATAACTACCTGTAAAAAGGAGGAAGAAGGCAGAGCGACCCGGGTGAGGGTTCCAATCATGTGACCCGAGGTTGGAACCAGCCCTGAATCCCCTGGAGGAGTTAAGTATTCACAGACTCCCTGGAGAACCCGCTCCAGCCCGGCGCACTGTGTGCTGCTCTTTATATAGCACTGGTGGCTATGGCCTCGTAATAATTCTGGTGCGTCTTGACAGGTCCCTCACTCTAGAAATGGAAGGACTGGCATAGACTTCAGCTCGCTGTCATGCCAGTTTTCTGGCCTGATCTGACCATTTCACCTTTTTTGAATATTAGAGTGTGTCAGAAAAAGGTGATTTTTTTTTTTTTTTTTTTTTTTTTTTTTTTTTTTTGGTACAAAATGGCAGTAAGTGCCTTTTTATGCCAGAAACCTGGTGTGACAAGTTGAATAAATTTCCCCCCATCTTACCCTTCGTCCCCCATTCCCAAGCAAACCCGAAGAACGGAAACCAAAACGCTAGTGTAAGCCATCACCTGGAGTGTAACAGCATTTTGTGACTAATGCACTTTTTTTTTTTTTCTTATATATTTTTTTATACACCTAATTGCTTTTTTCTATTTTTTATAGTGCTAGTGATCGGACGCTGTAAATTGCTATTACATTGTTATTTTAGGGTAATTAGGTCAGGGTTAGCCTTACAACAATGATTGGTAGAGGGCTGGGTTTTTGGGGTGTGGTTATGTTGTATATTTTTGGTTTTTACATTTTATTTATATACTTTTTTTTTTTCAGATTAAGGGACATTCACACTACCATCTGTTAGAGAATGTTAACAGATTATCAAAAATAGATTAAAAATATCATTGATTTCAATGGGATTTGTTCTATCGTCCATTAGTGTTCATCAGATCCATCACAGGTCCGCTATTTTTGTGGAGAATATAACGTGGGGCGCACAACTTCTGGCTCTGTTGAAAATACTCCACGTGTGAAAAGAATGGTGTCCAGCAACCAGTTCAGCCAGGTATAAATAAAACGTAACTTTTAATTCATCAACATAACAAAAGAATCATTAGACAGAAGCAAAGAGTTTGGTTACGCATTTCGGGGATAAACTCCCCTTAGTCATCGCGTCTATGACTAAGGGGAGTTTATCCTCGAAACGCGTAAGAAACTCTTTGCTTCTGTCTAACACAGAGGATCTCTTTGTGCTTTTTAAATGATTCTTTTGTGATGTTGATGAATTAAAAGTTACATTTTAATTATACCTGGCTGAACTGGCTGCTGGACACCATTCTTTTCACACGTGGAGTTACTTCTTTGCCTCAAACCGAGGAGGCTTTTGTCCGTGCATCAGGAATCCCAGGAGGACGGTGTCTACATTCATACGCTATTTCGTGAGTTGGGCTGCATGCTTATATATTTTTTTCATTTTTCAGTGTCTGTTGAAAATAACAGGCTTATGATGGATGTGAAACGACGGACACAGATGTTAATGTGTCAGTTTGCCATCTGTTATGATAGGTATCCACTTTTTTTTTATAGACCCTTTGGTATTGGACTTCCCATGGTAGTGTGAACCTGCTCTTACTGTAGCCATACCGGCGACAATTATCAGACAGTGACAATGGTCCCTATAGCATGGATAAGATATTAGGGTCACTACATCGTCCCTGCAAGCACACGACCACCAGGATCAATAGAGGAAGGCTTGTCGTGGAAATCATCCATTAGCCAGGGGAAACATAGGAAGTAAACTGAGGAGTTAGCGGCCACAAACTTGCTGTGTACAGCCGCAGCATTGTGAATTCCTGCAGGTTTTAGGGGGCGCACATAATCCCCAGGACTAATAGAGGCCGCGATACAGTGGACTTAGTCCCGTCATACTACTTACTGGTAGGGCCGAGGTACTAGCACTTTTATGTTCAATAAGTTTTTATTAAGGCATAAGAACGTATCCAGAAAATGGCACATATACAAGTGTGACATAGAAAACGACGGGAGGATAAGGAATGTGGGGGGGACAGAGGGAAAGGTTCTACAAATAAGTAACACATTGTAACTGGCGGTATGAGCCACTAAGCGTCGTACTCGGGGACAAACTAAGGGGTCTGTGTGGGTAGTAAGGGTTCAACAGAAAGGGAAGGAGAAGTAAGGTAGATAAGGGGAGAAAGCGGAAGGGACTCCACAGCCCCTGGGCATCAGACAGATGGCCGCCGGCCCTCAGAGACCCATGGACCAAAGCTTTGGGAGAGGAGAAATGTGTTCCAAGGCGCCCAGGTGGAATTGACAGTGTCCTGTCTGTTAGTTGTGCCTAGTTCCTTCATGCTCATCAGCTGAAAAGGTCTAACCAAGTTCATCCTTTAAGTCCCAGTGGAAATACAGTGTAGAGTCCTCCATCTCCTCTTAGGTACTTGCACTTTTACAAGCATCCCAGAGATCACTTGACCACCAGGACCAATAGAGGCAGCACTGTACAGTGGAATCAGCCTAGTTATAGTGACAGGTAAAAATCGGTCTTGTTATAGCAAGTACTGCCACTCTCTGGGCTGAGCTGGGTCAAGTCACAGGCCGGAGATACTAAGGCTGCTACCAGCATCCCATAGATCAATTCACCACCAGGACCAATGGAGGCAGGGTGGCACAATGACAGGAAACCCTGTTGTAGCAACTATTGTCACCATTGGGACTGTAAGATCCAGCAATAGCTTTCTACTGCTGACATCCCACCAATCACATGACCACCAGGATCAACAGTGGTAGTTGTAATGTAATACTCTCACAGCAAGATCTCTGAGAACAGAAGACAAAATGGGTGAAAAGTGCTTGTAAAGCAGTCTCAAACGCTTTCCATATGCATACATTGGCACAGGCTTAAAGGGTTTGGAATATAATATTGATTGCTGCGGCCTCTTCCCTACTTATCAAGCACAGCGCCGTACACTGTATAGTGGCTGTGCTTGGTATTGCATCTCATTTCCATTCATATGAGTAGCACAGAGATGCAGTATGACCATGTGACCAATCGACGTGATGTCACTGGCTTGAGAAGAGGAAGTGGAGCTCAATATCATCGTCGTTGATAACCTCTAAGGACCTGGACTGTCCACAGTACATACACAACAGTCTTTAAAGGGGGTTTCTACACCCAAATCACTTTTGCATGCTGATAACTTATGCACAAGATAGGTCATCAATATGTGATCTGTTGGGGTTGGACACCCGGACCCCACACTGATCAGCTGCCGCAGCAGCCTCCAGGTGCCAAAAGCTGCTAGTGGACATGGAGCGCATGCAGCACATCTCTTAAACAAATAATAGGAGTGGCGCTGCCGTTGACCAGAAGCGCCACTATACAGTGGACGAGGGTACTCTCCCCGTTTACTAGCAGATTCCGGCTGCAACAGCTGATCTTTGCGAGCCCAGGTGTTGGACCCTGACGGATCACATACTGATGTGGATTAGACATCAGCATGCAAAAATGATTTGGGCCCAGAAAACCCCTTTAACTGGTGAAGTAGAATCTTCTATTGCCAGTCCACCGCTATGGCTTATACTGTGCCATCCATCAGGGGCTACAAAGCGCCGGGGGTCCTATAACTGTAACCATGTCCATCAGCCGGGCAGCTCATTCCATAACCAAGCACTATGTATAAATATATTATGTACCCAAAATCAATAGCGGCGGTGTATAAGGAAGGAGCTGCTAAATTGAATTGAGACAGGGCATCTAGAGAGTCAAATCACCGGCACGGCATGGATAACAAGGATGGCTCGCCTTTGTCTAATAAGAGTCCTCCTTGGATGGCTGCCATTTATCTTGTAAGGTCGGTGGTAAAGAATAATGACAAAGGTGGAGTGCGCACATTAAAGCCGGAGTTCAATTTGTTTACTCCTGTTATTAAAACCTTGTTGGATTAAAACTATTTGTATTGCGGCACTTAATTTACTTAACACGTCTCATTTGTTCTGCCTCATCAGCGCGGGAGGGACGAGCGCTAATTAATGATACACCTCCATTTTTTTTTTTTTTAAACATACCTATAAACATTCCGACAGTAAAAGTAGAAGCGAAGCCGAGATGTCTGATATTTTTGCCTATTTTTTAAAAACATTTTAATTTTTTTTTTTGCAGGGGATCAGTAAAACGAGTGATAAGCGCAATGAACCAAATGGATCAGAGGCGACACGAAAAGTTTGCAAACCAGTTTAATTACGCATTAAATTAAAAGCGTCGGGGGAAGAGATAAAGCATCCAGCCGCCGTCTACATGGAAGACTTGTTTTAAGGACCTTTAAAGAAAAATTGTTGTAATATACGGATATTTTTCCCTAATGGTTATGTCTTAACTTATTTGCATAATTTGCTATATTTTATGGATTTTTTTTTTTGTTACAGATTTGTATGTTTTAAAGGAAAATTGCATTTACTTGTTAAAAATAAAAAGTTAGATATTAGATTTTTAGACTAAAAGATTTAGGGCGACCCTCTTGTTGTAAATGGGTCTTGCGTTCAAGGGAAGAAGTTGTTCTTTTATTATTTATATGCCACAATAAAATTTTTGCAGTTTTTGTGGTTGACTTTAGTTATAGCATCAACATATTCTGAAGCGCTGTTCGGACTGGCGTCACTCACATCAGTCCCTGTCCTCAGTGGGACTTGTAATCTTAGCCCCAGGCCGCAAAGCGCTGCTAAAAATGTGCAGAAAATGCGCTTTTTTCCCCCTTATTCAATATATTGGGAAACCGCTTGCAATTCCACAGCTAAAATTAATATGCACAGTTTTTCAAAAACACAGCTTTTTTTTCTCCCCACAATACGTGGAGGAGATTACCCAGAATCTCACTCACTTTGCTGGTACTGTAAGCCTGAGGCTCCACGTTGTGGAAACGCAGATTTTTTTCTTACAGCTTTTGCTGTGGTTTTTGAGCTAAAGCCAGTAGTGGATTGAGCAGGAGGTAGAAGTATAAGAACTTCCTATATATTTCCCATTCCTTTTGTAGCCACTCCTGCCTTTGGCTCAAAAAAAACACAGCACAATCTGCAACAAAAAAGATGCCTTTCCGCAATGTGGTGATGCATGAACTGTCAAGCTGATCTGGGTCCTCTAGGACCCAGTAGGCTCCTGCAGTTCCCATCACCTGACATAAACACCAGACAGGAAGCTACATCATGGTGGCTCCCATAGCTGTGTACTTAATGGAGCAGATTTATTAAAGCAGCCTAAAAAACTCTTATTTGCTCATAGCAACCAATAACAGCACAGCTTTCATTTTGTATTCTGGCCCTGAAAAATGAAAGCTGTGCTGTGATTGGTTGCTATGGACAACTAACAGTTTTGCCTTTAGGCCACTTTAAAAAATCTGCCCCATCGAGCACTGTGTACGCGGCAATCTGGAAGGCAGGGGTGATAATAAACTGTCCCTGCCTTTTCTTTGGGACATCCAGTTATAACAGCTGGCTCCCTCTACATCTTCACACCCTAAAGACAGTCTGTTGCCCGTAGTAACCAATCACCCCTCAGCTTGTGTTTCTGATGTGGGTGCGGATGTCAGGGGTTAACACACTCCACTCAATCTTATGCTCACTCTGCAAATTCTAAATCACACCCCAACAAAGTCCAGACGCCACAGATACACACGTGGACAAAATTGTTGGTACTCCTCGTTTAATGAAAGAAAAACCCACAATGGTCACAGAAATAACTTGAATCTGAAAAAAGTAATTTGCCAAACTACATGGTGACAAGCCACAAAGCTTCTCGGAGAATGTCCTGTGTACGGACAGATGAGACAAAAATCAAAATTTTTGGTAAGGCACACCACAAAAATCACAGATGGAAAAATTTAACATATCTTGAAAGGAACACTGTGAAACATGGAGGAGGCTCTGTTATGTTCTGGGGCTGCTTTGCTGCATCTGGCACAGGGTGTCTTGTATCTGTGCAGGGTACAATGAAATCTCAAGACTATCAAGGGATTCTAGAGAGAAATGTGCTGCCCAGTGTCAGAAAGCTTGGTCTCAGTCGCAGGTCATGGCTCTTGCAACAGGATAATGACCCAAAACACACAGCTAAAAACACCCAAGAATGGCTGAGAGGAAAACATTAGACTATTCTGAAGTAGCCTTCTATGAGCCCTGACCTAAATCCTATTGAGCATCTTTGGAAGGAGCTGAAACATGCCGTCTGGAAAAGGCACCCTTCAAACTTGAGACAACTGGAGCAGTTTGCTCATGAGGAGTGGCCAAAATACCTGTTGAGAGGTGCAGAAGTCTCATTGACAGTTACAGGAATCGTTTGATTGCAGGGATTGCCTCAAAAGGTTGTGCAACAAAATATTAAGTTAAGGGAACCATCATTTCTGTCCAAGCCTGTTTCATGAGTTTTGTTTAAAAAAAAAAAAAAATTCTGTTGAAGCATGGTTGGAAAGCAATGTCTGACTTTCAATTGTTCATTTTCATAGAATTTTTATATATTATTACTTTTGTCAGATTCAGTTATTTCTGTGACCATTGTGGGTTCTTTTATTAAACGAGGGGTACCAACAATTTTGTCCACGTGTGTATATGTTGCCACCACTACCAACTTTGATGGGTTTAGTAGGAACCACACACACAGATGCGCATGTCTCTATCAGTCAGACGCCTATACACTTTACAAAGGTAATGGGTTGATAGAGCACATGTGGATCACCATTAAATTGAATGATTTAATACCAAAAGGTTCAGTGCTTATATAGGGGGAAAAAAAAAAACAAAGGGGACAAAACAAGCAAAACAGTTTGCAAAATAAAAGGTAGAAAAGGCAAAATCATGTGAGTTATAGTCTTTTTTTTTTCCACATGTAACTTGGAGGATCTCCGATGGGATGGTCAACGCTCAACTTGTTGCTGGCTCTAAAAAGTGTGACCCAGTTCTCCTAGAATCCACAGGTTTTGTAATAGTGAGCCACTGACTCATTTAGACCCTGCCAGGGTTACCTCTCTCACCTCCTTCCTGAGGTGGGGGATGACTTGCTTTATCCTCATCTGGGGAATGAACTGCCCCACCTCTGTCTGGAAAAGTTAAGTACCTACATACTTCTGAGGTCGGGAAGAAATTCCTGTTACAACCCCTTGCTCATGCCTGACTGGCTTCTGATATCAGCCATCTTTTATAGCCATAAACCTGGTCTATCCTACGGGTCACTTCAAAGAGCGGGCTGTGTCCATTCATCACTCTACTCCATGCATCCTCTCTGTTTCGAGGCCTTTGCACATGGAGCAGAGAGGAAGTGGGGAGCGGAGTTGTGCATGATGAATATAGCTCACTGCTCGCTCCCTGGAGCACCAGTAACTGCAATGAGAACCTCCATCAGTACTAATGGAAGCGCTCAATGCACCTCTAAAGTAAGGATGGTTCCTGCAGCCATGTGTGGATGTCCATCCTGGGGGCATGGGGGGGGACCTGCACGCAGTGCAGCCTATAATATAGACCATTGGTATGCTGCATAGTCGAATCCCATGGGGTACACTTACCGCAGGTTGAGAACCACTGATCTAGAGGATAAGTCAGTGGTGGGATCCCCCAGCTTTCAGGAAGATGGGGACCTGAAAGTCTCCCTGAATCTTCTATGTGTATGAAGTGGCAGTGCGCTTGTGTGACTGATGTTCCATTCACTTCTAGGGGGTCACCAAGCAAGCCACTGGTGCTTTATACACAGGGGGGCTTTAGGGGGACTTTGGGGCCCTGTGTCTGATCACTGGGGGAAGGGGGGTCCTAGTAGTCAGATCCTCATCAAAGGACACATAGGATGGAATGGCTGCTCAGTTTTTATCAGGGTAACTAGCAGAGTGTTCCCTCAAGGCTGCCACTGCAAAAATCTCCTGAAATTGGATGTTTTTGGTTTTTTTGTGGCAGCTTTCAACTTTTGATCATGGTTCCCATAACGATGTCTGTACTCCAAAAGGGACAAGAAATAAATATATATAAGTTCTTTACAGCAAACCTGCAAGAAACCGGAAAAAAATATCAGAAAATAAATGTATATTCTGCCGGCTGTTTAATTTATGAAAATAAATTCATTAGAAATGATCGTCCTAAAAAATGTACTAATTAGATGAGGGACATTAAGCGCCAGGATTTTCCCAATTGCTTCATTCCGGTTTCCCCCCCTAAATCCTTAATTTACATAATTACAAGGTAATGTTTGGCCGGCATAGCCCATTGCTTTCATTTATCCATCCGGCCATTAGAGGATTTTGCTTATATCACTAGACTGTAAAATATTTATGTAAACGACAAAATCAATTTGTATTTGTCATGGGCTCGGGTAGGTCCTCTGCAAACATCCCGGCTGGTAAACGTGCCGACGGCAGATATGTTTCCTGTATAGGCCGGGTTCACACAAGGACTTTCAAAGGGACTATTTACAAAAAAGGGATCCTATAAAATTACAGAAACATGGCGGTGTCCAGAAACAGCGCCATCCTTGTCTAGAGACCATGTTTGGTGTTGCAGCAGTCACTTTAATGAGGATGAGCTGTAATGACAGGTCATGAGCTATAGACAGTCAGTTTTGTGGCACACATATATGTATAGGTGCATTCACAGATACATGACGCCTCCATTATAGTTTTCCAGAAAAGCTCGTGGGATACCAATGCCAGAATGGAGGAAGCTGGCATCCATCTTTTTTTGATGAGGCTCCTGGAAAGGTGCAATGACTGATGGACCAAATGAAAGAACACCCAGTGTCCTTCTGGATTTTCTGCACCATGCTGGAGGGAAATTATGTCATTATGTGAGTGGACCCTGTAGCTTTAAGAGTACGGGGTTGGGATGGTTAGGGTCACACCAGAGCACATTGTTAGTAGCTTTATGCAGCGACCGGATGTTGACCCAGGGTCATAACTATAGGGGGTGCCGGGGTAGCTAATGTTCCTGGGCCCTGGAGCCTCAGGTGGGCCAAAGACATCTCTGCAACATAAGGAGACACCAGTATCATAGATAGCATGTGGTATGTAGGGGCCACCTTACAAATTTTGCATTGGGGCCCAGGAACTTCAAGTTTCGCCTCTGCATGGACCAGTGTGGCTGTAGTTTGTAGCGTTGGGGGAAGAGAGGCGCTCATAAATTGCTGCCTTTCCAAAATTAGAGTAGCGCTAGGGAAATGGCATTATGTTACCCAAGTGTGAATGGGGCAGAGACTGGGGAGAAGCCAAGTCTGACTACAGTCCAAGAGAGACCGCGGCCCTGCTGCCCAAGTGTTCATGAATTACCTAACTGGTATTGACCTCTATTCCATCACCCGGACATGCGCCGGGTTTATGAAGAAGCCAGAGGCACAATGTATGCCAGATAAAAGCGCAATTTGCTTAATAAATGTGCCCAATGTGTTTTCTAGGATTATGATATTTTTGACCTATCCTTAGGTTAGCTCATCAATATCAAAATGTTGGGGGTCTAACACCCAGCACTCCCAGAGATCAGTTGTTTGAAGAGGTCATAGTATTTGGACAAGCGTCACAGCTTCTTCACTGCTTGCCACAGACAGCGCCATACATTGTATAGTGGCTGTACCTGGTATTGCAGATCAGCCCCTTTCATGTGACTTCACAGCTTGTGCAGCAAAATCATTGCTCGCACAAGCACCACAGCTACTTCAAACACCTGTCGTGGGGGGTGGCAGGTGATGGACCCCTGACTATCTCTTATTAGGTTATCAATATTATGGTCCCAGACAATCCCTTTAAAGAGTATATCAGACACCAAAACTAACAGCATTGGTTGCTCAGGAATGGTGAGGGTAGAGAAAAAATTCCAACTGTGCCAGAATAAGCAGATCAGCAGCTATAAAATTATGTAAAGAGCTGGACTTAATGGAGGTGGGGAAATGTCCTCTTTAAGGATAAGGCCATTCTGGGACATCTTAAAGTGTGATGTACAACCAACTTTATTTATTGCTTTAATATGGCTAAACTAAAATAGCGACCCTGGAGTAGTCAGGACTGACATATGCCTCCATTTATGTATACAGCTCCTATACAGATCATTGTGTCTCCATGGTTACAGACTAAATAAACCCCATGTTACTTCTCTTCCTTGCTAACCTACTAATAGAAAAAGAGAAGATGGAAGAGACTATGGGGCACATTTATTAAGCTACTTGCGCCTTTTTTTGTTATAAATTGTGCCTTTTTCTGCCCTGTGCTTTATTTTTTAAGAATTTGCACAGAACTTTTTTCCAGAACATGGACAGGACATGGGTAGTGTAAAAAAATAAAGCCTGTCAGGTCAGAAAGTATTAAAAATGAGCAATTGTGCTGTTTTTTTTTTTGTTTTGTTTTGTTTTTAGCAAAAAAAAATAGGGGCAAAGTGCACATGGCTTATAAAGGTGCATCTAAACTAACACATGCACAATATTTACCGAGGAGGTGCGGCTGACATCATAAATAGACACTGCAGTAATACTAAAAAAAAAAGGCGCACCTGCAAAAAATATGGTCAAAAAAGGGGCAGATTATAAATAACATAACAGGATATTGTATGTGTCATTGAGTTACTTCTCCTTCTTCCAGACATCTTCACTTGACTGTAACATTATTTACAGGTCCGGGGGTTGTATCAGTGGTTTGTATCCAGTGTCCTAGTCAAAGTCAAAGCCATGGTCTCTGACCCAGTCATGTGTCTGACCCAGTCATGTGTCTGACCCAGTCATGTGTCTGACCCAGTCATGTGTCTGACCCAGTCATGTGTCTGACCCAATGTGTCTGACCCAGTCATGTGTCTGACCCAGTCATGTGTCTGACCCAGTCATGTGTCTGACCCAGTCATGTGTCTGACCCAGTCATGTGTCTGACCCAGGGCTGCTTACTTGATTTACACACCTGGAGGCAACAGATGAGGCCGACACGGACTAAATACACTAACCAGAAGGGAGGGGTCCACACACTTGTTAGCATTGTGAGGCCTTACCCTATATTCACACGACAGTGAATCGGCCATATCACGTGACGGCTGTTTTGTCACTGTCTGTGAATGAGGACTAACATGGGTCATGCTCTATTTTTGTCTGTTTTCAAGGATCCCTCCATACACTGCAATGTATCTGTGAAAACAGGTGCCCCTCAGGTGCAAAATGGGTGTAAAAAAAGGACATTTTCACTGCTGCTTTCACCCACGGTTGTGTGAATGTAGGCTGAGGCTGTATACATACGACTGGCTCCCATTTATTAAGACTGTGTTTCGTATGCCAGTCTTATTAAAGGCTCGACTGGCACAGAGCACAGCTGATTTATGAAGAGGCTTCGGCCTGCATGTGCCAGAATGGAGATCTGAGGCAACTAAGAACTGGAATAGATTTCCATTATAACTGGTGTGAGTTATGATGAATATGTTGGGCCCAGCCCGCCCCGCTGCACCCCGCCATGTTGTCTGCCCTGCTCCACTCACATTTCCCAATGTGGCAAGCGAGGTGAAGAACTTTCCACACCATAAACCAGGTGTAGAAGGATTGATAAATTCCCCCACTGTTCGGATGTGGACCATATTTTCCTGACTGAAGTCACCTGTGTGAATAGAATTCAATGCCATATATCAAGCTATGACAATATAGTGAGCTCCTGAATGGCGGGACCGGGTCACTACTGTAAAAACCTCTCCGCTTATGGCTATTTCAGTACTGTAGTGATCTGGCTGTTCAGGAGCTCAGTGCACCATAACTGGCTGTGACCGTGGCCGCGATCAGTGTGCTATCTGTGCATTTCATGGATAGCACACTGACCCATTCATTTCTATGGGCCTGTACACATGACCGTGAATTACACGGTCACATGTGCAGGCCTACAGTCCAGGCCACAAAATATACAACAGGTCCTATTCCTGTCCTATTTTGCGGCCTTTGATTCCATGGCTCCTATTCATTTAATGAAAGGCGCCGCGGAAGCACAGCTCGTCCACGGGCAGCACACAGATGACATCCTCATGTCCCCCTGCGCCACCCGTGCCTTTAATTCATGGGCGGCTGGCAGCACACGGTCATCTGTAACCAGCCTTACAGTGAGATCCATGCACACAACCAAAATTTAGTCCTGGACATATGACCCACTCGCAAATCATGTTTCCTGGATGAAATTCAGTCATGTGAATACAGTCTTAGTGTCCATGCACACGTCCGGGTTTCATCCATAAACTCAGTCCGTGTGGGAACATATTTACAGGCCTGAACACTATGAGGGACTCCTAGCAGGATAGTTATTTATGATGTCTCCCAGCGAACTATTGCCCCATAGTGACTACAGAACTGGACAGTATTTTGTAGTAATGCAGGGACCCTATTATCATACGTAACTATAATGCTAGGAGTCGCTCTTCTGGCATAGTGTTAAAGGGGTTGTCCAGGATAACCCTTTTCAGCAAGGAGGTTGGTGCTCTGGTGTCTTCCCACCACGCAGTTTTTTGAGCATGGAGTGGATTCTGCAAGAAGGAGAAGTATAAGTGGTTCCTATAGATTTCCCATTCCTTTGAAGCAACTCATGGCTCAAAAAAAAAAAACCCACAGCAAAATCTGCACCAAAAAAGCAACAAAAACTCAACATGTGATCTTAGCCTTAAAAAATACATGCTTTTTAAAGTGTAAGAAATGTTTCCTTGGTAAAAACTGCAATTGCCTTTTATGTGCTTTTAACCACACTGTCTGAATCCACTCTTATTCTGTGGCCTCCAACCTGTCACTTTCCAGCTGTTGCAAAATTACTCCCAGCATATGGCCGCCATGTATGTTGGGAGTTCCAACTGCTATAGTAGCTGAAGATTATTGGTGACATGCATCTAGCTGCTGCCACGTGGACTAAGCTACATATATTCTGCATAAACTGGATGTGCTGCAACAGGGAAAACTTAATATGACTGTAGTCTGCTGCCTGGTGAAGTATATGTGACTAACCCAGCACTGTCCATGGTGCTGAATGATGACTGATGTCAGTCCCATGCAGTGTATACAGTATATACCTGTGCTTCTCTAGTTGATGAGAAATTACAACTGCCAGCATTTTCATCAGAGTGGGGGATGTTGTAATGTAATTGCTATATGTGGCAAGGACTTAGGGGTGTAACAAGTAACCATTGATCCCATAGCAAATCTTGCAATTGGGCCCCTCTACCATGACCACCTTAACCAGATATGATAATGAGAACAATGATGTCATAGTACAGGGATAATGTACACAGTGATGTCACAGTACAGTTATAATAAACATAGTGATGTCACAGTGCAGGGATAATACATACAGTGATATCACAGTACAGGTATAATGCACACAGTGATGTCACAGTACAGGGATAATACACACAGTGATGTCACAGCACAGAAATAATACACACAGTGATGTCACAGTACAGAAATAATACACACAGTGATGTCACAGTACAGGGATAATATACACAGTGATGTCACAGTACAGGGATAATGCACACAGTGATGTCACAGTACAGGGATAATAAACATAGTGATGTCACAGTACAGAGATAATACACACAGTGATGTCACAGTACAGGGATAATGCACACAGTGATGTCACAGTACAGGGATAATAAACATAGTGATGTCACAGTACAGGGATAATACACACAGTGATGTCACAGTACAGAGATAATACACACAGTGATGTCACAGTATAGCGATAATACACACAGTGATATCACAATGCAAGGATAATACACACAATGATGTCACAGTACAGGGATAATAAATATAGTTATGTCACAGTAGAGCAATAATACACACAGTGATGTCACAGTACAGGAATAATACACATAGTGATATCACAATACAAGGATAATACACACAATGATGTCACAGTACAGGGATAATGCACATAGTGATGTCACAGTACAGGGATAATAAACATAGTGATGTCACAGTACAGGGGTAATGCACATAGTGATATTACAGTACAGGGATAATATTATCACAGTACCAGAATAATATACACAGTGATGTCACTGTGACCTTAGTAGTTATGCCCTTGCAAGGACTTCTGTGGTCATGTGTGAGTTCATATGAAATTGTAGTACTACCTATTAGAAAATTGAGGTGAGGTGCGTAGTCTGAGGGCAACAGTTGTGGACCAGATATGGATAGGCCTTCCAGAGCAGGAGTCACTTTTAAGGTGTATTTACACCTGTCAGATTTGTTGCAGAATTTTCTTTGACTCTCTCTCATCCAAATATGACTTGCAAAAATATAACTGAATATAATTCAGATGAATGAAACTGATTTTCAGTCACAGACATTTCTGCTAGAAATATGTGACTATACCCTAAAGTTGTAAGTAATATTTATTAAAATAATTCCACAGAGGGTGCTGTCAGGGGCTGTGGGACATATGTCTTCTCGACATAGATGAGTTGAGTACACAGGTGTCATCCATTCCTTGTTTCACCATCTAGTACATTTCTCTGCTCCTGGTAGCTGGCAAGTAGGCAGGGGCAATGTAGTGATGTCACTAATCCGTGCCTACTACTCCACTGGCAGCAGAAACTGGAGTGGACTGCAGGGGAGCGGATTGAGGTGAGTATTGGTTTTATTTCTTTATGTTTGTGCATTTTTCTGTGGGGGGCATATATTATGGGGAACACAATAAAAGGGCATTATACTGTGGGGGCCATAGTAAGGGGAGATTGTGCTATGGGGGCCATTATAATGCGGGGACCATATTTAGGAGGCATTACACTGTGAGGGTCATATTAAGGGGGGTATTATACCTTAGGGGCCAAATTAAGGAGGACATTATACTGTGGAGGATATAGAATGGAGGGATTATACGTTGGGCACCATATTAAAGGAGACTTTATACTGTGGGGGCATTATACTATGAGTGCAATACTATAGGGGACATTGTACTATTAGGGCCATATTTAGGGGGGTATTCTACTGCGAGGGCCATTTTAAGGGGGTATTATACCGTGGGAGCCATTTTTAGGAGGACATTATACTGTGGGGGCCATATAAGAGGGCATTGTGCTGTGGAGACCATATTAAAGGAGATATTATTCTGTGTGGGAATTATTCTATGAGGGCCACATTATATGGGACATTGTAATGTGAGGATCATATTAAAGGGTAACATACTGTGGGGACTTCAATGAGCAGGGCATTATATTATGGTGACTACAAGGGGACATTATACTGTGGGGGAATTATTCTATGGGGGCCATGTTATAGGGGACATTATACTGTGGGGGTATTATACTATAGGGCCATATTATAGGGGGACATTTGCATATTTTGTCCTTCTTTCAGTCCTTTGAAAATTAGGTAGTATGTGTAGGATCAGGCAAATCCTACCTGTGAGATCCCTGTATCTTTGGCTCAGCCTCTGTGCACATGCCATCCAAACTGCAGGGCTTGTCTGTAGTGTGTAAGGCTCATAGAGACTCATAGATCTGCAGGGGAGCTGTATACACTAAACTGGGGAATATTTTTTAGGAATATTTTTTACATTTTGGATACATTAGGGGAATACAAACCCCAACTGGTGCCAAGGGTCCATTTGGTAGGATTCCAACCTGCCTGATCCTATGAAATGTCTGCCATCTGCACTGAAATAACATGCACACTTAGCCAATCTAAACATGTATTTGCAAGGGGATGAACTGGCTGCTTTTGACTTCCACTTTTAACTATTATTTCTTATCTGAAATCAAAAATATTCAGAATAAAATTCGGATTTTACATGTTTAACAATGGAATCCATGAATTTGCCAGGTTAGCCAGTGACTGCGCTGCACTGGTATCTCTACAGCACCACCTGCCGGCCGCTGTCAGTCATAACGCTCTGCTATCTGCTGCATTTTCTGCTCTATCCTCCCCAGATCTCTGCTGCCATTTACATTGCAAGACATCAATGTCTCTGGAAAGATGTAATTTCCCTGTCAGAAATTATAACTTGCTCACGCTTCAAGTGTCAGCAGCCGCAGTAAAGGTTGTCAAAAATGCTCACTCAAGGAAGCCAACAAGAGGAAGGAGCTAATGGGATTAGAGAGATATCATTTAATACTGTCAGACAGATGCTGGAGTGCAGGGTAAACTGCTGCCAGCCTGGGGGTGCAGTGCCACCGCTAAGTAGCATGCCACAGTTAACCTCTGAGATGCTGATGAGCTCCCTATTCTGCATGGGACCCCTGACAAGTACTGCTAGTATTAGTATTGCCTCCTGCACTGCTGGTCTGGCCTGATGGCCACTGAGTGGTGTTAGTGGAGCCATAAAATACCCTGCACAGTCAGGTCACCAGAGAACCAGAGCTCTGCGGGGGTCAACTGGCAGCCTGCCTGCATTGCTTGTGTTCTAGTTAGTATTACTATATTAGTACTGCCATTAGGATAGGCAGTAATACTAGAAGTAACCATATCTCTACTGCTGTGAACTGGCAGCCTGCCTGCATTGCTTGTGTTCTAGTTAGTATTACTATATTAGTACTGCCATTAGGATAGGCAGTAATACTTGAAGTAACCATATCTCTGCTGCTGTGAACTGGCAGCCTTCCTGCATTGCTTGTGTTCTAGTTAGTATTACTATATTAGTACTGCCATTAGGATAGGCAGTAATACTAGAAGTAACCATATCTCTACTGCTGTGAACTGGCAGCCTGCCTGCATTGCTTGTGTTCTAGTTAGTATTACTATATTAGTACTGCCATTAGGATAGGCAGTAATACTTGAAGTAACCATATCTCTGCTGCTGTGAACTGGCAGCCTTCCTGCATTGCTTGTGTTCTAGTTAGTATTACTATATTAGTACTGCCATTAGGATAGGCAGTAATACTAGAAGTAACCATATCTCTGCTGCTGTGAACTGGCAGCCTGCCTGCATTGCTTGTGTTCTAGTTAGTATTACTATATTAGTACTGGCATCAGGATAGGCAGTGCCCAAGTCCCTGGACATAGTGGAAATACTGACCAGAACACTGCTGGTGTGAACAGAACTCATGTAGGCTAGTAATAGTAGTAGTAATCCTATACCTAATAGTGTGACCAGTACTCTAGGCTAGTAATACTAGTATTAATCATATAAGTACTGGTGTGAACAGAACTCATCTAGGCTAGTAATACTAGTATTAATCCTGTACTTAATTGTATGAATATTACTCTAGACTAGTAATACTAGTAGTTATCATATAACTACTGGTGTGAACATTGCTCATATAGGCTAGTAATACTAGAAGTAACTATATGACTGCTGGTGTGAACATTACTCTAAACTAGTAATATTAGTATTAATCATAAAAGTACTGGTATGAACATTACTCTAGACTAGTAATACTAGTATTAATCCTATACCTAATGGTGTGAACAGAACTCATCTAGACTAGTAATACTAATAGTAATCCTATACCTAATGTGTGAACATTACTCTAGACTAGTAATACTGGTATTAATCATATAACTGCTGGTGAGAACAATCGTCATCTATATTTACACTACTAATAGTAAGGACTTCACTGTTGGTTATAACTACCCATGTAGACTAGTAATACTAGTGATATCCATAGCACTACTCCATTAAGTATCCACTATTAGTACATATATAGCTGCAGGTGTGATCTGTTCATGTAGACTAGTAATACTAGTTACCAGCCAGTTACCTTGTATCTGATTGTGTATTTTGCTCATGTAGACTAGTAACTGATGAAATTGATCTATTGATATAGAGATATATTAATAATCTGTGTCACTGCTGATGTCATTGCTGTGTAGTCTAGAAGTGCTAGTAGTGACCATATCACTGCTTGTGTGAACCATCCGTATATACTGCTAGTAATCCTATATCTGTATTATCTAATTAACTAATTAATAGTGATGGTGCAAATATTTATTACCACTAACCAGTCGGAGCACGTGTGATCTTATATAGACTAGTAATACTGGTAACTACATCTGTGAACAACCATTTCAGTATTTGCAATAACTTCAGAATAGTTTCCGTATATTAGTAACAAAAACCTGATTGTGTGAATAGCTCCTGTACACTAATAGTAAATGAGTAATACGTGTAACTATATCACTACTGGTGTAAACATTACTCATGTATAATAGTAATAAATCGCTGCCAGTGTGAACGTGTACTGACGGTAACCATACGTATGATTGTGTGAATTGATCTTGGAAACTAGTAATAGCAACTTTTAAACTAGCAGTACTAGTAACAATATCACTGCCAGTGTGACCATTGCTCGGGCTATTAACACCAGCATCGATCTTGACTCTTGCCGACAACCGACTACATCGGCTATCACACTACAAAAAGCGATCCTCGCCAATTCTAATCAATGTATAATTATAATCAATGTGTCCTCTTAATGATCGAGTCTGTGAGCAAAAATACCTGGGAAATATGAGATATAATAAAAACTTTCCGTAAAACCATGTCAACTAACAGATCCGATATTTGGTCTGTCGCAGGATACCTCAACACCTTGTCCCTGTTTTAGTTTTTAATGTTTGTCCGTCTTTTATAGCAACTCTATTATAATATTGTTATTTTTAGATCCCAGATCAGTTCACTCTACAATAGTAAACTCGGATCGTTATGTCATTTAAAGGTAAGAAAAATGGAAAAATAAAGGTAATTTGAAAAGACAATTTAGAACAAAAATGTAAAAAAAGAATAACAAAGAAACGGTAATGCCCTTGTTTTGTATCAATTAAGCATGTGGAATGTAAAAAAATGATATTGTTGGATCTTTTTGTGTTAGAAATATATTAAGAAAATAAAGTATAATTATGTTTTTATTTTATACATAGATTGAAATATCAGCTATGTGCAAATTATTCACTTTTTTGTTAAAAAATTATGTATTCTAAATGATAAAAGCTTATAGTTATCGACATTTTAAAACACTTGTTTTACTTTTTAATTTTTCGTAACCTTTAACATGTGACATATTATTTTTATTAATAATAATGATAATTACCTTCATTAACATAGTAGTAAAATAATATAAATAATCTGATAAAAATAATTATAAATAATAATAATAGCAATTGCTATAAAAAATAGCAAATTGTAATAGTAAAATAATAATAATATTACTACTACTACTACTACTAATAATAATAATAATAAAATAATAATAAAAATAAAAATACTAAAAAATAATAACAGCAATTGTTATAAAAATAAATTGTAATAGTAAAATAATAATAATATTACTAATTTATGTAATAATAATAATAATAATAATAATAATAATAATAATAATAATAATAATAATATATTATAATAGTGTTGGCACAAATAGAAATAATATGATTAATAAAAGTATTACAATAGGATAAAAAAGAAATAATAGTAATAACCAGAAGAATAAAATATTTTTTAAATAAATAAAATAATAATTATTTTATGGAAATAATAATAATATTGATAATAATAATAATATTTTAGCAATAAATAATAATATTAATATTAATAATAATAGTAAGAAGAAGACCCAAAGAGAAGATCTATTTATATTACAGTTTATTGTTCAATGTCTCAGCAAAGTGCTTGAAATATTCTCTATATAATAACGCCCTATTGCCATACAATTAAATATAAAAAAATTAAACATCATCATCAACAATTATTTACACAAATAAACAAAATGTAAAATTACAATAAAATAACAGCAGTTAGACTGGAATTATAATTACATTTGTAACCATTCACTTCCTAGGAAAATCTGCAGAAGAACAATCCCTACAGAATCTCTAGAAAGGGATTTTTTTTTTTTTTTTTTTTTTTTTTACATTTTCTTTTAAATCAAATTTTTCCACTGCATAAATTCTATATATACTGTATATCGTGATATCACGAACGGAAGGTTCATTGTATATTTCAACAATGCAGATTATTACATACAGCCACTTCCTAAACTCCTATTTACCCTGAGAGGAAAATGGACACAGAATATAAATTTTTTTTTTTCATTTTTTTTTTTTTTATAAAAAAGTCCCCAAAATGTAAACAAAACATTATTTACACCATTAAATACAGGAAAAAATCTATTTAAAAGAATAGGTGATTTATCAGTGTAATGTCTTCAGGATTATATGAACACAATTACAGATGTGTTTTAACCGTGATGTCTCCATGAGGAAAGATGGTGACCTGGCTAATTTTGAGATAAATAAATGCAAAGAAATAAAAATAAAAATTTGAGATAAAAAAAAAAAATGCAAAAAAATAAATATAAAAATTGAAAAACATAAAAAAAAAAATAAAAATAAGAACTAAGGAAGGAAAAAACTAAAAAATATGGATATACCCCAAAAACATACAAAAAACGAAGCAAAAACAAAACAAAACAAAAAAAAAAACATAAAACCCCCAATAATATAAAATGCATTTTTACAATTTACATGTGATGCTCCCCTTTAAATTTTGTTCTATACATAGAAGGGTGGAAAGTCCTTAAAGTGCTCCCCATGATAAATCAGTATATAAGTGGGTTTATAGTCAGATCCATTGAGATGAAGGTGCTGTGCTTTTAGTACATATCAGAGATCAGGAATTGGGGGGTAAATAAATAACACCAGTGAGGCTTTGAGACAAGCTAAAGTACTTTTTCAGATTGCCAGCTGTTGGGCCCCCCATTTTGTAATGAATTCGCCCTCCTGGGGTATGTGTTGCTAAAATCAGGGTGCAATGTCCAGACTAGGCCAGTCTAGGAAGACTTGTGCTTTGCCCAGTATATAGTCAGGCCTATACAGTCTTTTATAAGTGTGGGGCATAAAATGCTGGGGCCCCATAAGGCTGAGACCCCAGGACAAAGGGTGACAGGACAGCTGCTGGGCCTGGGAGGAAGGGTAACTGTGCTGTACACATGAGGCCACCGGGTGCATGGCTTGCATAACCTGGGTGTCCATGCATGCCTAGTGGGTTGCCCATTGGGGGAGAATGACTTAGAGGACTGAGCCCCCCACTCATACCTGGACCTCCCCCTCCCCCATGACCAGAGCCTCCAGTAGGGGCGCTTGTATCTGCTCCAGGATTCTGCTTCTTCCACTTTGTTCGTCTGTTTTGGAACCAGATCTTGACTTGAGTCTCGGTCAGACTTAAAGATAACGCCAGGTTGAGTCTTTCGCAAACTGAGAGGTATCTGGTAGACTTGAACTTGTTCTCTAGGGCCACCAGCTGTTCATAGGTGAAAGCTGTTCGAGCTCTCCTGGGTTTGCCAGACTTGGAGTCAGAGCCTGCTCTCTTCCTCTTGGGTTTGCCATGTTGGTTCTGGCCTTGGTTCTGTTGGGTCTGATTCTTGGCACTGCCTTGCTGTGAACCAGGAGTGTTGGCATGACTTGCTAAGCCATCTTCAGTCTGAGATGACCCACCACCAGGCTCTCTGTCCATTGTACCAGAAGGAGTGGAGTTGCTGCTTTCTTCACTGCAAACTTCTTCATCTTCCTCATCCTCGTCTTCCTCCAGGTCACTACCAGGGCTGGGGCTGAAGTCCTGGTTCTGGCACTCTTCTCCAGCCTGTTGGTACAAGTCTCCATCTTCTGGAAAGAGAAAGATTTGGTTAGAGGATAAGCTACCTGTTGGTGGTCACCAAGTCATCCATAGACCACAAGGTAGAGCTATGTAGTATAGTCATGAACATCAACAATGGGTTGTATCAGAGAGCAATAGGACATGTTGTAGAAGTAGTCAAGGGTCATAAAGAGTCAATATCCAAACATGACCATCAAGACTTGCCACAGAGTCATCAATAGTCAATCTCCATCAATAAGGACTTGTAAGACTCAGGTTCTTGAGGAACTTTCGAGTATTGGAACAGGTAACCCCTCTATAAATGGGCTCTAAATATGTTACTCCTCCAGGTAATTTCACCAGGATGAGTATCTGAGGACTAGGCCAATATATACTCTGGCCATTGTCAATTGTTATGGTCTCTCTATGCTCTGCTTACTTCTACAACCAGTATAGGCAACAAAAATAGACATGTATACATCACAGGACCAGCTATATACTGGATTACAGTCATGATCAACTATATACAGGGTACAAAACAACAGAATACATGATCTACTACTATAGTAGTGAATGATAACTGGCCACAAGTGGAATAATACTGACACATAGTGCCCAAGTACATACAGACAGTGCACATGTATACCACACTGACATAGCAGCTCCCCCTATAGTGACTGATGGCTGAGATCTCTATCTGCAGGCTCAGGATCAAGGGACCTGACAAATCATCTGTAATAGGTGAAATGTTTACTGAAGTCTATTTACCAGGAATATTATATGGTCACCCTCCAAGCAGCACTGCTTATATACAGACAAAATCTAAATACTATATATATTCATAGATTGTAAGCTCTTGCAAGCAGGGCCCTCAGTCCCAGTGTGTGAATTGAATATTTCTTTGTAATGTATCTTTTTTGTCAGTACTTGAACTCTACAAATTGTACAGTGCTGCGGAATATGTTGGCGCTATATAAATAAAATGTATTATTATTATTATTATTATATATACTGTATAGCATGGGTGAATAAAATACCTCTCTTCTTGACTAAAATTTTATATATATATATATATATATATATATATATGATAGATAGATAGTAGATAGATAGATAGATAGATAGATAGATAGAGAGATAGAGTATTAGTAATGAATAATTTTGCTACCTTTCATTTCCAGGGTTAATGGTGAAGGTGAGACTTGGCTGAGATGGTATAATGCTACATCCCCCTACTCAGCAGTAAGTAGCAGTGGTTATGTATACAGTCAGGGGGCACATCCTTCAGGCCATGTATTGTACAGGTCACCTCTCCCTGTCCATATAACTTCATACACACTCCATGCTGTTCCTGTGCGGCCAGGAGGCAATCACTAGACAATCACTAGAGTCCTGCATGACTGCACAGAGAACACGTGTACTGCCTGCAACCAACTGCTGCTCCAACACACTGTCATGTCTGCCAGCAAGCAGCCAGGGAATTATTGCAAATACACATGGACAGGGGGTACAAGTGGTTAGAAACGGAAATATTCTGTCTATATACTTATATAGAATATATATATATATATATATATATATATATACATATATACAGTATATATAGTTTCATACTATTGTATTAATGGGTAATGGGTGTACAATAAATATAGTATATACTACAGTTTGGATATCGGATAAGATCCCTGTACTATAAACTTTTGTAACAAGTAAATATTAAACCTATAACAACATAACAATCTAAAACATACTAAAGTGAGGAGATGAAAAAAAATGGAAAATATAATTATGTGTGTATTATATATATATATATATTTGTATATGTATGTATATACAGAGAGAGAGAAAGATACATTTATTTTCTTTTTTCATTTCCTCCTTATATTATGTTTTATTTCTGCTTCCTTGTAAAACCACCAAAAAGAAAAGCAACAAATCGAGCAATATCTATAGTTTTTAATCATCAATCCCATAACATAAACTGTCTCAAAATAACTGAAATTCTGCTGAATAAGCTGAAAAGTGTAAAATAAAATTAAAATCTGTAACTGCCTTTCCCTATGAGCTGATCATTTTCAGATAGTCCGAATATAATTTATCCTATAATGTATACTACTACTAATAATATTGTATTTTACTAATTTTTTTTCTCCAAAGGGCCGAAAAATAATGTTTTACTTTAATAATACAAATTTATGATAATACAAAATGAAACATATTTTGTTATAATTTGTTGCAATTGTATTTGATACATATCTATACATTTATTATTATTATTATTATTATTATTATTATTATTATCATCATCATTTTATATATGTATAATATATATATATATATATATATTATAATTTTTTTATATATATATATATATATATATATATAATTTTATGATTTTTTATATATATATTATTTTATAACGTTTTATATATATATATATATATATATATATATATATATATATAAAACTGATGATACTAATGCTATAATTTTATATTTATTTAAATAATAATAAACTATATTGTTTGAACTCAATTCTATTTCATGAAACTAATTTATAATATTAATATAGAAAATAAATATAAACCCCTTTTTCTTAACCTTTTCTTAAATAAGGATTTCTGTATTATAGCTACTACTTCCAAAAAGTTTTTTTAGTATAATAAAATGATATTGTAGAATTCAACATTGTTTTAAAGAAAAAAGGACAGATGGAAAAAATAATATGTAAAATATAAATGTGATGTATACATGAAATGTCAGCTACTAAATCTGTGTAGAATAGATGTCTGGTGTATGATGTCTGGTGTCGGTCGGTGGGAGATCTCCCTGAGACCCCCGTCTGATGATACTCAGTGTAATGGATTGTAATCGAGTCATTATCCTGATTGCCCCCCTATAATTTAGCAGTGGGGGGGCGGAGGCTGCTGGTAAGAGATACGCAGCATTCGATAATAGGATATCGATCGGCCGAGCTGTGCTGGCACCAGGGGCCGATCCCCCATTATCCCCTCCGCTGCTGCTGCTCAACACAATTTCCCTCCGATGTAATCGAAGGAATTTAATTGTTTTCTTACAGATAAGCGACATTTTGTCACAATTATTCAGATTTGTCCAAAAAACAAGAAAATGAAAGCCTTTCCCCCCAAACCATAGCTACTAAAAGACTTAACCCCCTGTTGACCTGTGGCTTAATACACATTGTACTACTACAACTCGCAGCATGACCATAAAGACTGTGGGACTACAACTCCCAACATGTCATCTTCACATGGGCCAAAGATCTACATTTATGTACAATAGAGAGTCATTCTATATCATGCCCTATAATATACAAACCCTACGTATGGTGGAACTACAAGTTTCAGCATGTCAACATCTGTATGGAACTTAGACCTTGTGTGTAATTCAAGTCCATAAAACGCCAGATAGCAGCACAAGATCATGTCAGTCATACAATATGGAGAACCAGGACTAATATCCAAGAGAGTCATCTCTGGCTGGGATATATAGACCAACAACAGGTGGAAACCCTAGTGTGAATATGACAGTTACAGGCCATGCTGCGGCTTTTAGTTCTACTATAAAATAGCATCACGCAGGTTATAGTACCATGGACAGAGACAGAAGATATGATGGTATAGAGAAATAGATAGATAGATAGATAGATAGATAGATAGATATGTTATTGTTTGATATTAGAGAGATATGGATTTATGGATAGAGAGAATAGATAGATCGATCATGGATATGTGTGGGATAGATAGATAGATAGATAGATAGATAGATAGATAGATAGATAGATAGATAGATAGATAGATATGTTATGGAAACAGAGAGATAGATATGTTATTTTTTGATAGAGAGATATTTTATGGATAGATAGAGAGAATAGATAAATCTTGGATATGGAGGGATAGATAGATAGATAGATAGATAGATATGTAATGGATATAGATAGGTAAATAGATAGATGGGTTATGGATATGTTAGAGATAAATAGATGGATGGATAGATAAATAGATAAATAGATAGATCATGTTTTTTTGAGGGATAGATAGATAAATAGATGTGTAAGGGATAAATAGATAAGTAGATAGATAGATAGATAGATAGATAGATAGATAGATATGTGAGGTATAGATATGGCTACTTACTTAGAACATCTGGAGACTTTTTGCAGTTGTCAAAGTCTTCTAAGAAAGGTTTCTGGCTTGGTAAGTCTATGGCCAGGTCTTCTTGCTTGTCGTCTGTCCTCAGTATATAGTCACTGGGCTTGTTGTACACCAGGGTACAATGCCTCTGCTTACTGTTGAATTTATTGGGGTCCAGGATATCCAGGACCGAAAAAGAAGTGGTTCTGTGGGCCACCGGCGGGGCTGGCACGATGCCCTCTTGTCCTGGAGTATTGCCACTCTGACTGTCCCCTTGCCTGTCCCTGGGGCAGCCATACACTGGGTGGTCTTGGGCTGACAGTCTCTGCTCTCCGTGGCTGTCCATGATGTCCCCACCGTGCAGGGTGCAGGAGACGGCTTCTGCTACTACCACTGCTGCCTGTGCCTGGGGCATGGAGATGTCTACCTGAGCCTTGTCCCTGCTCACATTCATTGCTCGGTCACTGGGCTCTAGGGGAAAGCTGCTGCTCCTTGTCTTGGAAACTTTCAGTACTTCCAGATCAAATCTTGGAGAACCACAAGGGACTCATAGCACCTGGTATCTGGGAGCAGATGTCTTGAAGTCACCTAAACCTTCTTGGATTGCTGGATCTCTCAGACTTGGGTTCCTCCTGGATTTATCTTAGACTGTGGAGGCCCCTTGAATCTTAGTCCCGTTCAACCCAATATTTGGTCAGGTTCCTCCACTTTGATGACCGTCCAAGGACTCTTCAGTGGTTTCCTTAGCCTTTTGGGTCAATGAGTTTGGTAGGTTCCAGGTTATGGGTTATTTTTCGTTTGGGAGACTGGTGTCTTGGACCTTTGACTGACTCCTTTACTTGTGGAGCTCTCCACCTTGTGTGGTTCTACAACCCTTTCAGACTAAAGGATCCTCTACACCTTGAAGTATTGTTGTGGTGTCCTTTGCCTTGTTTCTTTTTGTAGGACTCTTTCCCTCAGTTCAGTGATGCTCCTCCACCTTTGTAGTCATAGGACCTCTTGCTCCAGCAGATGGATCACAGTCAATGAGCAGGTGATGGTGCTAAGGACTTGGTGCGTCTTCCAAGATCTGAGTATTCTTAAAGAGCCCCTGCAGCTCCTTCCATAAGTGCAGTGAGAGCAGTGAGAGGCAGCAGTGTGTCCTCCTCAGGAGCAGATGGTGGAGTGTGAGGTGTGATGCTGAGTGATACCCTATGGCTGCCTCAGCAGCTCCTTCCTCCATTCATCTGTGCAGCATCTAAATAGCCTTATTTGGGAAAGTGGGAGGTGATGGGATTTCTTCTTAAATAATTGCCAGGATCAATAATAGCAGGAACTTCTCTACACAATGAGAGCATCAGATCAGATAGGCTGAGCATCAGCCCCGGCTGCAGACTAAATGGATTATAACACTTACTATTACAAAATACACTTTGTGACAAGGTAAAATATGAGGCTGGGGCTGTCTGGGGACATCACACAGTATACAGTATACATATATATTCTCCTGGAGATCATCGTGACAACAATCACTGTCATCAGATGTATAATAGTCACCTAGAGGACAGGGACCTATAGACATAACACAGCAACATATATGAACATTAGCTATCTATCTATCTATCTATCTATCTATCTATCTATCTATTATCTATCTATATCATATCTATCTATCTATCTATCTATCTATCTATCTATCATCTGTCTATCTCATATCTATCTATCTATTATCTATCTATCATCTATCTATATCATATATCTATCTATCTATCTCATATCTATCTATCTATCTATCTATCTATCTATCTATCTATCTATATCATATCTATTCAGTCATTCATTCATCTATCTCTTATATGTCTATTTCATATATTATCCCTATCTATCTATCTATCTATCTATCTATCTATCTATCTATCATCTGTCTATTATCATTCTATCTCATATCTATCTATCTTTATATCTATCTATCTATCTATCTATCTATCTATCTATCTATCTATCTTTCTATATCATATAGATCTATTCACTCATTCATTCATTCATCCATCTCATATCTATCTGTTCATCCAGCTATCTCATATATGTCTATTTCATATATTATCTATCTGACTATTCATCCATGTCATATCTATCTATCTATCTATCTATCTATCTATCTAGCTATCTAGCTATCTATCTAGCTATATTTCTATTTCATATATTATTTATCTCATATCTGTCCATCTATTTCATATTTATCTACCAACCTACCTACCTATAATTTTGCTACCTCCCTCTTTCTATATGATTTTTATCGAGCAAGACCTACAATGCTAGATAGATAAATAAATAGATAAATAGATATGAGATAGATAGATAGATATGAGATAGATAGATAGATAGATAGATAGATAGATAGAGATAGATAGATAGATATGACGATCGCCAAATAATTAAATACAAAGATTATACAAAGAAAGATGTGAGATAGATAACGAGGTCAAATCGTAAACTAATGATAGATATGGAACAGATGGATGAATGTGTAGATAGAACGATAATAGATAGATAGATAGATAGATAGATAGATAGATATGATAGATAGATGATAGATAAGAGATGGATATATAAGATAGATAGATAAATAGATAGATAGATAGATAAGAGATGGATATATAAGATAGATAGAAAGATGGATAGATATGGGACAGATGGATGAATGTGTAGATAGAACGATAATAGAAATATAGATAGCTAGATAGATAGCTAGATAGATAGATAGATAGATAGATAGATATGAGATGGATGTATAGATAGATATGTAGATATGAGATAGTAGATAGATAGATAGCTAGATAGATAGCTAGATAGATAGATTGATAGCTAGATAGATAGATATGAGATGGATGTATAGATAGATATGAGATGGATGTATAGATAGATATGAGGGAGATGTGTGAATGAATAAATAGAAAGCTAACTAGAGAGATAATAGAAGTATGTGAGATAAATCAGTAGATAATATAGATATAAGACAGATATATTCCAGGTGTACAGCTCTGATAATTTCATGTTCCTGTACATGCTGAGTTTCTTGAGAAGTAATGATTTAGTTACATAGGCGGTATATAACAAAGCCTTACACTGAGGGTATCAGTGCCCGATAACTCCCAGATATTTAATATTTCCATAAATATAATAATATCCATCATGATCCCAATCCTTGGATATTTCAGGACAATGTGAATATTCTTTATAGAAACACTGTGTGACTAGCACTGTGTCAGTGATTTGGGGCTTAGTACAACTACACACTCAGCTCTGCTACACCGGTGTATAGGCACATAGAAGTGTTTTATTTCAGCCTGCAAATATATAGAATTATCGTCAAAAATTATATCAGTTGTTTTCAGTATTAATTTGTAGGTGTTCACAGATGATGCAGAGCTCACTCGGTATACATTGCAGGACTGATGATGTTCTTATTTTATGTGTGTGTTATCTCTGCAGGATATGTATTATTATTGAGCACGAATCCTGTGAGGTCAATGACAAATCCAGTTCTGCTGTATCTGCTTAGTGAAGAAGTATGTGCAGCTCCCCTGGCACAGGAGTAATTATCACAGGCAATGATCCTTCAGAAAGCAGAAATTAAAAGTTCTGAGGGATAATGGGCTAAAACAATGACACAAGCAGTTTAGGGTGGGACACAGTGACCCCCTCCCCCTGCCCATGGCAGACAGGGCTGAGCTCAGGGGACTAGTGCAGATCTCTGCTCATCAGGACTCATCTCTTGTCCTGCAGCTGCACAGTCTGATTACAGGCATAGCCCAGTAGCGGCATATTCATACTATACAGCCTGGCCTTATTATCTGCAAATTATAAATCACATATCAGAGGCAGGGGAGGGGGATGAGGGAGAAGGGGAGAGGGATGGGGGCTCTATATAACCATCACTGAGGCCAGGAAATTATTTGTCCCAAGTGATGTCCCATTTCGTTTATTCATGCTATTTATTTTCTATCTATCTATCTATCTATCTATCTATCTATCTATCTATCTATCTATCTATCTATCACATATCTGTATACCTATCTCTGATATCTATCTACATCATATCTGTCTATCTATATAATAATCATATATGTCTATGTATATATACACAGTATATATATCTACAACATATCTATCTATCTATCTATCTATCTATCTATCTATCTATCTATCTATTTATCACTAAAAATGATAAATAATTTTGCTATTTACTCTATTAATCTTTCCATGGATAACCTTTTATTTCATAATTCTTTGTATTTTATCTATTGCTCTATCTACCTACTTCTCTCTCCTTATATATATATATATATCTATAAATATCGTTTAATTTCATAGTTGTCTGTATTTTATCTATCTATCTATCTATCTATCTATCTATCTATCTATCTATCTATCATCTATCTATCTATCTATCTATCTATCTACTCTATCTATCTCTATCTATCTATCTATCTATCTATCTATCTATCTATCTATCTATCTATCTATCTATCTATCTATCTATCTATCTATCATCTATCTATCTCTTCTATCTCTATCTATCTATCTATCTATCTATCTATCTATCTATCTATCTATCTATCTAATGTCTCCGTCCATGGTACTGTAATCTACATATCAGCTATTCCCATTCATTGGTACACATTGGTCTATGGTCATCTATATCAGACAGTGCTAATATATATAAATATACAATGTAGCATCTAGGACATCTAGTGATCATGTAGGGCCTCTAGTACACAGGCTGTCCCATGTATGACGCTTGTGTTATTATGTAACCTCCTCCGTCCTGGTGTGAACGCCGGCAGATATAGAGATGTTCTATGGCTTCTAATCACAATTGATTGTCAATTAAAGGCTCATTTGCTGCATCTCAATCCATCTGCCATCTCCTGTTATCTGTGCTGCGGCAACTTAGCTGTGAGGGGTCAGTATTGTATGAGTTCTGACAGGTAATATCTCTCTCATCCTTCCTCACTCACATACAGGACCGTCTCCATGGGATTTCTTTAACTTGATAAATCTACATTTGGTTTTCCTTTATATTGATTGATAAAAACTGATTTTATATAAAATAGTCTGAAAAGAAAGATCTAAGTATAGAGAAGACTGACAGTAATCACAGTATGGTAATAGGGGGCAGTACTGTCCATGTACAGGTAACATATCTATCTATCTATCTATCTATCTATCTATCTATCTATCTATCTACAAACTACTACTACTCCATATCTATCTATCTGTCTGTCCATCTGTCTGATCTCTCTCATCTTCTATGTATCTATCTATCTATCTATTATCTGTTTCATATCTATCTATCTATCTATCTATCTATCTATCTACATATCTATCTATCTATGCATCTAATATCTATCTATCTGCTTATATCTATCTATCTATCTATCTATAAATCTATCAGCTATCTAGCTATTATCTGCTTATCTCATATCTATAATTTATCTATCTCATATCTATCTATCTATCTATCTATCTATCTATCATCTATCTATCTATCTATCTATCTATCTATCTCATATCTATCTATCTATTATCTGTTCCATATCTATCTATCTATCTATCTATCTATTACATATCTATATATTATCTTTCTATTTATAATTTATCTATTTCATATCTCTATATATATATTATCTGTCAATCTCATATCTATCTATCTATCTATCTATCTATCTATCTATCTATCATCGATCTATCCCTATAATCTATCTTATATCCATACAGGTCCTCTATTCCTAAGGACTGAAACGTTGCTCTTGGAAAAAAACGACATCTTTGTAATCTAGGCTGCTTAAATCTGATGAAAAATTACATTAGTGAAAAAAAAAATAAAATAAAACCATCAATGTGGAGAATTGTTATAGTAAATGTTGAAAAATTTTTGTTTGTCTCCTATCTATCTACTATCTATCTATCTATCTATCTATCTATCTATCTATCTATCTCTCTCATATCTATCTATCTATCTATCTATCTATCTATCTATATCTATCTATGTTTCTATCTATCTATCTATCTATCTAATATCTATCTATGTATCTATCTAATATCTATCTATCTATCTATCTATCTATCTAGCTTATATCTATCTATCTATCTATGTATCTATCTATCTATCTATCTATCTATCTATATATCTATCTATCTATCTATCTATCTATCTATCTATCTATCTATCTATCATCTATCTAATATATATCTATGTATCTATCTATTTATCTATCTAATATCTATCTATCTATCTATACCCAGATGACAAAGTACAAAGTAAAAACACATCAGTGTGGACAATGACAAACAGCTGTTATTTTTAATATTATTGGACCCAAAAATTGTCCAAAAAAAGTGTGAATTGAGCTTTGGTAAATATATATATATATACTATATAATAATAATAATATAATAATAATAATATAATAATAATATATAATAATAATAATAATAATAATAATAATAATAATAATATAGTTATATATCCAACAGCAGTGCCCCAGTGGACAACCTCTTTTCATAGGCCCTGCTAGGGAATATACAGTAGAGGGGACCCAATTCACTGCTGCTTTGGAGGCTCTTTTAGGGAGAAGTTGACCTGATGGAGTAACAGGTGTGAAGGGTCATGTTGGGGGGTCCCTTAATATTATGTGAGCGCAGCAGGCAGACATGTGGTTTTAACAAGTGGTGGAAATGACCCTGTGTGTTTGTATTACAAGGGGAGGGGGGGGGTTCTTTCAAAAGGAAATGAAGGTATATAGACATGGGCCCGGCACACTTCCATTGTCCCAGGCCTCATTTCCTGTATTTACAGTGTCTCTTGTTTAGTTAGATGCAGTAGGGGTTAAATTGCCTAATCTTGTCTCTTTCTTGCCCCACTATTCTCATTGTTTTTACTTCCCTTTGATGTTTTTTTAATATTCACTGCCCATTATTAATGGATTGGTGGAGGTCCAGTACCTTTACAGTGCCATAAATACAATTGTGGCTGTGCCTGGTACTGCAGTTTAGTCCCTTTCTCTTGCAGTACCAAATGCAGCCACAACAGCGCTGTGCCCAGGTGAAATCCTTCAGTACACCATGGCCTCTTATTCAGCTAATCTCAAGGGATGCTGAGTGTTGAACTCCCATTGACCACACATTGATGGGTGTGTTATTGCAACACCTCAGCCCCAGCACTTTGGGCTCATCATGGTATATACTATATATCACTTTAGTAACTGTATTAACCCCCCAACCTTCTCTGAATATTGACTTTCTGAAACTGATCTATATATTCATATTAGTCAAGGTGTAGCCTGGTTTTACTTCAGCCTGGACACCCTCAGTAACACAGTTACTATAGACCCAGGCCCACAAGAACATATTTCATGCCCTGTCCCATCCCAGTCCATTGATCGATCCCCTCCATAGTAAGGTTACGAGGCGGATTACCTTATGGATACATTATAATGACATCCGTCAATGTCTGCCTGTCAATTAGAGCAGATCTAAGCAGGCTCCAGTATTATCAGCTCTGCGATCAATGGCCTAAAATCCTACAATCTGAAAACACATTCATCCAATTTGTTGTAGCTGCTAAAGGGCTGAATATTATTGATGACTATTGATGGCGCTAATTCAATTAGTTTGATTCAGAGGCGCTGAGATGGATTCAGACAGAGCAATGAGGGATTGATGCAGGTATTACCGTGACGCCGGACTGAGGCGACGACAACCGCTATTCGGGGAGAGGAGAACTATTGTAGCTGCATTACGGAAATCCATCAAGTGTGAGATCGGTGTGGAGTCATCTGTGGTGGCAGCAGAACCACTACCAGAAGTTGCTAGGATTTTCTTCAAACTTACAAATATTGGGAGTTAAAAAAGTGCAAAAAAAAGTTTTGTTTTGTTTTTTTTAATTAAGTTTTATCACTATAATAATAATAATAATAATAATAATAATAATAGAAATTATAATAATAAATATTACTACTAATACTAATTATAAATACACAATAACAGTAAAAATGAGAAATGTAATAAAAAATATTAGCAATATTAAGAATTGTAATAATGCTAGCATTACTACTACTAATATTACTAATACTGTACGATAAAAATAAAAGTGAAAAATACAATAGTAATAATAATAATAGTAGAACTAATAATAAAAATCATAATAATAATGCTAACATTTTCCCTACTAATACTAATAATACATTGATAATAGTAGAAGTGAAAAATACAACAATAATAATAGTAGTAATAATAATCACTGACACTATTACTAATAGTACAATAGTAATAGCAAAAATAAAAATGTAATAATAATAATAATAATAATAATAATAATAATAATAATATTTATTATTATTATTATTATTATTATTATTATTATTATTATTATTAAAGTACTAATAGTTTGTGACTGCCGGTGTCCCCCTCCTCCTCCTGAAAATGGAAGCCATTGATATGCTTACTCAGTCTGTACTTCTGTATCTTCTTGCGGCCATCACAACACCATCCCCTGCCTTGTTTGTCACTCTTGTAGGCCTTAAAATGTCAACGGCCAATCTTCTTTGCAGGTTATTTATCACCTGCCTTTTTTTGGCCATATTTTTCGCAGGTGCGCCTTTTTTTTGAGACTAGTTTTACTGTGGTGTCTATTTATGATGTCGGCGCACCTCCTTGTTAATGTTGTGCACATGTGTTAGTTTAGGTGAACCCTTAATAATATAATACAGTATATATGATATGTGCACTTTGCCCCTTTTTAAGTGGAGCATCTGAAAAAAAAGGCACCAATTCTTCATAAATGAAACGAGGGGCAAATAAAGACCACAAAAAGGCACAATTTACACCAAAAAAGGTGCAAGAAGCTTAATAAATGTGCCCAATTGTATCCAGGATATAAACGGCTCCTTTCCCTCCAAGAAGATGCTTGAGCAAAAAAGGTTCTTAGCTTGCTAGTTCCTGTGAAAGTATCTTGGCTTACTGCATAACCTGACCTCCTGTGTTTGACCTCTCTGTCTGATTTTCTGACCCTGTACTTGTGCCGCCTGTCCTGACCTCTGCCTGTTTACTGGTCTGACTCTGTGCCTCCTGCCATAACCTACTGTCTGATATACTGAAATCCAACAGTCTTCTTCTTCCTGACATTTACCATTGGGAAACAGTTGGGAGATTCCCATACACATTAGATGGTTGACTGGTGCTGCCATAAACAGCGTGTTTGGGTGATATTAATCTAAGGTGCATGGCCAGCTCAACACCACCACATCTCTAACCAACCACCTCTAACAGGACTTGGTGCTTATTCACCCCATCACCTTTCTATGCTCCTGATGATGAAAGTATAACTGACAGCCATCTTAAGTATATTGCCTATTTTAAAATGGGCCCTCAATAGCAGATAAGTCAGTGTCTTACTCCTGGTACCCCAACCAATCAGATGACTAAAGGGGATACAACAAGCGCAACATCCCCCCCTTCAGTGTTTACAAGGCACAGTGCTATAATACATTTTGTAGCATCTGTAACTGGTACTGCAGCTCTCCACCATGCACAACCACCAGCACTGCCATAGTCCCGAATGCTCCCCTTAATTCCCCACAACCTGGTTTGCTGGGTCTGTGGAGGGGGCATCCCCAAAGATGTTCTCAATTCCCATTAACCTGCTCTGCTAAACCCTTTTGCCAGCTCCATTGACTGCCTCTCTTGTTCTGAAAGCCTTCTGCAGAGCCTGGGATGGGGGGTGATGGACAGAATATTGGAAGCCAGCCATATAGATTTATACTATGAAGCCGTGGGTACTCACTGTGGTACTCTATGGTATGATGTAGGGAAAAGAATACCTCTAGGGCATATTTTTAGGGGATACAGGTACTAAAGAGTCTAATAGAAAATGCCACATATTTAGATAGATAGATCATGCTTGCAAATAATACAAACAGGAAGTACCTTGCACAACATAGTTCCCCACAGCATCATTGGCACACCAATGGGGAGGAAGTCTCCTTCTCCTCCCAGACTTAGTCTCCCAGGGGTTGCCTTGGTCTGCACAGGGCCTACATTCTTTTACAAATATCGCCTCTTATCACAGTAACAGAAAAGTCTGTGTCTCAGTAACACTCTTGTGGGCGCAATTTCTCCCAATGGAACAGTTCTTTAGCAACAACCATTTCACACCAACCACTGAAAGTTGTCTACTTTAGAGGCCACACGTTGAGTGGATTCTCATTTGATCAGCGTCAGTGCTATGTAAGTACTTCAAGTCTTCTTCCAGTGCTCTGTACTGTGTTCCAATGTTAAAGATAGATAGATAGATAGATAGATAGATAGATAGATAGACCCCCGTGTAGCTGCACAGATACCCTTATATATGTGCCATTTAGAATAGTGGTCCATTTTATGTGGCATAGGGGCCTTTGGGGTTCCATTAGGGTCCAGATCCCTGTAGCTACTGCTACTGCTGCAACCCCTATAGCTACTTCCCTGCATGTGAAGGTACTAAGGAGGGCATTATACTGTGTCAGGGCCACAAGGGGGGCATTATACTGTGCGGAGCAGTCCTGTCTAAGATATGGAGGGTGCTGAATAGGGAGTCTGGCTTTTCTATAAACAGCTTCTGCACTGTTTTGTCCAGATTTTTTCATCTGTAAATAAGGGGTGTTACTTCTAAAAAGGACTTTTGGTATTTAAATAGGGGCCTAAAATTTTGTGGCACACTGCTATGCTGTTCTCATATCCTATAAGGGCGCACTGTGCGGAGTTCATAGGGGGTAGATCTCCTGTTAGCTCTACTTATATGATACATGATCCGCCATTCATTTCGCTCACCTGTGGTTGGCTAGATTGTATGCAGATATATAGATGATGTATATACTGTAAAGCCAATCGCAGATTCCCTTGGGGGAGTTTAGGGAGGCAGAGCTCCTGAGGTCAGCTGACCACTGACCTGGGTTATCTTTGTAGTATACCCCTATTATTATGGATTCTAATGATAAAAAAAAATTCAACATAGAATTTCCTGGATACATTTTGACAACTAATAATTTTTTTTTCTTCTCCAGACCGTAGACGCTTTCCCCTGAGACACACACGAAATCCCATTTGATGCCAGTTTCAGTCAGTCCTATAATTCATACATTCCTTCATAATGAGCCCCGTGATCTGCCATCTGTGTTTGTATATGGGATGAGCTTTCCGTATCGATCGTCTATTCATTAGAGAAAATCCACTGAGCGTCCATAGACACTGCAGCATCCGTCTAATTTATGTCTGGAGTGGACGAGCCTCCCCGCTGCGCTTTATCTCTCCTAAGCTGAAACAAAGCTGTCACGCATTATAATGTTTTAAAGTGGTAACTGGGAGCACTCCGAAAATTAATTAACTCCACCACCGAGGGTTAAATGTGAAGAAAAAAAAAAAGATTATGAGGAGGATATCTCTCGCTTTGGGTACACAGTACCGATAGCTCACACAGAAAGATTTAAAGGCCCGTGGGAATACGGGGTAGGATTGTAATGAGTGTAATTGCTGCTAATGCTCCGGGAGACCTCTTCATTATTAAATTAATATTATCACACATGTGAATTATAATTACAAGCCCAAATTAGCTTCTCTGCCCCGTCCTCAAAGGGCCTATTAAATTGGTAGGTTTCCAATCAAAGGCCCTGAAACTGAATCTTGTTAGTAAAATGGACTCATCACAGTCTTAAAGAGCCTCAGAATGGATAGAAGGCTCATGTAAAAAGTAAGTCCATCCAAAAAAATCCATCCAAAACTCAAATGTTAGTTTTAGGTAGTTTGATCCTTAATTTATCACCCCTCAAAATTTTATTCACCTAAGGGCTATGGTGTAGGAATGAGCAAACGGATTTGTAATGAGCTGGGCCTGTAAGAAATTTTTGGAGTTTACTACCCATGAACCCATGCTTGAGTCTAAGTGTCATGATGTCAGCATGCGCCATGTGACCACTGAGGCCTAATCACAGGCCTCAGTAGCCCTGATGTCATTACGGAAGTCGGAAGAGGCACACACCAGATGTTGCAATGGAACCCAGAAGAGGTACGTAAGGCTACATGTACAGCCCAAGGCTCTTCCAATGCTCTGTTCCATTCCGATTTTTTATAGAACCTGCTCTATAAATATCGGAACGGAACATTGGAAGGGAGCTTGGGCTGCACGCTTGGTTGTGTGCATGAAGCCTTAGACTGTTTGTTATGTTTATGTGACTTGTCTGGGCCTCCACTTATTATATTCTGGGATCTGAAGATGTCCATTCTGTTTTGTACTGAACAAGTTTGGCTTGAAACTAGACCAATGTCATAAGGTTTGCCCAACACTACAAGAAGTCTGAGATTTGAGGGAAGAATGAAGTATTTTAACACCACTCACCAGAGAAGTGGACCCTTTAAGTCACAATGGTTTGGCTTGGCACTGGCTAGACTGGGGTATGGAGTTTTTCACCTTTAATCCTCACAAGGAGGTATGAACTTCCTCTAAAAATAGGAACAAATAGTGACAATAGCACTGGTGAAACAATAGCATGGTCAGGGATGTAGCCTAGTGTTGTCACCAAGAGAGCAGACAGAATGAAACTGGCCCGATGGCAAAACAGAGCCAAGAGTTGAACCAGAAGTACAACAACAGGTACCAGGTGGACAGTCTAAAGAGTGAGGCAGAAGCGACATCCAGGAACAATCCTGAGGTCAAAGTCAGTATCAAATAAGTCAAAATTGGGGTCAAAATGTACAGGAACCAATCAAAAGTTAACATATTGAACAGACACATCTGTTTGAAGTCAGATCTAGAAATCCCAAGGCTGATGTTGGAATTAGAGAAGGAAGCATCTAGTTGTCTACAACTGAACATGGAGCTTATTAAGTTTGGAGTACACTCCCTGCTAGTGTTACCTGTAATCTCTTCTCAGTGGTGAAAGTAGTCACCAAATCCAACTACTTATATTTATTACTTTTGCTAAAACTAATAGGGTCCAGAGGATTTCGGGGAGAACCTAAAAGATACCGACTGTAGGAGTCAATTTTCATCCCTGGAGGGAAATAAGTGACACTAGTGCTCCTCTAGTAGTTTAGGTAGGCATCAGGAATCACTCTGAGTAAAACCGATAGACAGCGTTAGTCCTAGTGTAGGCCCCGGGGGCGGTGCAACAGCCAGGATCGGCACAGTTCCATGCTGGGTTTTTTAGACTATGCACCCCACTCCCTAAATTAAAGGATAATATTTGGTGGTATTAACAATCTCTGGTTTACCAATCCCTGCAATACATACTCCAATATCCTCATGCAATGCTCCAGTAGGTTGGACAAAGGAGAGGTAGAGCATTTTCATTTTTAAGACCCATAAACTGCTACCTTCCCTCTTCCCCAACTCTAGAATACACACATGGCTGTTTCTGTAACTCCCTTAGAGTTTGGTGTGGTCACATATATAATACACCGCTATACTGTACAAAGTCTTCCTCACCAAGGTCCTGCTCATGTAGAGTAGTGCAAGACCCAGGTGCTCAATGGCGGTCCCAGCGGCTGGACCCCTAGGAACTAGTATTTATCACCCAGCTTATCATAACCATTCACCCTATGCCGTCTACTCCTCTGAGGTCCGAAAGACGTATTTTCCAATCGTCTGAACCTATTGTTGACACTTAGATAAAGCGGCATCAGTGTAACATGGTATACACCCTGGCACATGTATATGGACATCATTTCTACAGTAGTCTACACTAGCTCTAATAACATATGATGATTTTTTTTGCCTAATAAATCCTAACAAACCAATTACAATAGAGATCTATACATGTCCCTGGACGTAACCATGGTAACCAAGATGAAAACATCTAGGGGCACATTTATGAATTCCCATTGGCATCAAAAAGGGTGCAATTTTTGGCTCGTGCCAGTTTTGCACCAAAAGTTGCTTTTTTAATTCTTTGGACGTTCTTGGCACTTTATAGAAAGGAGTGAGAGGGGGCAGTTGGGAAGGGACGTGGACGAATTTAACATTACTTACGCCAGAAAACTGGCCTGAAAACCCCTGAAGTGTGCTCCAGTGCCTTGCTGGGGTACACTTTAGTTTCTGATCAGCTCCTGTGGCAGTGAGGTCAGTGACATAGGGGCAGATTTATTAAAACGGTCTCAGTTACCCATAGCAACCGATCACAGCACATAGCAACCAATCACTATGCAGGTTTCAATTTGTATTCTGTTCCTGAAAAATCAAAACTATGCTGTGATTGGTTGCTATGGGTAACTAAGACAGATTTGCTTTTAGACCTGGTTAATAAATCTGCCCCGATCATGCTCATTCTTCATGTGACATGTTTGCAGCTCAGTCCCATTTAAGTGAATGGGCAGAACTGCAGTACCATGCACAGCCACTTTGCGATGTACAGCACTGTTGTTGGTATTCAGTGAGAAGGACAGAGCTCTCACAAAAATTCTGTGACCTCTTCAATGAACTGATTGTTGGTGGCTCAAACTATCAGACACCCTCGGACATGGGCGTAGCTACAGGGGGTGCAGAGGTGACAGTCACTACTGGGCCCCAGTGGCTAAGGGTGCCCAAAGGCCTCATTACAGCATAATAAGACACATTCTTATATAGCACATGAGTACAGATTTTGTATTGGGTCCCAGGAGCTTCTAGTCACACCTCTGCCCATGGATCTGATATCCTAAGGATAGGCCATCAATATTACAATTCTGGAAAACCCCTTTAAGCTGGGGCCCCATGTGGCGTAAATGCTGCAGAAAAAAATGAGGCGTTTTACAGTCACTGTGGAGTGTATTGGATTCTAGCCGAATCATATCCCCACAGTGCGTGAAAATACGTACTGCGGACACGCTGCGATTTCCAAAACAATGTATGAATAATACACGCTACTACAGTTCAGCTCTGCTACATCTGTGCAATACTTTCTGCATGCAATATTTTATATTGCGTGTATTGATATTGTATGGAGGCTCACTACCGGTTGCACCATGCATTGCGACTGTGTCCAGATTTATCCGTGTTATGTCCCATATTGTAAGTGCAGAATGGCGGATTATGTGGATTCTGCATAAAATCTCCCCCCGGTGTTCATTCCATACACATGGAGAGAATCAATTAACACTATCGAGAGTAACATCTCCTCTGTAAGCACAAAACAGGCGGCCGGGGTAATCTTAATTAGAAAATGAGAAACAAAGAGAATTTCCTTAAAGATCCCCATTATGTGGAGGTAGATAAACCCAATTTGAACAGCCCCTTGAGGCATCTTCTTTAGATAGGGCCAAGGTGATGCTCCCCTAAAGGACATCTCGGGGATGGTTTTCCCGGTAGACGACCACAAAGGCCGCTCTGTTTCCTTAGCACTAGATCTTCCAATAAACCTTCAAGGGGAAATGTTCCCTGAGGCTCCGAAAAAAATCTCTTAATCCGTAGACTCTTTGCAACAATATAAAAAAAATCAGGCGAGTCAAATGTTGTGGTAGTAAAGCCCCTCATCTTTGTGTTACTTCCATTTATTTTCGCCGGAGACATCCAGGGAGGGGGGGCCGGAGCTGCAGAGAGCGACGCAGACGCTTTAACGATTTCAAATGAGCTCTGACTCTGGTGAAAATCTGACAATTACACATCAGGATGGCAGATGATGGGTAAAATTACCAGAAATCAATATTCTCACCGGGTGTCCCAGGCTGATAAGACCCACCAAGACAATGTTGACTATTAAAGTGGACAGCTTGAGATATTACACTATTAGTTATGCTATTTTTAATAATCTATAATATTTGGGCTATAATTAATTAATTATACGGGTCAGATAGTATCTAAGGCTGGAATGAGGTCTGAAGGGTCTATTAAGGCTGGTAATGAGAAAGGAGAAATCTAATCTACAGGCTAAAATCCATGAAACACCCGTGACGTTAGATACATATAGCCTCATTTTATACATGCAGGTGGGTGGGGATGTGTGTGGAGTTTTATATATATATATATATATATATATATATATATATACATATCGGTATCTATCTATCTATATCTATATATTAATGTTTGTCGATAAACTACATTGTATAATAATACATCTATCTCATAACTATTTGTCTATCTATGTCATATTGTCTATTTATCTATTTGTCTATTTATATTCTATCTATCTATCTATCTATCTATCTATGTATCTATCTATGTTATCTATCTTATTATCTATCTATCTATGTATCTATCTATCCATCTATCTATCTATCTATCTAGCGCTGCGCAATATGATGGCGCTATACAAGTAAGCAAAATAAATAAATAATAAATAAATCTATCTGTCTGTCTAATTAATACTTCTGCACAATTCCCTAACAATACAACCACAAAAGGGGCTTCTGAAACTTTCATCTTCATGATCTACCTTTGGGATAGGTCATGGATATCAGATCAGGAGAGTTGTGACTCCTGGCAATTTCACCGTTCAACTGATTGTAAGCTTTGCAACCTCTTCTTATAATAAAATCATGCCCTACAGTCCAGTAAGCTTTGTAGAGCTCAGGCCCATTCAGGTGAATGGGACTAAACTGTAATACCATTTATAGCCACTATGAAATGTATGGCAGTCAAGAGGCTGCAGGGCTTAACTACAGTCAGTGGGGGTGCCAAGAGTCAAACCTCTACCAATCTGGTACTGATAATGTATTCTCTGGAGAGGTCTTCAGTATTAAAGTCTTGGATAACCCCTTTAAGTTACACAACTATTATCCCCATATAGTGTCCAAATAATACCATGAAGCTCCAACATGATACTGTAATTCAGTCAAGTAGAATCTTGGGTCTTCACTTAGTAAATGTGATTGGCCAGGTTACCCATCTCTAATACCAGATCTGCTGAATCCCTGCATTACAGGTTGCATATTCTACAGTCACTAATATAGACTGACTGTATACATAGAGGTCAATATACGTGGCTTGTCCCTAAACAATAGCCTATAATGTGGGCCTGAGGTCTTAGAAGAGGTTGCAAATGTTTTAATAGCTTAAACATATACTTAGCCTGCAATTCTTTTGCTGTCATGCAGAAAGTATACAAACTATCTCATACACACCTATCTGTACACACCTATCTGTTTTAGGATTTATGTCCTTCATCAGTACACCCTTATGACCAGGGCAGGACAAGGAAACTTTATTATCAAATTCTGTCAAAGGAAGAAGGAGCCTAAAGGGGATGGGTAACCCACTTGAACTAAGTAGGGATGAATCTTACCCTAGACCACCAGGGATGATTCCACTAAACCAATCTAGACCACAAAATTACCATTGACCTCTTAACTACACTAGACCACCAGGATAATTACCATTAACCGCTTCAGATCTAATAGACCACCAAAATACTTTAACCCCTGAATGGCACCAGACCACTAGGATTATTACTATTGACCCCTTAACTAACCTAGACTTCTATGATTATGACCTTTGAAAGGGTTGTCCAGGAATTATAGGGTGGGTATAAAACAAAAACAAAAAGTCATATTCACCTGTTCCTCCTATCCGTGGCACTCTGTTGTACAGTCCATGTACCCTTTTCCCTCCCGTGCTGGGTCTTGCTGGGCCAGAAGTGGAGAGGCTCACATGTCCACTGAGGCTCAGCAGTGAGTCGTATAGATTCGGTGACATATGTGAGTGATGTCACCAGTCGCTCTTCAATGACCACTGAGGTCAGTGATTAGTCTCAACGGTCACGTGAGCCTTTCCACTTCTGGCCTGACGTGGGAGGGAGAGGGTGCCAAGACTTTATAACGGAGTACCAGGAATAATTTAGCATGATTTTTTTGGTTTGTTTTACACCCCCTCAGTTTTCTATAATTCCTGGACAACCCCTTTAACCCCTACAGAGATAAAAATGCATTAACCCCTAAGCCACCCTGGACTACCAGGGATATTATCACTAATGCCTAAGCCATCCTAGGAATATTCGCACGGGCTACACACAGTATGTGGTCTTCCCTGCTTCCTAGGATTTGGGAGGTCCAAAAATGTTATGGGGATCACTTTGTATTGATGTTACATAGCAGATGATCATGAGGGTATAGGAAGATGGCGTAGGGTTTGATTCCCTAAACAAATACCCATGAAAGCGTAGGGAAGAGTTTAATGCGAGAAGTTTTGTGGTGTAGGGTGAATGCTGTACCTTGACTGGACCGTGTCATTCCGTTTAGCAGTTCAGTTAGTGAGAAGAATTGATAAGGTACCTGCTAGGACCATCTCTGACATGAATGAGTCTTTTGCTTTGGGGAAAAAAGAGCGGAGAAGCTGAAGGATGGCGCTCGATAAACACACCTTTTATTGCTGATAGAAGAAATAAAACAGCTGTAAGGGGAACCTAGGCCTGTTTTTATGGGCGCACTGAATTCAGCTCAGTTCATTTGAGCTCCTGTCACGTTAGTGAAAAATACAGGCCACTGAAAGTGTGTACACTGCCGCTGACTCGTCCCATCCTTCATGTGAAATAACTTCTAGCCGCCTCCTGTGTTCCCAATCTTAGCCTGCAGGGATAAAAAAAAACCCACAGGATTATTATTAATGCCTTTCTTTCACAGGTTTCCTTATTGATGCTTCATTTGGTTTGGACAGTTAGTAAGGTCTTCATATATGTTATCTCATTATATAACTAAGTAAAAATGAGGGAACATCACTAATGTAATCATATGAAAGGTCACTGTCTGTCACAAAATCAGCACACTACTCTCCTGTTGTTATGATTATTCCCAACAACTGGTAGGCTGCAAGGTTTTTGTCCTCTACTGTATGACATTCCATCACATCCAGCCCTGTACTCACTAATGTAATCATAAGAGTGTGTAAGTCAATGCCTACTAAAAGATCAGTATACTCCTCTTCTGCTGCTGTCATAATCAGATGGGAACATAGGGTTAGCCCCCGCCCACCCCCCCCCCTGCCCAAAGCGCTTTGTCACAATCAGTGTCCCCATAATTTCATAAGAGGGGGGGGGGGGCCGCCTCTCACAAGAACAGCATACTCCTCCTCCGGCGGTGTTTTTATGAGGAGGGGGAGGTTAGCTCCCTGCCCAATTCATGATACTGCCTTTGTCACAATCAGCCTTGTCCCCATTAATTTCATAAGAGTGGGCAGGTCACTGCCTCTCACAAGATCAGCATACTCCTCTTCTGCTGCTGTCTTAATCAGATGGTATACAAAGTGTTAGTTCCCTGCCCAATTCATGATACTGCATTTGTCACAATCAGCCTTGTCCCCATTAATTTCATAAGAGTGGGCAGGTCACTGCCTCTCACAAGATCAGCATATTCCTCTTCTGCTGCTGTCATAATCAGATGGGATACATAGGGTTAGCTTCCTGCCCAATTCATGATACTGCCTTTGTCACAATCAGCCTTGTCCCCATTAATTTCATAAGAGTGGGCAGGTCACTGCCTCTCACAAGATCAGCATACTCTGCTGCTGTAATCATTAACATTGTCAAGGTGTATGTTCTTTACTTGCTTCATGACATCGATATCACTTGCAACCTTAATAGGGAACGTACAGCTGATAGGTATGCATACAACTTGTAATCTACTTATGACACCCCTATCACATGCAGCCCTGTTCTCACTAATGTAATTGCATGAAAGGGCATGTCACTACCTTCAGCAAAATCCTCATACTACTCATCTGCTGCTGTCATAATCAGATGGGATACAACATGGCTCCCTGCCTATTTCATGATACTGCCCCTATCATCATTCCCATTATCTGATGGGCAAAAAGGTGGATCTTCTCTTTTAAAGGGAGTCCAAATTGCCTCCCGAAACAATAATAGCGCAGTTTTGGGGCTTTTTTAGGAGCAGAAATATACTTTTGTGGCCACGAACTGATGAACCAATGCAGAGATAAACATCTTTTTATAGATATGGAAATCATCCGGCAAGTGCTCTGGGAGTGGGACTAATTTTGCAGATTTGCTTACAGATAGCTGAGATTTAGGGTATGGTGAGTATGTCTTTCACAGCTAAATGGTCAACATTGGGAAGTAATTCCAGATGAGAGTTGGAGCACTTGCCACTGTCTATAGGCAAAACATGCCCCGCCCCTGATGCACTTGAGGCTGATTTACATATCCATAAAAAAGATGATTATCTCTTCATTGCTTACCAGTTTGTAGCCACAAAGCTATGTTTCTGCTTCTATTGAAGGCCCCTATTCTGCAGTGCTTCCTATAGATAGAGCAATATCCATCTGTTGGACTTTCTTGGCAGCAAAGTGAAGTGCCTTGTGTATTTATTTAAACCCTTAGGCCAGTGACAGTGACAAGGGGACATCCTCTACGACTGGAGGAGAGAAAGTTTCACCAGCAACATAGAAGAGGATTCTTTACAGTAAGAACAGCGAGGCTATGGAAGTCTCTGCCCCAGGAATTGGTGATGGTGGATTCATTGAACAAGTTCAAAGAGGGCCTGGATGCCTTTCTCGAACAGAACAACATTACAGGTTATGGGTTTTAGATTTTAAAGGCACGTTGATCCAGGGTTTTATACTGATTTCCAGATTAGAGTCGGGGCAAATGGGGCAATTGGCATAAGCCTCATGGGGTTTTTGCTTTCCTCTGGATCAACACTGTAGGAGACTGTAGGGTTATAGGTTGGACTTGATGGACTGATGTCTTCATCCAACCCCATCTACTATGTAACTATGTAACTATGTGAATGGGATGTGCTAAAGAAATACATGAACATTTTTGGGATTCTGAGGCCGGGTGAACCCTATTGCCCTTCACTCCTGGGCAAGCCATGTCTTCTCTTGCCCCAGAAAATGGTGCCCAACACACATCACATTTATACCTCAAATTCAAAAATATAAATCATTTTTTTTACAACTCTTGTTCACATTGTGGGAAATTAAAAATTGATGGAATTGTTCTTTAATTACTAAAATAATACAATTACATGGAGAATTATGAGCAGCGCTGTTGTAAAATCTGCTGACATGTTCAACATTAAATTCCGCATACAGAGAGAGCGGTGACTATTTGTGTGTGCAGCCCATCTACAGCAAATACTCACAATCATGTATAGGGTGATTATTAATTAAGTCTGCCTCCATTATGGGTCTAATTAACAATTAACACAAACATAATTACCGCGTGCTGACATTTAGCTCACAACATTGTTTTCATAATTTTCTGAAATTGCTCTCAGAGGCATTCTGTCATATTTAAATAATGGCCGCACTTTGTCATGTAAATTACCGTATATGCCGGCGTATAAGACGACTGGGCGTATAAGACGACCCCCAACTTCTGCCCTAAAAATATAGAATTTGGTATATACTCACTGTATAAGACTACCCCTCTCCCAAATGAAAAAAAAGTCTGCTTTGATTTCAACATGTTAATTTTAATTCAAATGCATATGACATGCAGGTACTGTATATAGCAGCAAAACTGTCACTTATAAACATAAGGTTGTTTCAAACATGTACGGTAAAGCTAAGCTCTTCATTAATATCACAGCATGGATGCGAGGGGAATCTGGCGTTACTGCACCGCCAGCTTTCCCCTCGCATCCATGCTGTGATATTAATGAAGATCCGACATGCTTCTGTAAGTGCCGCCTGTGACCCCCAGCTCTGTGACGCCGACCGCTGTGACGGGGAGGCTGCATTAGCATACAGCGCGCCGCCCCGTCAGCGCGTACTAAGCCTCTTCTAATGACTGTGAGAGGCGGATTGCCGCGCATGCGCGGCGGTCCCAGGAAGCGGCTCTCTACGCGCTGACGGGGGAAAAAAACACCTCACACAGTGCGGCCCCCGTATATCCGGCGTATAAGACGACCCCCCACTGTAGCCATTATTTTAAGGGGTTAAAAAGTCGTCTTATACGCCAGTATATACGGTAAGTGACATTTACATTGAGTTTTCCGCACACTTGTAGTGCATGATACAGGCAGTCTATAGAGTAGAAGGGTGTGTTGGCTGCACAGGCAACAGACAGAAAAAAAATCCCAAAGGCAGATCACTATATGTAATATCCAAAGCTTAAAGTTGTTTTCCGGGGGGAAAAAAAACTTTTTTAAAAGGGGTCTGTTAGTGCTATTAATGGGTTAATAAGTGCACCCAAATACCTTTAGCAGTATTTTGAGTGATTTCTGGGTTTCTCTGGGAGCTCCTGGTATCCTCTGCATTTGTTTACATGGGTAGCTTCCTGCACTCTTATTCTACAACTACCATGATGCATTGCTCTTCACTCAGGTCCCCCTCTCATTCCCTCCCTTTCTCACCCCCTTCATGTTTCTCTAGCTAGCCCGTGGACTACGAGCCCTATCTACCTAACTAACTAACTAACTAACTAACTCAGCCCACTCCTTTACCCCATCATACTTATCTGTCTTCCTGTCTGGATCTTCTGGGCATGGGAGATCCTTCTGTTCTTCTCCTCTTCTCGTCTGCTGGTGCCTGCACAATAGAGCCATCTGCAGGCACCGGCAGAAGAGAAGGAAGTGAAGGTTCATGCCCAGAAGATCAGGACATGAAGACAGATAAGTATGATGGGGTGGGGGGGGGTGGGAGTATTGGGGACGTTCTGTTTCCGGAAACAGGGAAACGGAACGTTACTGAGAAATCAGAAAATGTGCCCCAGCGATATGGGTAAATATATATTTTTGATAAAGTAAGTTATTTAGAAGTTAGGCAGGGGGAGGGTGTTTAGTTTAATATTTAATTATCCCGGACAACCCCTTTAAAAACATTACCTGGTGCCTCATAAAATAAGATCAGAAATTATGTAAACTATTATTATTTGTTGTAGGTTGGTCAAGAGGATATGTGCTATAGAAGCAGCTTCAATGCCTGTTATCTGTCTCATTGGTGGTGGGAGGACTCCTCGTGGATGGTAACAACAGTTTCCATTGGCTGCTTAAAGTTATCAAACAAAAAAAGTATGGGTCATGACAAACTTGTCTCCTTATGTGGGTGATAATGAATAATGCATGAGGACCAGTAGTGTCCAAGGGGGTCCAGCAAGGTCTTCAGGAAATTCCTGCACCTTGCAAAACATTTTCTAGAGAGCAAGTACAATGGAAGTAAGCTTGAAAACTCCACCTGGCACCACATAAAATAATGTCATATGCTGTTCAAACCACTATGTTTCAGTCCAGTAGGAGATATATACTCTTGTTTTTATTTATTGTAGGTTGGTCAAGACCATATGTGCCATAGATGCAGTGCTAATGATTATTACAAGTCCCATTGGTGGTAAGAAGTTTCCTCATGGGCGGTACCAGCAGTTTCCATTGGCTTCTTATTGTTATCAAACACAAAAAACTCTGGGTCATACCATCAAACTTCTCTCCTTGGGGGGTGACAAATAGTGATTGCCGGCCAATGATAAGTAGTAAGTTAAGAGGATCCAACAAGGTCTTCAGGAAATTCCTGCACCTTGCAAAACATTTTACAGAGTGAGTAAGGGTATGGCACTTTTGGTAGACAAATAAAAGGTTAGCAAAGTTCAATAAGTAGAGTTTTCAATTCAATTTCATTTAGAAAGTAAAAATTCGGTGCTTACTGATGTATCATTCTAGCACGTCTTATAGAGATCTAGTTCTCAAAAACTCCAGATATTCCGGATGTATGATGCCTTGTATGCAGTGGTTATTTCCAGTTACTGAATCGTCAGCTGTACGTGGATCCTTGTGCACCATCTAGAGCCTATCTAATCCGCCACCAAAAATATCTCTTCTTCTCCCGCAGGTTCATCAGTTGCAGATAGCGCGGCGTTCCATTAGGAAATAAAATCGTATTGCTCCTTACGGAGGACACAAAGAAGGGACATCCTTCACTTTAAATGAGATTAAATCTTTTTAAGGGAGCCAATTACACTGGGTAAGTTGTTAGAACATATTTATGAGACGCGCCTTAATACTCTTGCAATCTACCGCAGCTTCTTCTCCGCAAACAATAAAAATGCTATATACAGTTCTATCACCTAATTGTAAACATAACCTGGCAGAGAAGATGTAAAAGTCCAAGAGAAATCGAGAGAATTTGAGAAACCTCAACATATTGACTGCAGTGGGCAAATAGTCTAACCCTCCAAGGTCATATCAAGGGCTCCCACCGTCCTCCATCTCATGAGATTCATAAAGAGCATACACATTGGTACCCAGTAATACATAAGTGTGAGTTTTTATCATCCTTGCATATTCTTATGCCTGGCATTGCAGTATCTGTCTGAATGGAGCGGAACTGCAGTATGAGACCTAGCCTATGGACAAGAGTGGCGTTGTTTCTGGATTAGACCCTTTTATCTAATGTTATATGACCCCTTTAACCCCATAATGTAACCCCATATATTAAGTATTCCAAATCATTATGTAATGTTTGCGGCTTCAATCTCCTACGTAGTCTAAAAAAGTAAAAATTAAGTTTAATAAAGTTTAAAGGGGATGTCCGGTTGATTATAATTTTTATGAAATATTTAAAATATCAGAAGAAATTATTATTTACCCTACTAGTCCCCTGCCATACCTATTCTGAAGCTTCCCATGTTCCCATTGGTCTCTGCATCCTAACTTCAGTGATGTCATGCTGACACAGACATGTGACCACTGCAGTCAATTATTTGACACAGTGGTGTTTTCCGAGGTCACTGCTACAGTCAGTGATTGGCTGCAGCCGTCACATGTCTGTGTCAGAATGTCATCACTAGAGGTCAGAACACAAACTGACAGGGACTTAGTAAATGTTGGAATGGAACGGCAGGGAATTAGTAAAGTGACGGCAACCCATCTATCGCTCAATTAGCTACAGAAATGAAAAAATAAAAAATTAAACTTCTAGAGATGCAGTAGAAATGACTTTTTACTTATAAAAAAATTATAAATTATATGTATAATTACTGCACAAATACTGAATCAAATAAAGTTAACTTAATATATAAGTAGTTTATGGCATAGTTTATTTATTTATTTTCGATTCCGACCCAAAATCAATAAAAGCTAATCAATACGATATGTGTGCAACAAAATGGTGCCATTGAAAACTACGACTCGCCCTGCAAAAAACAAGCCCTCATTTAGTTTCATCAATTAAATCATAAGTTATGACTCTTGGAATACCGGGATACTTTGCTATAGCTGTAAGGCCTAGGAACCTGGGGCCATATTGTACAGCCCATGAAATGTACCCTTGGATAAGGTATGTTGTAAGTCCGGGATCTTCTACTTCTTTTGTTATCCAATCCTCAAAAGATCTTAAGAGCAACTATATAGGAAATATAGAGTTTTACAGTCATGCCATGGGTCATGGTGTCTCAAGTCGTAAGGCATAAGGCAGCGAAACTGTAAAATGGCAAATATTTTGGGGCCCAATTACATGAATTATTTTGAGATTTTGGCCACAGAACACCGTGATCCACTGGGTCACAAACACGCTGTGGGTAAGTTCACAGAGAGTTTTTTGCAGGAAGATTTTTGAGGTGGAATCCGCCTCAAAATCCAACTCAAAAAAATGCCTCCCATTCATTTCAGTGGGAGTCAGGAGTAGATTTTTTTTCTCTTGCTGATTTTCCTTTTCCTGGATTCTTCCTTAAAATCCACCTGCCAAAATCTCACTGTGGATATACAGTACCCTGAAGCTGCCCATCCATAAAATAAAAGACGTCCACAATGGCATTTTAGCTATACTGTTTCCATAACTGTTGAGCTATGGAAATAGTGTAACTCAGACTGGATTCACATCTGCGTTGGAGTCTTCGTAGGAGACTCCGCCGCAGTTTCTGCCTAAAATTGGCGGAGAGAAAAGTCCTGCAAGGAGAACTTTTCTCTCCGGTGGGTTCATGGGTCTATGGGGTCCGTAGCTCTATGGGGTCCATGGGTCTATGGGGTCCATCGGATTCCGTGGGTAACCCTTTTTTAAGTGGACAAGCTCTCTGTCTTTCGGGTCTCCATGCAGACCTGAATGATGGAGACCCAAACACTAATATGAACCTCGCGTTAGATGCTACGGTTTCTGTACCTCCCATTCACCTCTATGGGACTTATGGAACCAGTGAAGAGCAGCATTACTTAGCTGTTGCCTTAAGTGGATGAGACTTATAAGCAGTTATTCCCATTTCAGCAGCAATAGCCCCCAGGGAATAACCCTTTCATCATAGCCATTATGTGTAGAACAATGGGTGGACCTAGGAAAGGATACATCTTCCCATACCCCTTCTCCATCGCAAAATTTCACAATTTTGAGGTCAGGTAAAAATATTAAATTCAAAGGGGTCATTGATCAGACATTTGACTAGTGGCAGAATCTCAAAAGTTTTAGGATTGTACATGAAATCTTGCCACACAACCTCTACTTTTTTCCTACAGACAGCCCTTTTTGGAAACATATTCTTGATCTAATATATGATCCTTGTCACCTCCGCAATATATCTGAAATAAGAAAAAAAATTAATTCTAAAACAACTTGTATGTTACTTGTCATAAAAGTAAATGACCTACTGGAGAGTAGAGAAGGCGACTGTAAAGAAAACCCAGTGGTCACTTCAATTTATCTCAGTTGGAACCGAAAATCAAAAACTGATTCAATAAGATTCTCAAAGAAAATAGATTTACGAAAGGAGCATGAAATGGAAACACATTCAGTTTTTTTTTCTTTAAAATGATAGAATTGATAGTATCGAAAAAAAAAAAAAAAAAATAACAGTCACAAATAACTAGCACAAATATAAAAAAAAAATTAAAATAAAATAGAAAAAAATTCCCAAAAAAATTTTACAATACAATCAGCAAAACTAAAGTTGAAGGCCGTTGGAATGAATGAATGTCATCTTTGGCTTCGCAAGTGAAAGTGACTGGCAACGTTATGCTTCGGACAGCTAAATCAAATGTCCAAGAGAGTTGTTTAAGGACCGATTTTGGCTGTTAAGTGCTTGTCAAAGCTCTCAGGCCCATTCACAAGTCTATAAAATACAAAAGAATTATAGAAGCTCCAGGGTCACATAATTCATTGCACAGTAGATTTAACCTGCCAGCAAGTAATTCATATTTGTGAGAATTACATTGTTTTCCACTTTCTTAGAGTTATCGCTGTGTCTCTCTTCCAGGTCACTATGGATATCAAAAATCAATTTGGAAAGATGGATACTGTCAGAGGATAAAGCATTGAAGGCAGTGGTGCCTTCACTCCACTCCTTCTCTTTCTAAATAGATAGGGTGAGACATAGTTATACTTTCTGGTGAACCTTGGCATTGGGCTGATTGCTCTCGTATGGACACCAGGCGCTACAAATGAAACGGTTTGTTCAATGAGAAAGGTCAGGTCGGCTACATATTTTCATCACCGGGGTCTGAATCTTTTGTTCCATGGATCAGATCAACAAAACAATCACTAAACACAAATATTATTTCAGGTCAATGACTCCAGGAGGAAATTTTTTGGAAATATGGTTATTTTTGAAGATTTTTTTTAAATATATGATTTCATTCATTAAATTGTATCATTTTTGCACTAGTCTCTATAGAAAGATCAAATACATTGACTATTGTATATTATATTTTCAAAGTCAATGAGTTCAAGGAATTTTTTTTTCTGGAAATCTGGTCATGTTTGAAAAATGAATTTAAAAAATATATGTTCACAAAAGTTTCATTTGATAAATTGCATCATTTATAATCAGGCATCAAAAAATAGATAAAATATTTTGACTATTTTGTGTTGATTAATTATTTGTTGTTTTTTTTTTGGAAATTTTATAATTTTTTAAATTAAATTTTTGTATCATTTTTGCATGGGTCTCCAAGGAAATATCAAAAACCATATTTGTAAAAACCCAATTTTATATTTGGATGTTTTTTTCAAGTCAATTACTTAAATTATTTTTGAAAAAAATGAAATAATAATGATATATTAGAAAAAGCTTCATGTAGTAAACGGCATCATTTTTTGCCCTGGACCTCAAGGAGAGATGAAAGAAATTTTAATTCTTTTAATGGAAGTTGTGCAAAACTTAAATTTCAATTTAATTAATTGTATAATTTTTAGACGGATCTCCAAGGAAAGGTCAAAAACTATATGTTGTATACTCACAATTTATATGGGAAAATTTTGCAGGTAAATGTCTGTAAGGAGCTTTTTTTAAATTTTGTAATTTTTCAAAAAAATAATTCAATAAATTACTTGAGTGTTGGTGTCCAAGGAATAATGAAATACACTGACTATTCTGGATTGGGATGTGTGGGCATATTATTAAAGTGGAGATGAAAGTATTGATTTGACTGCAATTTTTAGATTTGCCAAATGCATCCTTATGACAGGTTGGTTGGGAACCTCTTTACTGAAAAGTCAATTTTTTTCGTTAAAATCTTTTTTTGCAGCTGTCGGATAAGTAATTAGATTTCAATAGAAAACAAAAAACTCACTAACATGTCTATGTAAGGAAGGTAGAAGGGTGTTTGCCCTAAAGGGAAACTCTTGGATCAGTCAATAAGTTACAATTCCTCCCTGAGCATTAGCAATCGGTAATGAAATTGTTTATGGCAGATGAATCAATTGTACATGCCTCCGGTATAATATAGCTTCATCGCTCTTCCTGTGTTCATGTGAGGCTTGTATGAGCTGCATGTAAGTTGGTTCTAGTGCATTACCGTACAGTCCATATGGTCCACCATTAATGCTATGAATGAGTCTATGGCAAGTGAGTGCTGAGGATGGAAAGGAAGAGTTAGTAGCCTTGTGATCTTAAAAGGAGTATAATTTCCCTAACCTAGTTGTATATCTGTTTGGTAAAATTCTCCTGGTGAAACTGCTAAGGACCAAGCTGTTCTGTACTGTATTCAATGAAGTCTCACTACAGCCCTACCTGGACCTTTCACACACTGATGTCACACTTTAACCTTTCCTTTTGGCAACTCCCATTACAGAAAATGGGTGCAGAAAGGAAGGAGTCATAGTTTATAGCCTCAGTGTATGTCCAAGCATTGTCATAATGACCATTCCAACTGCTTAGACACTTGTTAGTACTGTAGGTGCCCAAAAACAGTGTCCTGTATTGTGTAATGAGACTTTTTAAGTCTCCAACATAGCCATTACTACATAGTTATACCACTCAGAAATCAGGAACGTCTGTTAACCATGCACTGGATGGATGAGCTGAACATTTATTTTATGGACATTTCTCCAACATATCTACAGAATATATTATAATTTGTTTATAGGTGGACATCTGGGACCCTTACCAATTGGAAAAAGCAGGCACTGGCCAAAACATCCAGGTGAGGTATTAATAGGGACAGCCAGCCTGCACTAATCAGCTGTACGGGTCTGCGTCCGCTGCCCCTACTATACACAACACGGGACAGGAAGCAGCTGGCTCCATACCCTGTATAGTGGCTGAGCGCTGGTACTGCAACTCAGATTCTATTGAAGTTATTGGGAGCTGAGCTTCAGTACCAGTGCTCAGCGAGAGCCAACTGCTTTTGACTTGCGTTGTATATAGTTTGGGTGTCGGAAGTGCCACCATACAGCTGATCAGTGTGGGGGTTGGCTGTTGACTCCCCACTGATCAGATGCTGGACAATCCATTTAACGATTTGTCCCCAAATACTGAATAGACACCCATTTCTTGTTCATTCATTTACCCAAACATCACTAAATTCAAGGTACTATTTCCACATATGTTGCACCATATATTGGGACAAGTACATAATGACTTTTCTATACATGCAGGGCCTTTCACTCACAAGAAATCTCAAAAACAGATTGAACTTTTCTTCTACAGCATGTGCTAAACTGACTGTATCAACAACACGTATCCTGAGCCATCCATAATATGACATTAGTTATGTCCACCTACAAGGAACACAAACATGGGGGCAAACCCGGAAACTTAAAAACCCTTCTTGTAATATAGAGAAACTATTTTCTGTAATCTCACAGCCATAAGACTGTAAAAACCTTGTTCTACCTTTGTAGCCTTTAGTCAGCACATTTTCCATATGTCACATGACCGGACACCAGAGATTCTCCGGGAACATTCTGAACCTGATTTTTAATATAATTGTGTAAAATTATCTAAATTGTTAACTCCGATAAGGTTAACATTTGTCTGCGGATCTTTAGCTTTAACAGATGACACTTTAATAGACATTGTATCAAGTCAGACTTCAAGAAGATAAATTATATTGTACAATCGCCCAATCCGCATTTATAATCTCTTCAATCAAATTATAACCAGTCAATGTATTTTCAAGTTCACACTAAGCCATTACAATGCTTTACAATACAGCTACCTCTGAAGGTTGTGCTGGCTAAATGAATTCTTCCTCTGCTGACATAGGGCAAGAATCTTATTTGATGATTCCACGTCTTATCTACGTTCTTCTACTTCTCATAGCAGTCCGGGAGGATTCATGTTTCAGGAGAGCTTGACATTCAGCTGGGTAAAGGCTTCGTAACCCCCCCAGGCAATGAAAGGGTTAGCCAACTGCACGCCCCTGGATCTTATCCCAATTCCATATTTCTTCCATTTTGTCAACTTCATAAGTGTTTTTCTTCCAGATGCCATTTGTCACTATCACACTTCTTAACCTCTTCAGGGAGTACAAAATGTTTGCTGAGTCCATTAGGAATATGACTCAAGGATTAAGTCTAAGTACCAAGGGTGTAAAAATTTTGCTTAACCATCTTTACAGGACAGGGGATAAGTATCCAATCACTGTGGGGTCCCCCAGCGATCAGGAAGACGGGGGACTGAATGTCTCTCCAAAGCACCTTTGTGAATGGAGCCCGAGTGTGCACTCCATTCACATCTATAGAGATTACAGCCTTGGCAGACCTATAGCAGTGAATGGAGTATTGCTCACGTAAGTGCACTGGCGCTTCATTCACAAGGATGCTTTGGAGGGACTTTCAGTCTCCCATCCTCCTAATCAATGGAGGGCCTGGCAATGGGACCCCCATCAATCGGACAATTATCCCCAGCCCAGTGGATAGTGGATAAGTATCCATAAGGGCACAAGCCCCAATAGGGTATGACAACTATAGACTTTCATGGCATGTCCATCGAATATGTTATGTTATACCAAACTGATCTGACATGTTGAGATCCAACAGGTCGATCCTTCTTACCTCTGAAATCTGCCATGGTGAAAAGTCAGGACACGCCCCATAAACATTAGATGGTTAACCAAAAATGTAGTTGATCAGCCAACATGAATCTAATGTTTATTGGGGTGTCCTGAATTTCCCTAAGTGTAGGGGAGGGAAGGAACAGGTGGTGGGATTTCAGTATGCCCAATCCTTTGTTTTTAAGGGAGATAATTTCTGCCACCATAGGAGTCTGACAGTGACTTTCTTGCAGAACACATGCATGCTCAGTTTATCTAAGCATACATGTGTATGAGGGGGTCATGAAGAATATCTACTGCCGAACAAGCAATGGGTTGACAGCAAAGAGAGTCTGTCATAGAAACCTAGCATATCAACCCCATCAGGATAATGAGGGCTAATGACATCTATTTTGCGTTAAAGGGCACTTGATCCGGATAGATAGGTTAATTTCACCTGAATCAAGCAGTGTCTCCCCCTTGTGAATTTGTGTTTTTGTTGTTGAGCTATCACTGTTTTTGTGAATGTGCAAATGAGCTCCTAAAAGCCTATTTCTATATTGACAAATATGGCAATATCTTGGCAAGAGAGGCACCGATTTGATCAAGGTGATCCTATCCTATTTATCTGCGAGCTGTGTTCAAGTGACAGACTTGCTTTAAGGCAAAATAGAGGTCACAAAGCCCCCATTATCCTGAGGTGAGGGTCTAGACAGTAGAACACCTATCTACCAAACATTTTCGGAATATCTTATCTTAACATCCATTAACGGATATCACTTAGTTGTTTTTCTTCTCCATAGTAATGTTTTTCTACCAGTTGGGCACTATTGTGGTGGCTCTTCTACGATGACTTTGGGTAAGGCTCGATTGATGGGCAGACTATAGAGGCCGATGCCTTGAGTGCAGATAGGTCAAGGGGCTCATTGCTATTGTGGAGCTTTCTTACCCAAACAATATATACAGTATATATAGATACATTTGTATAAAAAAGAGATCCCATTTCCTCTCTATTCTCATATGGAATAGCACGACATATTATAGTTAGCCTGCAGAATATACAGCCCCAGCGCTGGTCCTAGGTACTGACTGATGGGTGAGTCATTTCCAAGATACCTGCTCTTGTATATCAGAAAATTGATCTATCTAGAACATTGTCCTTAGAGAACTTCAACGTCTATTGCTACCCATCTGAAAATGAAGAAGTACATAAATCACCAGCCCTTTCTTGTGATCTGGCATTTACAGAAAAAATATTGTCCTTATATAATGTGAGGACTCAGTAAGGGTGGGCTCATACTAAATGGCTTTCATTCACGCTCCTCTTCATTCTATGAGCAGCACAAACCCTGAAGCTACCAGGAGCTCATACCTCAAGTGTCAGGGAAGTCGTCTGAGCAATTATATACTGTACAGTGTGTGCATTTCCCTTGTGGGAATCTTACAGATATTTTGTGGGTGAATGGCGATGTTATAGAGTTACAGATATAATATGAAAATCTATCCTTGTTCTGTAAGTATATATACACTACTGTGCAAAATGTTTAGGCATGTGTGGAAAAATACTGCAAAGTAAGGCTGGGTTCACATCTGTGCTTGGTTTCCATTCGGGGACTCCGTTCCCCATTCCGTTTGGAAAATGTGGGAACAGAATGCCCACAAGCAGGACTTTTCTCTCCGCATTTTATCAGGCGGAAACTGAGTGGACCCCATTATAGACTATCCGCGGGTAACTGCTTTTTAAGCATATTGGGTTTCCATTTTTCAGGTCCCCAAGCAGACCTGAGGAACGGAAACCCGAGCGCAGGCGTAAACCTAGTGTAAGAATGCTTACGAGAAATGTAAATCCCATCAATATTTGGCGTGACCTTTGCCCTTTGCCTTCCATCAGTTCTTCTCGGTACTTGCAGACAGTTTTTGGCAGAACTCGGCAGGGAGGTTGTTCCCGCCATCTTGGAGAACTAAACACAGATCTTCTTTGGATGTAGCTTGCTCCAATCCTTCTGTCTCTTCATGTCATCCCAGACAGACTGTATGATGATGAGATCAGGGCTATATCTGTGGGGGCCGTATCATCACTTCCAGGACTCCTCCTCCAAAGGGAAAAGGTCACACCAAATATTGATGGGATTTACATTTCTCTTTTCTTCAATCACTTAATTTTGGTAATTGACAAAAATAAGCTATTAACCCTTCAATTTCTGAAAGCGTTTTTACTGTGCAGCATTTTTTCCACACCTGCCTAAAGTACTATTGTACTTTCATGCCTACAATGAAGTGACTGAGGTGCTTATCTTGGCTTCATGCACCTTTTTTCTCCCCTTTAATGACCCTTAACATTTTGGGAGCATTTACATCTACAATGAGTGCACATGTGACACTATTTCCCAAGTATCATAACTTTCTACCTCACCTATCAGCAGGGTACGTGTGTGATCACTGGGATGTCATGATCAAAATGCGGGTACTATGTCCCCAATTTGAACATAGTGGAGGTTACAGACATGCACAAAGTCTACGCAACTGATGTAAATAGCTATTTCCATCAGTCTCAGACACATTGAATGGTCCATTTTGACAACCATGAATTGGGCACCAGAAGAGTTTGTCTCACTGCATAAACATTGGTAGATTATTCCATCCCACCTTTCCAAAAAAAAAAAATGGTTGCCTAAGTGGATCTTATACACAATAAGTGCTTGGTGGATTGACCTGAAAACGTATAATATATGAACATAGGCACAGACTAAATATCTACGCTCCATTTCATGAACGGTGCCACTAATATTAGTATAATACCATAATATCTTCTTATTTCTCAATTCTGTTGTTTCCAAACAATGGAAATAGGAAGTAAAGTCCCTTGTATAGTTATTTTATTAACCTCCTACATTTCACATTCCCCAGTGCTAGTGCTGGTGAGGCAACATGTGTAGAGCTTAGAATGCTTTGACTCCTCCCTGAGCTAGCTAAGCACCACCTCCTCAGATAAACCACACCTCCTGGTCACAAAAATGGATGGGAATAAAAAAGAGACCCACTATACAGAGGTGGCCGTGAAGTGGCTAGTGGGCTTATACACCTTGATCAATATGTATACTAAGAACCTTGTGTTCATTTGTGTAGATTTTGCTGAGAATGTGCAGTTCAATCTTTGCCTTTTTTCTCGAAAATGTTGATTAATAATTATATAATATAATTAAAAATAGTTAATCATTTTATTTCAAAGCTGGAGTCCTGAAATTGGAGTCTTGGAGTTGGAGACAGGGCCAGTTTAGGTTGGAGTTGGAAAAAAGTTACTGGGGGTTATTTATCATCTTCCCCTTTTTTGGTCATATTTTTTTGCCTGTGCACCTTTTTTTTTTTAGACTAGTTTCACTGTGGTGCCTATTTATGATGTAGGCGAACCTCCTTGGTAAATGTTGTGTACGTATGAGTTAGATTAGATGTGGCTTTATAAAGCATGTGCACTCTTTTTTGTTCAAAAAGGCACAATTGCCCCCGTTTTGCTAAAAATTGTGCACTTGCCCCTTTTTAATGCTTTCTGACCTGACAGGCTCCTTTATGCTGCCCATGTTCTGGAGTGTGTTTGCACATTTTTTGCCCCTTTTTAAAAAGGCACAAGTCATAAATAGCACAAAAAGGATTTCCATTTAGGCCAGGCCACATTTCTCGACAAAAATTGGCGAAGGCAGTATAACATTTGGAAAAAAAGGCACAAATGCTTCATAAATGCAGGTCAGTAAAAGACCACTAAAAGTTGCAATTTACACCACTAAAGGGTGCAAGTAGTTTAATAAATGTGCCCCACTGACTTTGCCTTTGACTCCATGATTCCAACAGCACAACCTTCGAGTATAGATTCTGTTGGTCTGTTAGATCTTATACAGATGTAGGATCATTCTGACTTGTAGATATAATAATTTATAAATTATTAAAAAATAATAATAATAATAATAATAATAATAATAAATATAATAAAAGCAAATAGTATGTAGACATTGACCTTGGAAGCATTGACCTATAGTTGGTTAATAAGTAGGTGAGAGGCGATTAGGACTCCTTGCCCTCTCCTTATTGTAATGACTTGTTCCAATGCATCGAGGCAGCTCCTTCTAATTTACCGAGTGATACATTCCTCGCCATCATTACAAAGCCCCATCTCGTGACCTAATGATGGCCTCCATGTCTCAGTTATGATTTATACAAGCCCAGCATTGCCCCTTCCATTTATTATAGTATTGTATTTGCCAGCCCAAAGTTAATTCTATAACTGAGGTGATTACTTATGGGAGATGGAGTGTGGTCTCTGTAACCGAGTGATGAGTGGGGGGATGTAGCGACCTATTAAGGTGGAAACTCAGGAGACCTGAGATAATACTTAATATTGCTCATACCTCAGACTTTAGCAATCCATCATCATAAACTGACTGCGCTGGGTGGGAAAGAAAGAGGAAACTGGTCGCTAAAGGAAATAATACACAGAAATGTGGCTATATGTAGCTCTAATAGGATGGAGGAAGATTTTAGGGATATGCAGTCATTAACTGGTGTAAGAATTTAGGGTTTACAATTACGAAGTCGTTATGGTTATACAAGTCAGTATATGGCCATTGCTACAATTTCCAATGGGTCAAAAAAAAAAACAGGAGTGATAGATTTCTTGGCTACTTTACTGCCTGGTATGGGGGTACTGATGGCTGGTAAGTTCAGTAGTGTCTCTCTAAGGTCTAAGGTTGGTGATTGATCTGAGATTGAATGTCCTTGTTGGGTGTCTGGCTCTGGGTGTCAGCTGCCTCGCCATCTCATCTTCAGATATGGGTACATATTGATATGTGCCTTCAGAGTTTATGGTAGGGTGATAGTCATACTTAGATGTCATCAGTCGTCCGCTGTTCCAAAAAAGTCATATGCGGTATTGCAAACTGTGTGGCCAAAAATTTGTTCCGGTAGTTTCCCTTTAAATGGTTTGTCAACATTGGTCAATGATAAACAGATTTTACTGCTGAAACCATCGGTGATCAACTCTAATCCAGGTAGGAACCTGCTAGTAAGTGTTCAATTTCCCTGCAGCACCACCACAGGAGAAATAAAGCATTGCACAGTTCTCATTGAAATGAAGGGGCTATCTATGTTAGGCACAGCCATGGTAGGTCCTCCAGAGTGTAGCCACTCTCTGTTCAAATGAATGGGTTTTTAAACAATGCGTCGCTAACCTGTCGGTATCCGATGTCTATCCCGTTTCCCGAGATTTTAACTTGGATTGGCAGCGGACGGACTCAATCGCAAGTGTTAACCCACCCTTATCTGTGGTGGTCCTGGGAGTTAGGCCCCCTCCAATTATATATTAATGACCTTTCCTAAGCCCTGGAAAACCCCTTTAACTCAAAAAGACCAATAAAGTGTTTAAAATGGGTTATTGCGACATTTCCGCAAACATTGCTACATTTAGAATTTTTTAAAAATTTGAAACTTTTAAAAATTTTAAAAATATTGCCCTTTGATCCTTTGATACAGCGTTACTTTACCATTGTTAAAATTTATTTAATTTTTTTTTTTAAATATTTATATACACGTGCGATAGTCTTTGTTCCCATCATACTGGTACAACAGTACTGCATCCTGGTTCTTCGGTTCTTGTGAGCAGGTGTACCCTACCCCCGTAATGCCCTTGAGTCCCTAACAGACCCATTTTGATTTTAAATGGCAGATCAATAGAATAGCTTAATTCCCATAACCTCTGGGAGTAGACATGACATTTTATATTAAGAGATAATGGGGCTGGGTAGGTGGCTTAAGAAGACAAAGATAAAAATCTGAAAAATTGAAATCAATTAATATTAATATCCAGAAAGTGGAGCGGGAGCGGGGAGATGGGGGCTTGTGTTTTTCCACAGGGGCTTTAAGTTCATTTGTTTGCTCTACAATCACTTGTTCAGAAAGCTGTACGTTGATGAGGTTAAAGAGATGCTTCAAGCAAGATCCTATTGATTTTAATTACTGGAAACGGCCCTTGGGGACTCTGAGCTTTTTGCTGTTTATTTAGCCATCGTTGTGCTGGAGCATTGTGCAAAGAAAGATAGCATCACTTGCCCTCATTACTACAACACAAAAAAAGCTGAAAAAAGGTGTTTAAAAGCCCGAGGTGCGGAAAATGTAAAGACAAAGAAAATCACAAAGCCGTGTTCATTAAAGCTACCTCGACACAAAAGGGGGACACATACAGGGGACAAATGGCTTGTAATCGCAGGGAAGGAGACGCTGCTTCATGTTAAAGCGGACCCGTCACCATCGCATGTTGTAGGACTGACAGCTTCTTTGTGGTTTACATTCAGTCAGGATTAATAACTTGGGATTGAGGTAAAGATGCCTTAGAGGGCCAGATATAAGGAAGTAGGTGCCCCGGGAGGCCTAAAGGTGTCAAAAGCGTCTCTACAACATAAAGACACCAGTATTATAAATGGCTCTTGGTGCATAGGGAAACCAAGTTACACTAGGTTCACACTAGCATTTCAGTTTCCATCCTTTGAGTCTGCTTACGGACATGAAAGACAGAAATCCTATCTGCTTAAAAAGCGGTTACACGCAGAAACCTGTGTGCTCCATAGACTATAATGGGGTCTGCTCGGCTTCCGCCTGGTTTCTGCTGAAAATGGCGGAGGGATAAGTACTCCTTGCAGGACTTTTCTCTCCATCAATTTTAAGCAGAATGGGGGACAGAGTGTGTACATAGCGTTACATATAGTTAATTTGTGGAAAAGAGCTTGAAGTCACACCCATGCTTAGTGATGTCACCAGTTCCTGGTTCCTGATTGGCTGTTAAGAATAGTAATAAATGACTAGCCATGTATTATGCAGTATAAGATCACAGGTAGCCACAAAATGTATAAATAATACTGTTATATTAAATATCTGTACTAATAGGATGAATACAATGGCAAAGTCACCTGACCATACATCTAGGGGACCTTCAATAATAAAAATATTTGGGAGCTCTTGACACCCCTCTACCACCACATACTGTACTAAGAGTACCTCAATTACCGAGGAAGAAGCAGAATCGTAAAAGAGCTTTAAAAGGTTTGATGGTAATAGGATTCCTGATAATGTCTACTGAAAAGACCCTCTGTAGATCTTTGCCAAAAATATAATATATTTCAAATGGGGGGCGGGCAGATTTTATGAGGTTTTTTAATTCTTCAAAAATACATATCAAAAACAATCCCTGCAGGTCCTTCTAATGCAAAAAATGTACCTTTATTGATACTGGATGCCTTCTTATGTGACATAGAGTCCTAAAGCCACCTGTAAGGTTTAAATATAGAAATATTATAAGCCAGAGGTTGTATGGTAAGTACAGTACCTATTTACAAAAACCTCTGAGCCACTTTGTAATCTCAGGATCCAACATAGTGTGGAGGGGAAGTGACATAGATACACTGGTGTAGTACATTCCAGAAAACTGGTGCAGCACAAGAAAAGTCTTGAAGATGGAAGTTGGATGTTTGAAATATGGATAATGTTAGTCTTAGATCTTTGGCGGTGAGAAAGAAGTTGGAAATGGTAGTAGACAAAGAAGGGGAAAGAGATATTGACTGGTTTATTGACAGGTGTATTGTAAAGTGAATGGAAAACCAGTGTAGTGACTAGGGCAGATTGGGGACACTGGTATAGCGATGGACAGAAAAATGAGCCTGGTGCTGAATTCACAATAGATGAAGAGTTTTGAGAGGTGAATAAAGATTAACAAAGAGCTACAGTATTCAAGAGGAGAGTAACTGAAAGTAGCTATAAGAGTTTTAGGTGTTTCGACACTAAAGGACACTAGGAAAAAACAATGGGTTCCAATATACTGCATCTTTAGGTATCTCATCCATAGTCCACTCTTTGATACCTGACCATGCTATAATTGTCTTTAGTGAAGATTTACACAAGTTAATTAAAGATTATCTCAAATATCTAATAAAACAAATGCTATTAAGGTTCTGCTGCTAATACAGGAACACCTCAGATCTGACATTACTACTGGGGGTAAATGCAATCTCAATGGCCATTTTCTCCATGGATACAGTACAAAAATACAAAGCACTCATCCCAATGAATGGCTATCCAGTGGACACCGCCAGCAGATTAGGGATCCCCCTCTATTACATGAATATGCCCTGGATTTTACTACTGGCTGTCTAACATATAAAACCTCTTTAATGGGTCTATAAAATATGTGTCAAACTGTCAATGTGTGTTCTTTAAATGTCAGCAAACAATATTTTTTTTAAGTGATCCTTCACGGCCCCAACCTGAGGGACAAGCATTAAAAGTACAGTTACATCTCCGATAGAAGCAATCACTCTTACCAGAGGTTAATTTCAGCACCTTGGACAGCGGGAAAAACTATAACAATGAAACCAATGACTGGGACTTTCAATAAGGTTTGAATTATGTCATAAGTATTGAAGCAGCTGGTGATAGTGAACATCACGGGTCAGATAAATCAACAGTGACAGCTCCCCCAAGAAGCACAGTGGAGTTTCTGACTCTGAGCTAAATGAATACTGATTTATTTCTCTCTTTCCGTCCAGCCTAACCCTGGCATACGAGCTGGCTCAGTTTCATATTTTGCTGTTCTGGTAATTTCAATCATTATGTCCTTCGATCCCAATGAATTTATTTACCATCACTGGGGATATGACCTTTGTACAGAATACAGTACTTGATTGTTGAATGTCTTGCAATGTTCAGAGTCAATATAGAGCTTTCCCCCAAGAGACTCAAGATACATCCAAGTTCAACCAGTTTTGTCATGTTCTATAACACAGGATCAAGGGTCCCTGTCTGGTAGAGCTTACAATCTACTCTAGCTGAAGATGAAGAATTGTACACCAATGATACATCACCACAGTCATTGTATATAGTAGATGGGAGGATATTTCAGTAATACAGTACTATATAGAGGCGATATAGGGCTCTATACCTATGCTGCTTGCAGCTCTGCTGTGTAGAAAGCGAAGACTTTGTGAAGGGTCTTCAGACAGACATGCAGTCCTAGGAAAATTAGTTTGCAACACAAAAATTATGCTATCCTTTTTCTGTGGTGGACCACCCATTGATTGCAATGATATGTCCTTCTTTACCTTTTCTCTTGACGTGACATATCCTAGTGACTAGTGATGGGGATTATTCATGTGCGGAAAATTTGTTGGTTTGCTCCAAACTGGAAGTGTTGGGAAAAGTTGATTATTATACTCTGGTCCTCTCCTTGGCTATCCACCATCTTCTTTGCCCCTCAGGTCAATCACAGGCCTCAGCAGTCATGTGGGGAGTGTGAACAACATCATTACGCTTTGACGCAATAATGTCATCATGTATGCTCTAGCATTAAAGTGATCTCATCAACATCCACGTGATTGGGCCTCAAGAAGATGACAGATGGCCTGTTAAGAGGACTGGAGCACCAGAGGATGCAATAACGGAACCCAGGATAGGTGTGTAATTTTTTTTTACACACCTTTGCTGTCCACTAAAATGCACAGTAAAATGGGAGCCAGCTATCCACCATTTTGTTGGATTTGTGCTAGGCAAACCCCAAAAATGGTATGGTATGGGTATGGTAGAACTTGAAATTTTAGGCAGATTCATACTGAACTATCACTACTCCTGACACTAGTGTCATGAGATGACCAATTTTGAAAAACAACATGATTTTTTGATATTCTGTCATGAGTTGCTTTTGCTATATGTGGCCACCCAGAGATTGTGAGGTGTAATGCAGCTAACATTACATTTTGCTAACATGTTGTGACAATGAATTGAATTAGAAGTGAGAAATTATGGTCCTTAATGAAATGTGAGAAATGTAGAGGTGGACAAACTGACTTGTACCGAGCCAGGTTCGACCTGAATATTCCAAATTGTTTATTTTTTTTATGAAACTGAACAAATGTAGATTCATCTAGGGGCAAACTAAAATGGTCACCATATTCTTTTCAGACCCCAGAGTATAATAGGTGGAGGCCCAGGGGAACTGACAAAAACAAAAAAAACATTCATTCTCACCTTCCCTTACCTCTTTTGGGCCTCACTCATATCTGAAGAGACCTTAGAATACATTAACACTTAGGCTGTGTTTGCTTTTGAGAGATAGAAATTGGATAGATAGGTTCCTAGGAACCGGACACACTAGAGGGTTCCTGGCCCTGACAGTGTTCTACACTATGTTTTATAGATAGGTTCCTAGGAGCCCTGACAGTGTTCTACACTATATTTTATAGATAGGTTCCTAGGAGCCCTGACAGTGCACTACACTATGTTTTATAGATAGGTTCCTAGGAGCCCTAAGAGTGTTCTACACTATGTTTTATAGATAGGTTCCTAGGAGCCCTGACAGTGTTCTGCACTATGTTTTATAGATAGGTTCCCAGGAGCCCTGACAGTATTCTACACTATGTTTTATAGATAGGTTCCTAGGAGCCCTGACAGTATTCTACACTGTTTTATAGATATGATCCTAGGAGCCCTGACATTATCCTACACTAAGTTTTATAGATAGGTTCCTAGGAGCCCTGACAGTGTTCTACACTATGTTTTATAGATAGGTTCCTAGGAGCCCTGGCAGTGTTCTACATTATGTTTATAGATAGGTTCCTAGGAGCCCTGACAGTGTTCTACATTATGTTTATAGATAGGTTCCTAGTAGTCCAGACAGTGTTCTACTCTATGTTTTATAGATAGGTTCCTAGGAGCCCTGACAGTGTTCTACACTATGTTTTATAGATAGGTTCCTAGGAGTCCTGACAGTGTTCTACACTATGTTTTATAGATAGGTTCCTAGGAACCCTGACAGTGTTCTACACTATGTTTTATAGATAGGTTCCTAGGAGCCCTAACAGTGTTCTACACTATGTTTTATAGATAGGTTCCTAGGAGCCCTGACAGTGTTCTACACTATGTTTTATAGATAGGTTCCTAGGAGCCCTAAGAGTGTTCTACACTATGTTTCATAGATAGGTTCCTAGGAGCCCTGACAGTGTTCTACACTATATTTTATAGATAGGTTCCTAGGAGCCTTGGCAGTGTTCTACACTATGTTTTATAGATAGGTTCCTAGGAGCCCTAACAGTGTTCTACACTATGATTTATAGATAAGTTCCTAGGAGCCCTGATAGTATTCTACACTGTTTTATAGATATGTTCCTAGGAGCCCTGACATTATCCTACACTATGTTTTATAGATAGGTGCCTAGGAGCACTTTAAGGTGTGGTTCGTACCAAACTTGTTCAACCAGAAACAAGTCTTTGACCTGAGCCTCCAGAACCCAAACAAAAATGAATCCTGAGAGGTTTGCCCATCTCTTGTGGAAAGTTAAGGGAAGGCATTTCTGTAGGTTTCATTTCATGACCAGCATGATGTGTTTTGGAATGTGCCAGTACCTCGTCTTCAATCCTGTTTTGAGTCATCTTCCTATTTCAAGTTCTTTTTGTTGACTTTGGGTCCTGGTTTCTGGAGGAATGTGATTAGAGGAGGAGGTCACTGGTTCAACACATGGTATGGGTGCCACTCTACCTTGCCCAAGGTATTCAGTGCATGGTCAACTAACTAAATATTTGCTCCAGAGTTTTCTGCGCCATTTTGTTTCTGCTACAGAGAAAGATCAACTCTAGGCATTTGAAAGCTACCATGTCCTTGAAAAGAGTGATGTGGATGGTGGAGTAAGACATTATGAAACCTATGGAGGAGATCAAGGTTGCAGGTAACACCACCACCTCTTCCTTCATCTCCAAATGGTTTTTCAGGATCTAGTTTAGGTGCTTCGACTGGCTCACCAGAGACACCCTGGACTCTTGAAGTGTCTGTGTAACGTCTCTGCCATTTCGGGTCTCGGCGCCACCCTCCGCTCGCACGCTGTGGCGAAGGAGGCGTGTTCAGTTTGATTCTTTGTGTAAGTTTCTTGCTGCTCAGTCTGAACATGGTCCTAGTCAGTGTAATTGATTTCCGGCCCCACCCGTGTCTGAACATTTCTCTCTGGACTGCATAGAGTTAATCTCTTCCTGGCCTGTGTGATTGACAGCCTGTGTACCTATCAGGTCTGGGGGCTGTTCCCAGACTTTCTATATACAGGATGTCATTTCTCAACAGGTTGCCGGTTATTACACTTGTGTTTTGCCTGCTGTCTTTCTATACTCCTTTATACTTTGTTACTTGATTCTCTGACCCTTTGGCTTGCCCCTGACTATTCTCTTGGATTTTGACTTTGTACTGCTTTGCTCGTTTGTTACTGACCCCTTGGCTTGCTCACTCTGCTTCTGTGTTGTTTTTGTCTTGTCCTGTTCTGTGTGTCACTTACCCAGTATAGGGTTTGTCTTCTGGTTGTCCTTTTACCATTTAGGGTAACTGAGGCAATAGGAAGGGACAGTGGCTGGGGTGAGATTAGGGCTCACTTGTCTCTGTCCTTCCTCCCAGACCGCTGCAGTAGTGTCAGGGTTGCTACGTTTGGCAAGACCCTTACAGTCTGCACCTTGTTATTCACCTCTGTTATTATTTGGTCCTTCTAATGTCATCAGTCTCATTTCAGATCTAAATAAGGACCCTTTAAGAGTCCCTAATCTTTATGCAAAACCCATTGCTACTACACAATGAATTATTTGTCCCCCTTAAAACTTTCAAACCCTAAATGTTGACCTATTGGTATGAATTCTTGGATATCTATCACATAGGTGAGTATGATATATCGCTGTTTATTACATGTCATCTTGACCCTTTCCAGAAAAATAATTTCCATTTGGGTTTTCCACTTCCTGAGCCCCATCTGTGGAGACAATGACACATGTGATAAATTCATTATACTTGTCTATTTTTAGGGCACTTTAATTCGGTTTTATAAAGATTTCCAATCATTGCATAAACTCTGGAAAAATTGGGAAGACAGGAATCAATAAGTATTGAATTGAGAGCTGAAGTTACATATTCTGGTTGTTGTTTGTATATCTATATTGCCAAGCAGAATATATTGGCTTCAATTCTGAAGAGATGGCATGTCTAACGCCATGAAATTGACCTGCTTAAAGGTTTTCTACTATGTGATCATGACCGGTGACATCTGTTTGCGATGGTAATTGCTTACCACATAGCAGGGAAGGAAAGCCACCAGCTAGAACGGCAACGACAGCAAAGCAATCAAGATGTTGGACATGCATGGAGGACAGGTAGACAGTTCTAGTGTCTGACTGAGATAAGCAATGCAGATTAGGTATGAGAACTCTATCTGAACACTTTACCTTAATAATCTCTCTCCATTCTTATTTACAGCCATGTCTAACAGCCAGAAAAGCCAATGTGGACTGAAGCTGGTCTCTACCTCTTGTAGCAAATCCGACCATCTCTCTCCAAAATCTGGATGATGTTACCATATAGTTAGTACAGAAAACAACAATTTCATGGAAGCTCATAGGATGGAAAATGGAAAAATAACATAGAAAGATTGATACGACTGAGGAAAAATAAGGAAATTTATTGCACATTGAATTTATGGTGAGTAAAAGTTGGCCATCTAGGTTGAGAAGCTTTAACATAAGACAATGTTACAACATTTCAACAGTTTAGAAACTTTTATATTGCTTTTTATTGTTCTGATTTTGTCTTTTTCTTTTTTTATCTATTTCTTTTCTGTTCTTTTTGCCTTTGAAAAACAGAACTTTAGCTTTATCCATTGTCAGACATGTGACCTAAAGGCGTTCAAACACAAGTGTTGGGTTGATAGCTATTCCTCTTAACCCCATATATGCATGTGCTCTCAATGGGAAGGGGAATAAACTGGCCAGTCCTGATGTTATTGATAGATACAGCTAAGGTTAGTCTAATATGTATGACAACCTTAAAGGGGTTTATTATTTTTTATAGCCCATCTGATATCATATCGTTGGGGATTTGACAGGTTGCTCCCAAACAGAACAGCTGTACAGCGCCACTTCTTACTCCCATAATATACCCAGAATGGAGCTGGAAGCAGCTGGCTCCATGCTCTGTATAGTGGCTTGGCACCTTCACTGCAACTCAGCTCCCATTGAAGTCAAAGAGACCTGAACAGTACCAGGGAGCTTCAATGGTAACTGATCCGTGCGGGGGCCACCTGTCAGCCCCTACTAGTCGTCCTGGACAACCCTTTTAACTCTAACTGTAACCTGAGCTCCCAGAATGCATTGCTTTCTGGTAACATTAAAGGGAATCTATCCTTGGCAAAAAATGTTTTTTAACTAAACACCATGTATTGTAGCCTTTATGAAGGCTATTCCAGCAGTACCTTCATTTTTAAGATGCATCCTATCTGCAGCATCTTCAAAGAGCACAGAGGATGTATACTTTAGCCACAGAGCACAGCTGCGTCATCGTTCTGATCCCGTCTATCTACCATTATGCACCGTCCTCTTCTCATTTCTGTGCTGTCCCGCAATCTTCATACTAGTGTCATCACTAGCATTCCAGCGCCACTCTGACCTCCTCCTAGCTCGAAATCCTGCACATGTGCAATACACTTGGCCACTTATCTGCTCTCTGAAGATGCTGCAGATAAAGAAGAAAAGTGAGTTTAATCTACAGGATGCATCTTAAAAATAAAGGTACTGCTAGAATAGCCTTTATAAAGGCTACAATACATGGGGTTTAGTTAAAAAAAAAAAGTTTTTACCAATGATAGTTTCCTTTAAACTGGGAAATAATCAAAAACATGCTTCCCAACTGAGCCATAAAATGGAGCTGTGCCATCCATTCTATCACAATTTATGGTTATATAAAACGTCTTTAAGAGTATAGTCAGTGCCAACATTATTTTGGTATTGGTTATGTTCGTCAATAGAGCTTGAGTTGACTGGAGATGAATGGAACTACACTCAGTTTACTTCTATTGGGAGAATAGGGCTGTATTGACTTCCCACCAACTGTTGTTAAAAAAGTTAAAGGGTCCATCAAAAATAATTTGCTGACAGGATACTCCACTTCTATTCACCTTAGCTATCCATTGTAATTTTTGAAGGAATCTGGTACCGAGTGTTCAATTCTTCTATAGCACCACCACAGGGGAAATGAAGTAATGCATGCTACCTATTGAAATCATAGTATTATTTGTGTGAAATACACAGGCACTGGGTCCTCCAAAGAGAGAGAAAGATGATCTTTGTAGCCACTCTGTTTAGCTCACTTTTGAAGAGAAGAAGGTACTTGGAAATGGATCTTCTAAACCAAATCCATCCCTTCAACGACCTTCAAACATTTTAACTTCCTGTTTCTTGGTCATTCTCTCTTTGTCCTGTTACTTTCCACATGTTCATTATCCTTTATTAAACGTTTGGTTAATTAGCAAATTCTCTTACATGTTTTTAATCATCCTCAGAATATTTTTGTGATTTAGTACTAACCATTCACATTGAACTAAGGTTGACTGAAGCTGTTGATTTAGGTGGGATCAGCCAACTATCCAATGTGTATTTTATCTTTGACCAATTTTCATTCGGCATAAGGTGAAGCAAAAATAGATTAGGCATACTGAATTTCAACATGTCCAACCCTTTGTTCTCAAAGGAGATACTGTAAGCCATTGCTAGAGGAGTTTAGCAGTTGCTTACTCCTCTCTCCCTATTGAAACCAAAACCAAGCATACATGTGCATGGGGAGGTCAGAAGAATAGCAGGCACCCAAATAAGCACTAAGTCAACATCTCTTAGATCTGGACCATAAAGGTACCTTGAGATGTGATATCTGGCATCAGATAGCCTGGTTGGAAAAGTACCTCTTTCTTTACCTCTATATGTTAAGGAAAGAGGGGACATACTTCTATAGGAACCACAAAATAACAGCAGAGGGGTTGTTATTTTTAGCAACCCCCTAATGTACAGAAATTTTAATGTGAAGTAAAGGGGTTAACCCATTATGGACACTTATCCACTATCCACAGGACAGCAGATAAGTGCCTGATCGCCGGATCCTTCAGTGATCAGGAGGACAGGGGATCGAAAGTCCCTCTTAGGCCTCCTTGTGAATGGAGCTCCAGTGCGCTTGAGTGATCAGTACTCGATTCACTGCTATAGTGCTGCCGGGACACTTATTCCCTGTCTTGTGAATAGGGGATAAGTGTCCATAGTAGGACAACCTCTTTAAGCTCAAGGGTGAAATCTATAGAGCAGTAAGTCTACAATTGTCTTCGGTAGGAAGCTGCTTTGTGGCATGTTGACTGCTATTGCTGTGGTGCTGTGCCTGTTGAGTGTTGTGGCCCAGAGCCTGGGGGATTTTCCTAACAGTAGGGATGCTGTTGGGCTGCTGGGTCTTTCCCCTTGTGGGTACTAGTGATTGCCATGCAGTGTCGCATCCAATAGAGTAGGGAGCCAGTATACAGAAGTTGCCATGAAGTGGCTAGTGAGCTTATACACTTTGTATAATGTATACGAAGAACCTCATATTCATTCATATTGTAGATTTTGTTGAGAAGCTTAGCTCATTGTATAATACTGGGATGTGTGGTCCATGTCTTTTTCTACAATGTTGATGGCCTTACACATTGTACTAAGGTCAGCCAAATCTGACAATTGTTGAAAAAGATGGTGACATACTCCCTTCAGAACCACACAATAGCACCTGAGAGTTTGTCATTTTTTCAGCAACCCCCTAATGTACAGAAATGATCATGTACATTTTCCTGAATTGCTCTAGAACCTATACAGATCTATCTATAACATAACTGTAGATCTACTAGAGTCTTAGGCAGGAAGCTGCTTGGCGGCACTGAGTTCTCAGCCAACAGTAAACCCGATATAATATGGAGCGCAGCGAGTAAAATTGAGAACAAAATTTTCATAAACAAACATATGCGGCTCAACTATCCCGAGCATTTGTATTTTACTCCTTGTCATTTGTCTGAGGGCTGAAGACGTCTTTGAACCTTAGCCGTAATAGAATTACGGAACTAGAGTGCAGATAAAGCTTCTTGATGCTCCTAACTACATGTGAAGCAGAGGCGTCCTGTATCTCTTATATAATTACACTACATCAAGCCGTAAAAAACAATGGTATTTTTTAGCCAAATGGTCTTCAAATAACACAAAGACAAATGTTCGAAGATCAAATGCATCCAACATTTTGCACTATGAAAGGAATGAGACTCTCTTATCAGTATTTTATTTCCACTTGTGTGTCTTTAATTTCCGGCTCGTCTTCCCGGTTTACAATTGCACTGTAAATTCTCATTCCATGCACAATTACTTTTTTTTATAACCACAAGTGCCGCCAATGTGTGCTGACTGTTTATGGTTATTTTCGTAGGTACGTTCAGCTAGAGCTGTGATATGTAGCGCACATCTAAATGACACAATTGGTTGTTTGTTCACTCCATGGCCGCAGATTACAATATCAAAGTAATTCTTTAGATCCATTAAAGTAAAGTAAATGATAAAGGAAATGTTATCCCTGGGCACTCTTGTTGACGGATGCTTGGGAGTACTGCTTTTATATGACAATTTTTTGGTTTTGTATTTGTATGTTTTTACATCTAAGGGCTCATGCATATGGCAGAGCTATGTGTTTGAAGGATATAGGATAGTGCACGGAAGCTGTATGGGTCCTTAAGGTGCCTAAATGGATCCTTAAGTTGCCCATACACCTTCGATAACTGTCAGATGAATATGATGGCTATTTTGGATGACGGCTATTTCGTCCGAATGTGCATATGTTCTAATTGGGGTAAGGGGTGTAAGTCACTACCAGACACCTCTGATGGTGGCTTATCTTGCTTGAATACTAAAGGATTGGGTATTGAAATTCAACAGACCCATTGCTTATTTCTTGAGACATGGTATGCCCTCACACACATAAGATGGTCAACTGGTACTGATGAAATGGGCTGGTTCAGCTTTACTTTTCTCTTATGTGTATGGAGTATTTAGTACAGAGCTTTACATCCTCCATGTGCTGTTGTAGAAGCACCAACAGCTGCTGTATATACAGAGATAGTCTACACTAGAAGCATCCGGCAGCCATTGAATCATGGAGGCCCAGGGGAGGTGACAAAAATAAAAAAAAACATTTATACCCACCTTCTGTTACCTCTTTTGGGCCTCCTTGCAGCATCTGAAGCTATTCTGGACATCATGTGTCCGGGGTCACCGCTGAGGCCTGTGATTGGGCCACCAGTGGTCTCATGGACACGCCGAGCATCATGATGCAATGAGGTCCAATCACAGACCTCAGCGGTAACACCATGTGCATGATGTGACAGGAGGTGGAGAAAGAACACTGGACAACGTGAGGAGGCCAAAAAGAGGTAACAGAAGGTGAGTATGAAAGGTTTTTATTTTTTTACACCTCCCCTTGGGCCTTCACCTATTATACTCTGAGTCTGAAGTGATCACACATTTTAATAATATCACTTTCTTTTTGACATAACTTCGGCTGTGTTTGCCTTAGAGAGCTAGAAATTAGATAGATAGGTTCCTAGGAGCCGTAATAGTATTCTATACTATGTTTTATAGATAGGTTTGTAGGAACCCTGACAGTGTTCTATACTATGTTTTATAGATAGGTTCCTTGGAGCGATGACAGTGTTCTTTACTATGTTTTATAGATAGGTTCCTAGGAGCCCTGACAGTGTTCTACACTATGTTTTATAGATAGGTTCCTAGGAGCCCTAAGAGTATTCTACACTATGTTTTATAGACAGGTTCCTAGGAGCCCTGACAGTGTTCTACACTATGTTTAATAGATAGGTTCCTAGGAGTCCTGATAGTATTCTACACTATGTTTTATAGATAGGTTCCTAGGAGTCCTGAGAGTGTTCTACACTATGTTTTATAGATAGGTTCCTAGGAGTCCTGACAGTGTTCTACACTATGTTTTATAGATAGATTCCTAGGAGCCCTAAGAGTGTTCTACACTATGTTTTATAAATAGATTCCTAGGAGCCCTAAGAGTGTTCTACACTATGTTTTATAGATAGGTTCCTAGGAGCCCTGACAGTGTTCTACACTATGTTTTATAGATAGATTCCTAGGAGCCCTAAGAGTGTTCTACACTATGTTTTATAGATAGGTTCCTAGGAGCCCTGAGAGTGTTCTACACTATGTTTTATAGATAGGTTCCTAGGAGTCCTGACAGTGTTCTACACTATGTTTTATAGATAGGTTCCTAGGAGTCCTGACAGTGTTCTACACTATGTTTTATAGATAGATTCCTAGGAGCCCTAAGAGTGTTCTACTCTATGTTTTATAGATAGGTTCCTAGGAGCCCTGACAGTGTTCTACACTGTTTTATAGATAGGTTCCTAGGAGCCTTGACAGTGCTCTACACTATGTTTTATAGATAGGTTCCTAGGAGTGTTACACACATAAAGAACCTGGGCATTACATAGCAGAGAATCCCTGAAAAACCATTTACATTGCTGTAAAACTACTATGTATAAATACACCCTTGAAGAGAATCTGTTAAAGGGCAGTTTTTGAATGTTCTTATAAGTATAATAAGCTAATAAAAGGTACTAAAAATAACTTAACCAACACCATGACAGCTTGGTCTTTCCTTGCAAGACCAAGTGGCCAAGACGTGCAAAACTTGTTTTTGACTGCTCAGCACAACACTATCTTATCTAAATATACAGCAAAGGAGTTAAAAATCCAGTTGTGATAGGTAACCTTGTGGTCAAAAAGCAGTGATTACGTAGAAATAAATGCAAATTTTTGGTTCCACATAAGTTTTGAGAGGTCTATCAGCTTAGTCTGTATTCACACCAGTGTCAATGTTTACATTCAGTGGGAACAAAAGATGCCAGAAGGCCAGCAAAAACTTAATTTTCCCACATTGGCCTGTCTTGTTATGCATGTAAAGAGTAGTAGAGGTATATTAGTGAACTGCATATAATACAATAGGTCTAAAATTGGAGCAACACTTTATGTGTATATAGTTTACGTTCCATATCAAGGATAAGGCCTCACTTTGACAATTCACCAGAACAGCAGGACAATTCTTTCAACTTGACATTGGTGCTTATATTTCTATTGACATAGTCCATATCTAATTTTAAAGCACTTGACCTTAAATTGACTACTAGTAACCCTATTACCATGTGTTCTCCATCATAAACCTTGTATTAGCCTTTATTGAGTATGTTTGGTTGAGTGGACATTGGGGATTCATGTAGACAGTTGGGTTCAAGTGCACAAAACTTAAAATAATTTTTACTGATATTTATGATATTTTATGGTAGAAAATTGTCAAAATGCCAATAAATTACAAAAAAAAATCAGAAAATTTAAAAATGAAAAATAATAATACATAAATAGGTATATTATATACTTACAAAATATTTCAGGAATTAGTATTCAGTATATAATAATATAGTAACAATAAAGCTAATAATAATGTAATAAAACAATAACAAGAATAGTAATAATAATTTTAAGATCTGTTACACTCCAAACTAGAAATAATTTTGACTAATATTTGTATGTATATAACTCCTAAGAAAAAAACTCCACTAAGTTATCTATAATTAGCAAGTTTTTTTAACCTCTTTTTGTATCAAGCTAATTTTGAAAGGGTTTGTCCAGTAGGCAAAAGTAAAAAATGCAAAAGGCTCAAAATGGGTAAAAAAAAAATTAAAATGCAATACTCACCTCACTGTTCCCCATCTGCTCCTTCACCAACTCAGTCACTGACTGCAACATCGACTCAACTCAACTAGTGGCTGTCTGAGAGGATTTTCCAGTGTGGCAAGATGGACCAAGAAGTAGGGACCATGGCACCCACCAATGGAAAGTGAGTGGTGAAGTGAGTATTGCTTCATTTGTCAATACATATTTTTGTGAAAAATAATAAAACGTAATAATAAAATAATATTATCTGTGCATATAAAAGGTAGAAGAATTTGTTAGGGCTAAGCATGGTATGACTTAATAGGCACTATCAATGTCCACCCCTAGCGGCTCTTGTAAGTACCAAAACCATCATGATGCTTGGCCTGTACAGTCATTTGAATGTATATTATAGTAATCTCATAGTGTGATCTTTTATGTCACCAAATGGTAAGGTGTCCCTTCCTCTGACGTACCTGGATGGGATTTTGCAGAAAGGGTACAAATACTGTAATTTTGCTATCATAGCATATGGATAAACTTACAGAAAATTACATATTATATTAACATTCTCAGTATCCATTTAATTTACCAAACACTGAGCAAAACAAAATGAAATGAGCATAAGTTGAAATTAAATATTTTAGTATGCTAAAATGAGAAATATTAATCAATTTATTATAATGAACATCAAAGTGTTATCGGGAAGTGGTTACTGTAAACTGCTTCAATTTTGTCAGTTTATTGCGTAATTTTCAGACCATAAATGTAAGTATGCATTTAACCACGACACTGAAAACACACCAATAAGAACGCCATAATAATATACAAGATTATTCCTATCATTTCTCCCCTTGTTTTTAACACATTGATTTTTTAAGTAAAAAATAACATTTTATAGCTAAATTAATGCAATTTGTTTTTTAAAAATCTTAACTTAATCTTTTTATTTTGTAGAAAAAATGCTGGTAAATTATTCAGCTCTTTATTTTTATATCTAGAAAATGTTGCCCTAGTATGATTGTCAATATTTCCTATGATCCATATTATAATTTATCAAAGACATATGCCAAAATCAGATTTTAAGTCTTATATACTTCCATTTTTTTTAATTATTTTTCTTTTATTATTAAATTTATTTGTTGATATGAATTCTTAACTTAATCTCTTAATCTTCTTTTTTTATATCTAGAAGATGTTGCTATAGTATGGCTAGTAACATATCCTATATTCCCTATTATAATTTATTACGGAATGATAGCAAAATCAGATTTTAACTCTTTACTTTTAATTTTTTTTTATTTTTCTTTGAATATAATTTATTTGTCAATATGAATAATTTAACTTTTGTTTAATTACACTTTAATATTTTTTCAGTGAGTTTATATTGTTACTTAATTTTTTTTAGTAATGTCTTTATATTTTTATTTTTTTAAATAAGATGTATACTTTTAATAATGATATATTTATTAATTATATGTTAATTATACTTTTTGTCATTTTATTAATTATTTTTATATTTATTATTTTATTTATATTTTTTCTCATTTATATTTTGGATTACATTTTTAATATGCTTTAGAAGAGAAAATACATTTTATGTGCACATATAATTTTTTACTAGAATATGTTGGAATCTGCATATTTTAGCATTATTATTTTCATATCAATAGAAATGTATCTACATATTTTATGACTTTGCTATTTATAATGTTTGCACTATATGTATTATATATGTGATTTTATACTTCGGTCTTATCTTTGTTTCTGTAAATGCTCCCAGCCACCTATCTCCTCCAGAGGAGTGTCTGTATCACATCCGATAAATACATTACAATGTATTTTACTTCTGCTTTGCATTTTATGTAAGCATGTGCCTGACACCACAGTATGATTGGAGCCGCTATACTAAACACTTACCCTTTCCGCTGTTGTGCAGCTGTGGGCAATTTATCTATGTCTCACCTCTCTTAAAACACTTTTATCAAAATTGGCGGTCAAACAGAACTGAACCATGGTGGCCTCAATTTTAAAGACTGTGGTACAGATTTTAATTTAGGAAAGATTAATGCTTCCTCAAGTCTTAATGCTACAGCTCTCCGTTATCTGCAGCGAACGTGTCAGCTAATTTCTACAGAAGGCTGGTAAAGAGAATGCAGCATGCTGATGTTGAGCAGTCACAGCCAAGCTTCTAGGAGGCTGAGATAATAGAGAGAGGAATGGACAATTTTCTCAAATTTCCTTTAAATTACAATTTTTTTTTTTTTACCAAGACTCATAGTCAGTTCTATTTGGCCTGGCTGTTATAGAAGTTAGAAATACTACACTGAAATGGACGCAAAATATTTTTGTATATTTTTATATATGATAGGTTTGACTATATGAGATATAGATTTTTTTGGTTACAAATGAATGTATTTTATATATTCGTTTTTAAATTTTAGCTTTTTTTTGTTATAAGAGTTACCAAATGGAACAAAAAATCCTGAAATGAATATTTTCTATTGTACTAAATAGAGTAGATAAAAAATAAGTCATCACAATACTCTATAATATTGCCAATCTAATATTGCTATCTACAAAGAGTGGTATTACACTTAAAGATTTTCTGAAAGAGAAACCAGATTGGCTAGAAAACCTGCCGATCATTTCTTATTCTGCACACGGGCCAATGAGGAGCTCATGTAGGAGGAACAATTGCTAAAGTGATCATTCCCCTGGCACAGTCCTTATTAGACAGGGCGATGTGCTGCCAATGAACTATTATTTTTTGTCCTGCTGATATCAGCGGATCAACAGATGAACAAGCAAACACTCGTTCATTGGATGATTGTTGGCACTATTAGATTGTTGCTTATTATGGAAAATGAGCACTTGAACAAGCATTCATTCCAGATAATTGCCTGCTAAATCGCCCTGTCTAATAGGGCCTTAAAGGGGTTGTCCCATTATGGGCACTTATCCCCAGGACAGGGGATAAGTGTCCGATTGCTGGGGACGCAATTGATGGGTCCCCCAGTGATCAGGAGGATGGGGGACCAGAAGTCCCCCAAAAGCCTGCTTGTTAATGGAACGCCAGTTAATGAACTCCATTCACTTCTATGGGGTTGTGGGCGCTGCTGGAGATTACAGTTCTGGCAGACCCATAGCAATGAATGGAGTGGCAGACAGCTGGCTAAGATTTATGGCCACTCAAAGTCTAACCTCTATTTAGTGCTTTTGTGTGTTCTGCTGTTTGCTGACAATAAATTCACAAAGTTCCAAACCTGACTGCTAAGTGGTCAGTTCACTGATATTCCTAACATCTTAATGCCATGTGTTTCTCAATATGTCAAGTAAATGGTCAATGGTGATATGCCCTGTTCTTGTGTGACAACTCTTATTATATTAATTTTAATAGTATAGTCTATACCTAGAGAATGAGGGTCCCAATAGCCATGATAAAATGCCTTAGATCACTACTATAGCGCTAACCACTTATGATAAAGTATCTGTACACTGGGTAGGAAGAGCTTTCTCTATGGCCAATGTTGCTCCCTGTGGAGTATTTGCACTATATTAAACCTACCAATAAAGCTTATTACAAAATAATTTGTCACCCTTATTTTTTTGCTGGAAATTGTCCTTACAGATATGAGGGTTAGCAGGTTGTGGACATATCGAATCAAACCAGTTTGACTTTGGGCCACCTCTAACTGCATTGTCCAAACAGCCGTCCCAATATTCACCTTTTATCCACTGTACAGGGATACAAGAATACTGTTAGGTGAGTCCCAATACTGAGTCCCACTGAAGTGGTCCCACTATTGGTAACAGCTGGTCCAGTAGTCCTAGAGAAACTGTTGCAAAGCACCAGGGGTAGGGCAGAAGAATAGCTGGGTTTTTGCAGATGGTCAGGACAGGTAGCTATGGTTCAGAAGTCAGGTACAAGCAGGTGGTCAGGGCAGGCGACAAGGTACAGATGTTAGGTCAAAATTAAATGTGAGGCACAGGTATGAAGCAGGACAGGAATAGCAGAATCTGCCTCAAAATCAGCTCTGGATTCCTCCTTGTGAACCTCCCCTTATGGATATCGTGGATACCCTATGACTGGAATAATTGAGTGATATTTGAGGCTTTACTGGATAGAAAAATGAACATATATTTGTCCATACATTTATGCAAGCCCAACAATTTCATCTAATGTGTATGGGGATTGCAATAGCAAATGGGAGAAAGAATCATTAAGCATGTTGGATTTCAACATCCCTGATCCTTAGTTCCCATAAGTAATAAGTCACCAACACCCCTCTTGGATACATGGCCAAGCTAAGTCAGCATGCTTAGGGTGGAGTCAGGAGGAACAGCTGTTGGCCAAACAGCTATCTTAAATATATAGTCCCAACCATATACCTGGGCTGTATGCCAGTTGCAAAACAAAGATTGCCTACATGCAATTATACTTTACACTGGTTAATATTGTCCTGGAATATATCTTAGCCCTCAAAAAAAATTTGGACTACATATAAAATAAAAAATAATAAAAGAAATGACAAGGATGAGAAAAAAAAAATTCCACTTTCTCACTATCTACACTTCATTGTTATGTAACCACCCCATTATCAAGGAAAAAAAAATATGTGACTGCCATCCTAATAGCTTATCAAGGATTACAAGTAATTAAAGTATAAATTCTATATTCAGAGGGGTGGGACCCATTAGGAACACATGAGCGCCCAGCTGCTTCTTGTGCTGACCTTTCTAAGCCAGGAGAATGGACAGATGGTATCAACGCAGATCTCATGCAGGTCTGAAAAACAGTCAAGCATTTCATGTGCAATAGAGGATACCGAAAAATTACGAGCTAAATTCCAATTACTTGACAAAAAGCAAAAAAAAAAAAACCCAAAAAACAAAAAAGAACAAAATTAAAAAAGATGAAGATCCCTTTCTATAGTAATTCTATACACTTTTTGAAAATTAAAATCTTTCATTGTTTACAATATATAAAATAGCATAGTGGTTACTACATCTACTACTACTACTACTACTACTACTACTATATATATATATATTTTTTTTTAAGTATCAAAAACTCTAAGAGGTCATAGATATTGCTATAAAGGCACTATTCAAGTCTTCAAAAAACACTGGTATCCTGTTCTAAAATTAGAAATTATTTACATTTTTCAATATGTAAACTACGTTCAAAATTTTGGTAAAATTTTTTTCGTATATAATAATATTGAAGTATTAGGATTCTATAAATGGTCGTTAGCATAATAACATGAACAGCAATTGGCAAATGAGCCTTGTACATTCATAGTTTTAAAGTAGACATCTGTGGACCTGCCAGCTCACCTGACTTGTCTGTTTTAGTAAATACTTATATTTCTCTGGATGAGATGGGTCACCTCTGGGACCAGGAATTGACTGAGTGGGCATTTCCTGCTGCATTAAGAGGAGTCCAGGAAGTAGAGACAATACAGACCATACAGTGATCATGGGGGATGAGGTCAGTATAGATTCTTCATTATTGCGAAGAATGTTCCTTTCTCATGTGGCTTGATAGACTTTACCCTCTATGATGATGAGGCCCATACAAGATTGCTACTATAGCTACAGGATTGTGTTCACATGTGTTCATGAGTTCTGGATGTAGGACTGTGTGTCATAGTTGATAATAGTCCAAGGCATTAGAAATCAGGCTGTAAAGAGAAATCTGAGGAGCACCAACTTCTACAATTGATATTTGAAGAACAGATTTCTCATTGCTGGGGGACTTCTTGCAGAGAACTGCTGAGACCTGTGATTGGACCAAAGCGGTCACATTGGACGTGCTGATGTTATGACACTTGGATTAAAGCGTCATGATGTTGGCGTGCTTCATTTGACCACTGAGACCCAGTCACAGGCATAAGCACTTCCCCCTGAGTATGTGAGGTCACCAAGGGGTCTTGGAAGAGGAACCTGAGGGAGCACCAGACACCGCAACGATGCTCAGGAGAGGTGAGGGAAGGTGAGTATAACTGTTTCTTATGTTTCTGCTCCCCACTTATTATACCCTGGGGTCTAAAGAGACCTCAGAGTATAATAATAGCATTTATGGTTCATGCCCGAAACAAATCTTTGGACCAAACCACCCAAACCCAAAACAAATTGAACCTTCAGAGATTCACCTGTCTCTAATATGGAGTAAGAATTGAGTGACATGTGTCTTGATTTCTTGATGCCAAGGGATCATCTCAGGGTAAGAAGTTATATAACTAGAGAAGCGAACTAAATTTTTTCCCCATGATGGCTTTCTAACAATTGCCATACTTTGTCTCTAGTTTTTCTTCTATTCATATTGTGAAAACTGTTTGAGATCACCAACCAAGATTGAACATGAAAATGGCTTTCTAATGGGCAGTTTTCTCAAAAACTAGGGTTAATATACATAGGATAAGTGGATGCAGCTAAGGACCAGTTGAGAGGGCATACACTCTAGGTAGTAGGTGCTTTGGATGGAAGGGCCACCAACAGGCTACTCTAAATAGATACAGGGCTAAATGACTTTCTAATGGATAATTTTCTTAAAAACTAGAGTTAATATACATAGGATATTTGGATGCAGCTAAGGACCGGTTGAGAGGGTATACGCTCTAGGTAGTAGGTGCTTTGGATGGGAGGGCCACCAACAAGCTATTCTAAATAGATACAGGGCCAGGAGAAGAAATCTAGATCAACTGGTCTTCTCAAATTAGTGCTTTTTGGGGAGGCTTCACCGTACGTGATCTGGCCCTACCCATACAGTACTATCTGAAACACAATGCAAAATGAATGTAGCGTTAATATGTGAATGGGTAAATTGCAGTTTAATGTGGGGATTACTCAGTCTGGCATAATTGAACTTGCTTAAATGTATTCAGCATCTTTCAGAGTGAAGCCTTCAAGCTTTGAGACTACATTCCAGCGCTTAATAGAAATATGCAGGTGAAAGTCCAATTAATTCTAATTACCGGCCCATACATTGTTAGATGCACAGCCATGAGTAAAATTAAAATGGCAATCACAATTAGAGAGCGGCAACCTCATTGTACCACAAATTAGTCACAAATTAAAAGTCCTGGAACTATTATACGTTCACTCTATTGCCTTATTGTCACAACTGCCTCGCCAGGCATGTAACACCTATTATGCATTGAACGCCACTTTAATTTTCTAATGTCTTTTGTTTTTTTTGTTTTTTTTTTTTTTTTTGCCTTTTTCAGCATTTTTAAGATTTCAGGTTAGGAAGTTAAAGTGCTAAGACACCTACTTTAAGTTTTATATGAAACTCTTTTGTAGGCTGTATTGTGCAAGGGTGTATAAAAGACATGGCAGATGGCATGGACTGAGAGTGACCTGGGCCTAGAACCAGCCACTATAGCCATGGCACACTTAGTGTAGGTCATTTATATTTCATGTTTTTTGCAGTCCCTACACCAAAACTTTATGGTGCTCTAACTGTCCTAGACTTTGACCATGGGCCTTCAAGTAATTCCCTATATTAAAGGGGTCATCCAGGATTACAAAACATGGCTGCTTCCCTCTTCTCAGGAAGTGACATCACGTCCATTGGTCATATGGCAATGATACAGTGCAGTCCCCTGAGCTGCAGCATGGTCATGTGGCCAACAGATGTGATGTCACTTCCTGAGAAGAGGAAAGCAGTCATGTTATCTAATCCTGGATTTCATAAATCTGTCAGACGTCGTGGCACCAAAATGGTGGCTCACACAATGTGGCGGGCAAGGCACGGAATGGGACTTGTGGTGCACGTGTATTGCACCTCAATATCATCCTTCTACACCAGAAAACTGGCATAGCGGGAATGATGGATTCCACTTAATTCGTCATGGTGGTACTCAGGATATCCCCTTGAATTTGCTTTCCTCAGATGCAGCTGCTTAGGTCCGTGCTATAGACAGTAAATGGAGTGCTGGGCGCTTGCCTCACTGCCACTTTTAAAGTCCTCTTAGCCACGTCTTATGACTGGGAGAATGGGGACAAGTGTCCCTTTTTTAGCAATTGCTGGAACCTTTAAATAAAAGAACATCTGTTACCAGGTCTGATAAGCCCAAATGACGTACATTATCTGTAGGGGCGGACTTATCATTTTGGGTACCTGAGGCACAATTATGTCTGAGTACTCCCAATCAAAATTTTTAGGTCATGTCCCCTCTTTATGGAAATCACCCCCATCTGCAGATCAAAAAATCCCGTTATTGGCCCCTACGCAATATAAGGCCCCCTTTATTGCCTCCCACAGTATGCTACCACCTTTAATGGCCTCCACACAGCATATTAGCCTTTTTTTTGCCCCCACATAATATTTCTCCCTTTTTTGGCCCCCACAAAGTATACAGGTATTGCCCTCTTTTTGGCTCCCACACAAAATAGTGTCCCCCTTTATTCCCCCCGTACATAATTTAATGACACCTAGACATTATTAAGTATCGGGATGTTCTGTGCATTGGCCCTGTAGACTGAAGCGGAGGCAGGCCCGAACAGGAGAGGTGATGGGTTGGAATAATCTTATAGGTAGTGGCTGACAAAAAGAAATGCCATAACTTAACCCACTGCTGCAGGGTCCCCCTCATTGCTGAGGCCCCATGCAATTGTGTGGGTTACATTATAGCCCAATCCAACGCTCAACAGATGCTGGTAGATGCTGTTACCCTGAGCATTTTGGTGTTTTGTCTATCCAAATCCATTCCAAAGATATAAGCCCTTTAGTGTTGATGCAAATTAGGGTATACTAGGCAAGTGGGCGGTACTGTGGTTTCTCTGCGGGCGGGGTCTCTTTGTCAAAACTGAAAGGGCTTATATCTTTTGAATGGCTGAACGGATTTGGATAAACAAAACACCAAAAGGACAATCCCTTTAAGTATCATTTAAATGCATGGAAAAAAGACATGACAACCTGACCCTTATATTTAAAAGTACCAAACATAAGAAAAAATCCCATCAGCTGGGAAAGACTTTGTAGAAAGAGGATGTCTGCTTAGAGGATAAAGGGATCAGCCTTAAATCATTAAGCAATATTTTGCTCTGTCAGGATATGAGAAAGTGTTTCTAAATGGCTTTTCCGCAGTGTCCGGGGTGAGTTATTCTGGTATAAATGCATTTGTGATGGTGAGAAGATTAGTTCAAATTGACTTACAAAATTCTGCAAGATAGTAATAGGAGTAAAATAAAACATACTTGACAAGTTTTAAGACGGAATACCACACAAGTTTTTGGACTTTATGCCACACCCACTTATAGTTGACATGCCCCCAACATACAGTTAAATCCCAAATAGCCTATACGACCATGAACGGAAACAGATAGATTATGGGACCCTTGTTTTGCTATATCTTAGAACAGACCATCATCCACTTATGTCTCTATAACAATCCAGCAGTAATCGATAACCATGAAATTCATTAGCTTAGGTCCCATGCACATGACCGAGTGTTCGGTCCGAGGGGAACTCCGATGCTCTGTTCTGATGCAAAAGTTATATAGCAGGTCCTATCCTGATCCATGGAATCGAATTGGGAGAAGACAGAACCCCTCCATAGAAATGAATGAAGTATGGAAGGCACCTGGATCACACTCGGAAGTCATATGAGTGTCATCCAAGTGCCTTCCTGCACCCATTCGGCCTACACACTCAGTCCTGCATATGAGGCCTTAGGCCTATACCCGCAATCTAGTACACAGTGGAAAGCTGCTCTGAAGGTGGTAGAGACACCGACCTACTGGGCTTCTGTGCAGCTGCACAGGTTGCACCAATGGTATGTCTACCCATGTATATGACCCAAAAATAAATAAAGATCACACACCAGAACACCTAAACATAAACAGACCCATAAATAAATACAGCTTTTCCGAGGCCCTCTAGACTAATACAGAACCCAAACCAGATGATCTAAAGAATGCCCCTAAATAAATAAGGACCCCTAAGAAATACAGAAACTGCATCCACTATAAATACAGATCTCTGACTAGACCAAATAAAAATACAGACCCCAGGCCAGATTTCCTGAAAATACAGACCCATGACAACCCACCCAATACAGATCCCAAACCAGACTGCCTAAGAAATACAGACCCCAGACCAATATTGAAGTGGCCCATCCGAAGACCCAAATTTAATGGCTATTTCCTAGTGGTTGTTGGAGAGTCCCCCAAATTCATTTTATCTGCTGTGCCCAAGAAACCTCTGTGCGACTCTGCTCCAGACCATACTCTCTATTTAGTGTAGAACCTGACAAATACAATGTTATTTTCTTGCAATGATTGATGTGCAGTAACAATATATGACCACCGGGAGAGCTACACTCTGACATGATGGGCCCTGTAGTCCCCCATCAGTCAATGTAAACCTTATTAATTATAATAAACCTCTAGCCACTTGATGTATGTCATTAGAAACCCTCAGGGTCCGGGTAGTCATGTCAGTTTAGCCATTTTTATCTAAATATATTTGGGGCACCTACAATATTTGCTGACTAGATTTCTCTTTTTCCAGAAATCTCCCACACTGGTAGAGTTTCACTATATTAAAATAAATTTAGGTGAACAATAAAAACTTCACAAAGCTCTTGGATTTTAACCTTTGTGGAGTCTTCTCCTCAAAGCTCATCAGACACTGCAGAACTCTTTACTAGCAGGAAGTTGTCAACTTTACTGCTTCACTGCTTCTACCCCTATCACACAGCAGAGATTTTCTGCTGGAAACAGTGCAGAGGCTGCTGTAATCACAGGATTTTATTGGCTAGCAAATTTCCACTATAGACAAATTCCATGCTATTTCTTGTTTGTGTGTTCTATGAGATGTTAAATACTTGTCAAAAAAGATAACATTTTTATAAAAGTGATACCAGAAAAATACATTTGCAAGTTTACAGAGCACTGAAGATAGACCCTTCATTAGGTAAGTTACACTATCCATTAACATAAGCCAAAGCAATAAAACCAAGGTTTTTTTGTTACAGATGGAAAAACAATAGTGGTTGACTTGGTTGTTTAAAGATCTGGGGTCGTCTGCTGTGGCATAGTGGTGTGAAGTGTGTCTATATAATGGGTCAGAAATCCAGGTGTTACTTCAGAGAGCTGACAGCTATTCCACCTGACCCTTGGTTTGATCGAGTGAGGAGGAAAGATAAAGTCACAGCCAGACACCTCTGGCCCTGAGAACAAAAGGTTTGCTCAAGTTAGATGGTCCATCAGTCCCACCACAGTTGAGGTTGGTCTTGGCCAATATCAATCTGATGACTATGGCAGCTAAAATGAGTCTTTGTGTCAAAGACTGGACAGTTGTTTTCAGTTTGGATTCCAAGACTTTCCTCTCCTTATTGTTCTGGTATTCTTGTTGTAGGAATATATTTCCCAGTGAGAGCAGACATCTTCATTGTCTGGACAGATCACAATATTTCATAGAGCTTGTTGTTATAATCTTGCCGGAGGAAGGGCCCTCTGTGCTCCAAAAGCTTAGATAGAATTTTTATGGTTATCCAATGAAATATCATTACTGTAACACATCTGTAGGATACATTTTATGGGCTGACATGGTACCACTAGTTTGAGCTGCTCTGTTTGGTAAGTGTCTTCAGCTCCATAACACAGATCCATAAGCATTCTGTATGGAACTGGATAGGGTCCAAGCTTTGCTGTGTATACAAGGCCTTAAATGAATAGTTTTCTATTAAGAAGATTTCGATTGTAGCCACACTTAAAATACCAGTGAACGATATTTTGTTTCCTGTCCTCCCAGTAACGTTGTCTGATCCTTCCCGTTCTTGTACCTATAGCTGTAGCTTGTTGTTGAACACGTCTTTTAACATCTTTATGACCGTGGTGTAGTTTGCTATCTTCTGATCTGCGGTGTGTTCTTTCAATCTGCTCCTAGTATTATATCTTCCTGACTTTTATTACATCCCTTGAACAAATCTTACACTACAAGTTAAAAAAAAAAGGAAACAGAGGCTTAGTTGGTAAGGAAGATTGGAAAGGTCCAAGAAAACTTGTTTTATACACAAACTGGCAATGTAAGATTGAGGCAATGTACCTGCAGTATATTACCCAAGAGGTTAAAGACGTTTCCTCCTCTAAGTGACGTAAGTATTGGGTGTAAACATTAGGATCTTGAAGGAGCGTTCTGTGGTTTTTGCTTATGGATCATCGATAGTGTATCATTTCTCTTACTTCTTAAAGAGAATAAGCTTGATATACATGCACACATGGGTGTCACCATGGGAACTGCACGCATATTGCAAATCCCTGAAAAATAGTTTGCTTAAAGGGGTGTTCCTATGAACATAACCATATTTAAATTGGTAGACATTTAATTTAAACATTTTTGGGTTATTAAATGGCACCACTATGAACTACATTCTGTCCTGCAAAAAATAAGCCCTCATACAGCTTTTATTCTTTATGGAAACATAAAAAAAAATTGAAAAATTAAAAATTTCTGTGGCAGGAAAGGGTTAAGTTAATTTACCCTTGACTCTGATTAGACACCCATGGGATGACTTGCAATGCCAACAGTAAGCCAGTACTTTCCATCCAACATCAAGGACCTATCTCATCACTAGAGATGGGCAAGCCGTTTCATACTGAGCTGGGTTTGACCCAACTATTCAAATTGTTCATTTTTTTCGAAACCGAACAAATGGATATTTGTCTCAGGCGAACTAAAATGTGTGACCATATCAGTTGCTGGCCCTGAGCAGATGGATACCAGAGAACTGGACACCATACTTTTTGACATACACAAGAATATTCTGTAAACCAACAATCAGCAACAAGAAAAAGTCTAGAAAGTGTTGATCTGGCCTCTGGTTTTCTGCAGCAGTTTCCTGGAGGTGTCTAAAAATGGTCTTGTGGAGCTCCAGCGCTGTAGTGTCACCTCCCGTGATAAAGAATCTGCCGTAAATGACTTCTGGCAAAAGATCAATAATTATCCATTTGCGGATAGTTGAGTGGGTGTGATTGTTGTGGGACCAACAGTCTAGAAAGCCCATGAAAGAAGAATCCCACCGGGACAAAAGCTTCCATAGACGAGCGGATGAAGAATACATTTTATGTGACTGCCTTAAAATAAATAACAGATCTGAAATTTACTACCATATACCCTCATATAAGTTCATACGTCCCTATTCATACATACTGTACATTTATAAAGTTCGTACTTTAAGCTGACAATTTATCTGCTCTTCTAGACTGTAGATATTCTAGGTTAATCTGTTCTGGATAAGGGTTACATAGTCAAAATGTGGACATAATATTTATGATAAAAGGAGACATTTCTAGGTCAAAAATTTGTGATTGATGTATTTAATGCCACATAAAAGACAATATGAGTTTGTTAACACAGCAGAGCTATGATTGCCATTAGTGGTTTCTCATGGGGGTGGGCAAATTAAAGGTGGTGGAAGCCTCCAGGTTCCAAATTCTGGAACCTGGAACATCTATCTCACCTATTATAGCAGCCACATGGAGAGGTGGACAACCATGCCTGTAGCCCCCACCATTTAATGCTATGGGAGTTATTGAGGTAGCCAAGCCAGTGACTTACTAAGGCTCCATTCACACTTATGTTGTTAATGTCCGTTGCTGTCATCCATTATAGTATGACAGCAACGGACATTAACTGTAGCAGAATAATGGAGACAGATGGAGCATCCTCCATCTGTGTCTGTTCTTATTGACTCTAATGTAAAAAACATGACAGATGTTTTCTTCTATTTTCTTTCTTCCATCATGTTTGTTTACTTTTGTAATAGAAGAACAGGTGGGGCTCCCTCTGCATCTGACATTTAACGTCCTTGCTGGAAGAGAGCAACAGACATTAAGTAACAGTAATGTGAACCCTGCCTTAGACATGTGTTTACACATATTTTGGCCAAAATGGATCATTAAACAGCCATCAAGGAATCCCAATTTTCTTGGGAGGTGGTGGTCCCAGAGGTGGGCAGTGTATTCACTTACCATATATAGAGTTACTGTGAGATAGAAGAGGCAAAAAAGTAGAAAAAAATTAAAAAGGTCATACTGGGACCTATAAAGCATAAGGTGGTTTTTATAGCTGTTCTTCATTCTGGCTAATAGAAAGGGATCCTGATTATATATATTTAGTGGGTTGTTGCTCCCAATAGTAAAAGGGTTCTCTGTTTTGGACAACCCCTACTGTTTAGAAGAGTACCTAGACAATAAGCTGATCACAATGATCACAATAATCATCTATGATGAAATCTTGCAGCAAGTAATTAATTTCTCAGCAGCGCCCCCAGAGGAGAATTGAAGCATTACACATTGTCCATTCACATCAAAGATTTGTTTGCATGATACTGGAACAGGATAGCATGTATATTAAATGGGTCTCTGGGACCCTCGCCTATCAGGAGAACAGTGATCCCTATTCTAGCCAGCATTTATAGCATATTCTGTCTTAGATGGAAATATAACATTAAAGATTTTCCTTTTAAATGGTCGTACAAGATATTCCTCCATTTGTCCTTTACTATATCCATTGTTAGATGCATATCAGCCACTATTTGAAGCAGAATACAGCAGGTAATGCAGAAACTCATCCGTCTTGACGTAGACCTGAAAATTAAAAAAAAAAAAAAAAAAATTCCTTGACCAATCTTTTGGAGCCGACATCCCATCAGTTGCTAAACAAGAAGTATAATTACAAATCTGCATGGCAAATTTATTTCCTTTTCACCAAACTTAATTGAATGTAATCCAGAACATGTCTGTGAACATGTAGCTCCGAAATTAACAAGACGAAATAATGGTTTTTCCCTCTTCTAATCGCAGAAAGGCGACATCTTAGTGATTTTTATTTTATTGTGTGGAGGGGAGTATGCTCGAATGAATTCTCTTTATTCTTCTCACTGGACTGAAGAAATAGCAGAAAGGCAGACAACTCTCCAGAGCCTCTCGTGCGTTGATATGGTCAATGGTCCATTCAAAAAATACTCACCAAAGACCTCGAAGTGGAAGTTTGCTTTAATTGGTTGAAAATTAAAAAAACATTCATACCAAACAAAATTGTAATCTTTGACCTGGGGTGTCAGCTCTGCCTGACACCAAACTTGTTTTTGATTGCTGGAATCCTTCCCCCATTTAAATGGTGGCTCTCGTGGGACCTGGTAGAGCTTGAGTTGTAGAGGCAGGTGGCACGGCTGTGATTGGGTCAATACTCAATGCATCGTGAGGCTTAGCTATGACTTGATGGGATTCCTCTATTTACTGACACCACGTCAGTAATCTTGTGGAAATTAAAAAAAAAAAATTATACAATTGTTTTTGAATTATACAGTATGAAATAATTAGCGGATGGTCTGTTTATTTCAATGGGATCCAAAGGACTTTGCTTAGAGCTTTTCCTGGCCTCCATAGCAAATACTGGGTCATGATGTGAACAGGACCTAACACAACTTCTCTATTATACACCGGAATAGTATGGCTTTACCATATATATATAAATAGTAACAGTATACCATTAACAAAAAGTACCACTATACCATACAAATAACTGCTATAGTACCACTATACTGTACAGTGATGTCACAGTACAGGGATAATATACACAGATATGTCACAGTACAGGGATATGCACACAGTGATGTCACAGTACAGGGATAATAAACACAGATATGTCACAGTACAGGGATAATGCACACAGTGATGTCACAGTACAGGGATAATAAACACAGTGATGTCACAGTACAGAGATAATGCACACAGTGATGTCACAGTACAGGGATAATATACACAGTGATGTCACAGTACAGGGATAATATACATTGTGATGTCACAGTACAGAGATAATGCACACAGTGATGTCACAGTACAGGGATAATATATACAGTGATGTCACAGTACAGAGATAATGCACAAAGCAATGTCACAGTATAGGGATAATGCCTAAAATGATCATTGTGTATAGGTAATTTTAATGGTAATTATCACAATTGCAACCTAGGTCTCAGTAAAAATGGGCCCCCTTAGTTGTTGGGCCCCTAGCTATGTCTGCTACCCTGGTAGGTTCACGCATGAACACAGAAGAGGGATTCTTAGTGTCATACATTACTCCTCAGGTCTTGCACTGGGCATAAAACAGTGGGGGGATTTATTCTTACTGGTGTTTTCTATGCCAGTCTCAATCTATTTCCTGCTGGTGTCAGATGCACAAAAATTATTAAGAGGCACACACTTCTTAACAATTTTAGTGAATCCCAGGTGGTCCATATGCCAGAAGCTACAGCGCAAATTTTTCAGACTGTGAAGCCTGTCCTTTCACTAGCCACACATGCCCACTTTTTTAAAAAGTGGCGTGAGCGTGGAAAAGAGTAAAATGTCGCAGTTTTCAACACGAATATGGCCATGTGTCAAAAATTCCAACATTTATCATATATTTTATTCTAGAAACTGGAAAAAGTAAGAATTGATGTGTATGATCTACTACAGTATTGCAGCAGAAACAAAATATAGACAAAAACGGCGCTGCTTCTGAAAAATACAGACCTTGTTATCCATCCCAAAATGTTGGTATTTCCCTAATATTTTGGCCACATCTTTTGCCATCGCCCCAATGTCTAGGCTACGCCAATGTTATTTTTTTTACATCATTCCAATTTATAGCAGTTCTAGCAAGTTAGAATATGGGTACAGATGCTGCAGATGTAGCAGAGCTGATATGGCTCTTTAGAGTATTCATACAGTGCCTTGCTGAATACAGTTTACAAAGGCAGAAATGTCAAACTCAGCTCTGCTACATCTGTCTACAGAAAAATCAAATGATGCGTATAATTTACGATTATTTAATAGGTTGGTTGAGAATAATATCTCCTGCTATCAAAACAGCATAAAACTAGTAAAACATAGTGGCATTATTAGCAGGTGAATTGTACCTTTCACTTATAATAGGTGTCTCCATGAATCACAAGAACATGGAAAAGAATAGGAAATATTCAGCGGTTTATTGAAATTCACTGCTGACTGTATGATAATGTCTCCACAAAGCAGCCGGGGAGCATTGTTAATCTTTTAATGCCATCAATTCACTACATGATACAAATAGGACTATCCTCAAATGTGGCAATGCGACTATACAGATGTCATGCCACCAAAAAAAAAAAAAAAAAAAATTAGAAAAAAAAAATTCCATGATCACCTTAGTCACCTTGGTAACAGATATATACATGGCACCTGCTGATAAGTACAATCTGTATGCTAACATATCTTATGCCTAAAGGGCACGCAGAGACTTACCCCTCTAGTCAATTATTAAGAGTCAAAAGACTTGTGAGTAATGAAAGCGAATGTGATTTCCGAGCAGAAGTGAAGACAACCATGTATAACAATAGTTTCATTCAAAGGTTAGAGAATAATATAGGACATCCATCTCGATGAATTCTCAGCTCTTGCCACGTCCTATATGATCTGATGGAGCCGCCATATATACTGTATATGAACAGATTTGACCATCTGTTTCATTCAAAGGTTAGAGAATAATATAGGACATCCATCTCGATGAATTCTCAGCTCTTGCCACGTCCTATATGATCTGATGGAGCCGCCATATATACTGTATATGAATAGATTTGACCATAAGGCTACATTCACACTACTGTTGTTAATGTCCGTTGCTGTCATCCATCATAGGATGACAATAACGGACATTAACTGTAGCAGAGTAATGGACATAGACTGAACTATAACGACTATATGGACTATATATTGAGGCTAGGTTCACATCTGCATTGGAGTCTATGTAGGAGACTCCACCGTAGATTCCGTATAAAATCAGCGGAGAGAAAAGTCCTGCACAGACACCTGGTAGACCCCATTATAGTTTATGGGGTCAGCAGGTGCCTGCGAGTAACCGCTTTTTTAGTGGACATGTTCTCCACCTTTTGGGTCCCCATGAGGACAGCAACGGACATTAAGAATGATAGAGTGAATGTAGCCTCGCAAGCCTAAGTAAGTCACTAGCTTGGCTACCTCTATAACTCTCATAGTGTTTAGTGGTGGGGCTACAGGCATAATTGGCCATCCCTCCATGTGGCTGCTCTAAGAGGTGAAATAGATGTTCCAGAAATTGGATGGGGCCTTCACCATATTATTTGCCTGGGGGTGTCCACCAGCTTTAATTGGCCCAGCCCAATGGAAAACCAGGAAAAACATGTTATGATATCACTTGGCAAACTCAGCTCTGCTGCTCAAACTCAAATTGTCTTATATGTGGCATTAAGTACATCAGTTGTGAAGTTTTTGGTCTAAAAATGTTATTTTGGTAAATATTATTTCCACATCTTCCTAGAGAAATGGGCATTAACAACAGTAGTGTGAACACACCCGAGACCGTATTTAGTCTTCTCTATTAGCGACTGTTATAGGGAATGAAAAAGTACTAGTTGTACCCATCGACCCTGGTGCTTGAGGGTGCCCAACGTCCCTTCAGTCACATAAGAGGTCACCGGTGTTATAAATGGCACATGGTAAGAGGGACCCTATTGGGGCCCAGAAGGCCTAACTAATAAATCTTTATACTTGTAACCCAAGTACCCTGGTCTTAAAGGGATTTTCCTATGAATAAGACTTATTACCTATTGACAGGACTGTGGAGGATTGTTTGATCGCTGAGGTCCCACCATTGGGACCCCAACGAATCACAAGAAGAGAGGCCCACATGTTTGCCAACCGTCCTGAATGTGCATGTGTGTTCTGAGGACTTGTATGTCTATCCATGAATAGAATATGTGTACAAGTATGGAGTCCATGCTGGGGCCTACACTACATTGTCCTATATCAGTATTCAGGGAGTATTCAGCCAGGTCCTAGAAATCTATTTTTGGAAACCTCCTTGATGTTACAAGAAGTTGGCAAGTATACATTGGCCTTTATGCGGCCCATAATTTTGCTTTAGGCTCTAACACTGGGCCTACAGGTTTCTGAAATTGTCTAAAAGAAAAACTTTGCTTGCTGCCCATAGCAACCAACGACAGTGCAGTTTTCATTTCCTATAGTGCTCTGTGATTGGTTGCTATGGGTAACAAGGACAAGTTTCATGAATCTCCCTAGATTAGTACTATATGTATTATATATAGTATGCTGCCTCAGAGGATAACCGGAGACAGGAGAACTGCTAGAATGGTTGGGATCGGACTGATAAGGCCATCACAAGAGGATGGGTCCCATGTCCTACGTATGAATGTAGCAGGTTACACATGTAAGATGCCACTCTATTGGGCAATGCCACCCGAGTACAGCACCCAACTATCTCCAGTAGTGCCAGAGAGGATGTGCGCATCTGTGACCTGCTGCTCCATTCATTGGGGGCATATGAAACCCCTGTTTTTGAGATCAGTGAGGGTTGAAGGAGTTGGGGATCCACTAAAGTAACTGCTGTTCCCTATAGGCAGGGGTATAGCTATAGGTAGTGTAGTGGCAGCAGTCAGTACTGGGCCATGGACCCTGAGGGGGCCCCAAAGGTCCCTCTACTACATAAAATATAATACTATTGTAACTGGCACAAGGCTGGTAGGGCCCTTTTACAGATTTTGCACTAGAGCCCATGAGCTTCAAGTTACACCTCTGTTATGGGGATAGGCGATAACTTACCTGAATAATCCTAGTACTAGGAATTCTACTGTAGATAATAGTGAGATAGACAGGTATTAGGTAGATGGATAGATAGATAGATAGATAGATAGATAGATAGATAGATAGATAGATAGACAAATATATGGATGGATAGATAGATAGATAGATAGATAGAAAATAGATGGATAGATAGATAGATAGATAGATAGATAGATAGATAGACAAATAGATGGACGGATAGATAGATAGATAGATAGATAGATGGCTGTTCACTGATTCCAAAAACAAAGTGTCTGAAATCAAAGTAGCGACATTTCAGTCCCATCTGGGATCTTTCTCAAGACTAAAGACACTTTTTTGGAACCAGTGGAGGGCTTCCATTTTTTGCCTTTTGTCTGAATATAGGAAGTGGCCATCTTCCTTGGATTTGCACCCAGGTTATACTATAGATCGTACTGCTTTGAACTTTCCTATGATAGATAGATAGATAGATAGATAGATGCGGGAGATAGATAGATATGAGAATAGAGAGATATGTGATAGATAGATAAAAAGATAGATATGTGATAGATAGATAGATAGATATGTGATAGATAGATAGATAGATAGATAGATATGTGATAGATAGATAGATAGATAGATAGATATGTGATAGATAGATAGGAATAGATAGATAGATAGATATGTGATAGATAGATAGATGATAGATAGATAGATAGATAGATATTGTGATAGATAGATAGATAGATAGGTGTGATAGATAGATAGATAGATAGATAGATATGTGATAGATAGATAAATAGATAGATAGATAGATATGTGATAGATAGATTGATAGATAGATAGATAGATAGATAGATATGTGATATGATAGATAGATAGATAGATAGATAGATATGTGATAGATAGATCTAAACATAACTCATTGACTCGGTCTGGTCATAAGGTGAACGTGACCTTATACCATGATGGATACAAGTATTCTCCTTATTCCCAGAATTAGGTTGTTTCCTTAATACAAGAATTTTTAGTAGAATGAAAAAAAAAATATATCTATAGACGCAGAGGAGCGGTGTATTTAATTCTGCGCCGGTATGAAGTAATAGAGTACTCCTGTATCTATTACAGATGTAAAGAGATCTAGACTTCCCCAGGTTCCCGCAGCACATTGAAAGCCCTAACAAAGCTGGCCATAATAGACTCTTCCTGCCATTATCCATTCATCCAGTGTAATAAATGACTCGGCCACAGCATGCCATATACCACCCGGCCAAGATAACGGCTGAAAGGAGAAAATTAAATTTTGCTTTTGTTGAAACATTATGATTTATGTATTTGTAATATAAGCTGTGGTGGGCAATTGAAAAAAAAAAAAAAGCGATGGCGGCATATACTTCAGGGTTACTGATTGTAGCGCAGGCCACTTAAGCTACTAACGACAGCGCCGCCACTGCGTTTTTTTTTTTTTTTCTATTCTTTAATATAGAGAAATCTAAATTCACATTAACCTTAAATCACGTCGAGATGGATCAGTTTTAAAAGAGATTCAAGCGGTTATCTTAATAAAAAATATATACAAAAATATATTAAAAAAATATAAGCGTCCTATCTGTATAGAAAAAAAAAAGTGGAAAAATGTAAAAAAAAAAAAAAAAAAAATGATGAATGTGGGTACAGGAACCTGCATGCCATTTGTACTAGTTTAATCCTTTTTTTTTTTTCGGATGGGGGAGGCGAGGGGGAGGTAAAATAGATTGCCTGTAAGGACTCTTGGTAACATATTCTTCTAGATCGCTCATGACTACTATATCTAAATGAAGGAAAATAATTAAATTCTCTTACCTTACAAGGCGAGATACTGGAGCCCAATTGTCTCACCTTGTTATATGTAATATTTCAATGTGTCTCTTAATGCTATAATAAGTAGCCCCGGCTAAAATGCTGTAAGATAGAAATTAGTTTACTTATTCATCCTAAAGCCATATTTCATCTTCCTCATTGTCTGTGTAGCTGAATAATACTGGGGCCGTACGCTAATGCCTTGGAGCTGTATACTCTTCATGGATCAAATATCCAATGGGGAAGCATGTCGTGTCCTGTGGATGTAGCAGAGCTGAGTTTATCCATCAGGGTTATTTGTGGTTGTGACAATGATCTACTCTGCCGCCACCATTGTAGGGTATAGATAGGACAGAGTCTACACAATAAAGTAGTGTTACATAGGCTCCAAGGAGGTTACATAATAGCCAAGTAGCTATATGGAGCCATGGCTGTAGAATCATATGGATTCCATTGATATTACCCAGACTATTTTATTCCTTGTTGAATTGAACTCTGGCTTATGACCCTACCAAAAGGAGCCCTCTGTAGGGGGCATAGTGGAGGGTATAAGAGTGATGGCAAAGGGGCAGATCCTACTTTGCTCCCCAAATAGGTGTTTTGGGGATGTTCCTTGGCATTCCTGGGGCAGAACTTAACTCTAGATTTTGGTAAGGCTCCATTCAGATGACGTTTTTCACATCCGTTTAGCAGATCTGTTTAACGTATGCAAACGGGAAGATAACTGTTAAAAAAAACTGCCCTGTTTATGTTGTTTTTTTTGGACTGACACATAGGTATGGTATACTAAGTTTTTGTATCTGTCCAAAAAAAACAGGCAGAAATGGATCATTTTTTTTTTTTTTTTTTAACATTGCTCTCTATGTAAACAGTGGGCCACCCGTTTGCTTCTGTTTGCTTCCATTTTTTGCATCCAAAAAAAACCACAATGTTTAAACTTTGCATATTTTTGTAACCAATTCTGTGGGTAATCTGCATATTGGCATGCAATATAAGTAGTGAGTGTGCATACGTGTAAATCCTCATATGTACTGAGCATGCCTACAGTATATGTGCATTGATGTAAGTTGGGGGCATGCGTGTCTGCATCCATATAAATAGTGAGTGTGTGTATATGTGCAGCCTTATACTGTATGTAGTGAGCAGGACATATTTGAATTCATATATGTCAGGGGTATGCATAGGTCTGTATATATGTAAATAGGGAGTGCATATATGTGCATCCTTGTATGTAGTAGGCATGCTTACATTTGTGTCCAAGTATATAGTGAGTGTGCATACAGATGGGTCTATGAATATGGTGAATGTGCATACAGATGTAACAAATTTAACATGACTTTTAAGTGCATATATTTATTTTCATATATATTGTGGGTCATGCATGTGGGCATCAATAGAAGTAGTGAGTGTGCATATGTGTGTATCATATGTTTGTATCCTCATATATAGTGGTCATGCATATATGTGCATTCACACTCCTTATAAGTAGGGAGTGTGCATACTTATTTTAGTGTCTATGTATATTGTGTGGGCATGTGGGCATGCAGATGTGTTAATATATATTGTGAGTGTAAATGCAGTATATATATATATATATATATATATATATACAGTACAGACCAAAAGTTTGGACACATCTTCTCATTCCAAGAGTTTTCTGTATTTTCATGACTATAAAAATTGAAGATTCACACTGAAGGCATCAAAACTATGAATTAACACATGTGGAATTATATACTTAACAAAAAAGTGTCAAACAACTGAAAATATGTCTTATATTCTAGGTTCTTCAAAGTAGCCACCTTTTGCTTTGATTACTGCTTTGCACACTCTTGGCATTCTCTTGATGAGCTTCAAGAGGTAGTCACCTGAAATGGTCTTCCAACAGTCTTGAAGGAGTTCCCAGAGATGCTTAGCACTTGTTGGCCCTTTTGCCTTCACTCTGCGGTCCAGCTCACCCCAAACCATCTCGATTGGGTTCAGGTCTGGTGACTGTGGAGGCCAGGTCATCTGGCGTAGCACCCCATCACTCTCCTTCTTGGTCAAATAGCCCTTACACAGTCTGGAGGTGTGTTTGGGGTCATTGTCCTGTTGAAAAATAAATGATGGTCCAACTAAACACAAACCGGATGGAATAGCATGCCGCTGCAAGATGCTGTGGTAACCATGCTGGTTCAGTATTCCTTCAATTTTGAATAAATCCTCAACAGTGTCACTAGCAAAGCACCCCCACACCATCACACCTCCTCCTCCATGCTTCACGGTGGGAACCAGGCATGTAGAGTCCATTTGTTCACCTTTTCTGCGTCGCACAAAGACACGGTGGTTGGAACCAAAGATCTCAAATTTGGACTTATCAGACCAAAGCACAGATTTCCACAGGTCTAATGTCCATTCCTTGTGTTCTTTAGCCCAAACAAGTCTCTTCTGCTTGTTGCCTGTCCTTAGCAGTGGTTTCCTAGCAGCTATTTTACCATGAAGGCCTGCTGCACACAATCTCCTCTTAACAGTTGTTGTAGAGATGTGTCTGCTGCTAGAACTCTGTGTGGCATTGACCTGGTCTCTAATCTGAGCTGCTGTTAACCTGCGATTTCTGAGGCTGGTGAATTGGATGAACTTATCCTCCGCAGCAGAGGTGACTCTTGGTCTTCCCTTCCTGGGGCGGTCCTCATGTGAGCCAGTTTCTTTGTAGCGCTTGATGGTTTTGGCCACTGCACTTGGGGACACTTTCAAAGTTTTCCCAATTTTTCGGACTGACTGACCTTCATTTCTTAAAGTAATGATGGCCACTCGTTTTTCTTTACTTAGCTGCTTTTTTCTTGCCATAATACAAATTCTAACACTCCATTCAGTAGGACTATCAGCTGTGTATCCACCTGACTTCTGAACAACACAACTGATGGTCCCAACCCCATTTATAAGGCAAGAAATCCCACTTATTAAACCTGACAGGGCACACCTGTGAAGTGAAAACCATTTCAGGTGACTACCTCTTGAAGCTCATCAAGAGAATGCCAAGAGTATGCAAAGCAGTAATCAAAGCAAAAGGTGGCTACTTTGAAGAACCTAGAATATAAGACATTTTCAGTTGTTTCACACTTTTTTTGTTAAGTATATAATTCCACATGTGTTAATTCATAGTTTTGATGCCTTCAGTGTGAATCTACAATTTTTATAGTCATGAAAATACAGAAAACTCTTGGAATGAGAAGGTGTGTCCAAACTTTTGGTCTGTACTGTTATATATATATATATATATATATATAGTGATATACATAAATATATGTAAATGAATATATGGGATCACGTGACCTTTATGTAAACCATTAGGGATATATAAATACATCAGAGGTACATGAAATAAAACCAAACCCACTTCTTTACCCCTCTTGTTATGTGGGTTTTGGTAACTCTTCATGCATATTGCTTTGGTGAACTCTCAATTATCTTCTAATGAACAGCTACATGGGGATCTACATATTAGTTTCCTGTACTGGCATTTATTTACATCAATTAGCGGCCCCTGGAAACAGATTAGCTATGTAAATTACCGGTGGAGGGCACAGACATGTCTAATTACAAAGTGCCTAATTACATGTCTAATTACTACTTACTAGATAACCCGGCCTAATCATTTCCAATATATCGTCTGTGACTTGTCATTCCTGCTTAAGAAATAATATATTTTATACACACCGTATATACTGGAGATCCTTTACTTTATATTGGTAATATTATTTCTAGCGAAGATCACAATCACCAAGAAACAAGAAAGCTCTCTAAAGTTCCCAGGTAAGACATGGTGGGTCCTCTGCCAAAGCCAAATAGTGCTTTAATAATACAGCAGTAAAATGCCTACATAATGCAGTTGTAAAATACCGAAATAATCCCGCCACACAATGCTCATATAATGCTTCCATATGGTACTCAACTGTGTTCATATAACCCTGTCATAGATAAACCAAAATACCCCACTACATAGTAATCAAATAATGCTGCCATATGGTGATCAAATAAAACAGTCATACAAAGCCTACATAAAACATCAATAGATAGCCCAAAAAAACACAGGTACAGTGTTCAAATAATACCGCGCTACTGCCTCTATATAAAACTGCCCTAATAATAGATAGATAAGTAGATAGATAGATATTAAATAGATAGATATGAAGTAGATAGATGATAGATATGAGATAGATATATAGATGGATAGATAGAAAGATAGAAAGATAGATATATAGATAGATATGAGATAGATAGATGATAGATAAATATGAGATAGATAGATATGAAGTAGATAGATAGATAGACAGATATGTAGATAGATAGTGATAGATAGATACATAAATAGATAGATAGATATGAGATAGACAGATAGATAGATAGATAAATAGATATGAGATAAATAGATATGAAGTAGATAGATAGATAGGGGATAGCTAGATAGACAGATATGTAGATAGATAGTAGATAGATAGATAGATAGATAGATAGATAGATAGATAAATAGATTTGGCTTTTTGCCACAAATTTATTAAAATGTCACACGTTGGTTCATAAATATGTCGCATTTGCAGTTCACAAACGCTTTTTGGTGTATTTCGTGAAGCCAAATTATAAGTGTGTCCGCACCAAAAGTTTGTGACTTTTTAAAAACATTGCATATAGTGAGATAGTCATGCACCTATGCACCAGCAAAACCAAGCCCACATTACAAGTCATTGAAAACAGGATCATTAGGTTTAAAACAATAAAAAAAAAAATGGGGCACACACATAATAAATTATGTGCAACCAATAAACAAGTTGCAAAATAGGAAAAAATACATCAAAATTCTGCCTGAAAATAATATATAATAACACAATAGAGCTGTACAATGTCTAGATAATACTGCAGAATACTGTTGTAGAATACCTAAATAACACCACACTTTGCTCAAATTATACTTCCATACAGTGCTCAAATAACACCGCTCAAGGTAGAGAACAAATATTCACTAATATTTTCTTCACTCCACAATGATGCAATATAAACCTTGTTGTGATCTGATAGTTATATGGGAGCATGGTGCCCAATAAGAGGGGCCTCAACATGACCTCGTATTGTCCATAGTCTGTCGGAGGCAGACCACTAAAATAGATACTGTTGACGATAATGATGTCCCTTGTTTATATTCTAAAAGCGGGGACCAAAAAAGTTATGCGTGCAGGACTCCGATGCAGATGTGAACGTAGTTGTTTATGTTGATGGTGGGAACGTTCATGCAGTATCAATAAATTCACCATCACTTGGTGGCCAGTTTTTATCTTATGGGTATAGCCAGCCTTACCTGCAGAGATAGTACTTGCACTTGAACCCCACATGAAAAGGCGCCATATTGTAAATGGGACAGCATAGTTGGGGGCCCTTTCACCCATGAACTAGGGGCCCTTTAATCTGTTTTGCATAGGATCCCGGCGCTTCCCATTACTCCCCACACTTCATTAGCAGGTTATTGCGGCTACATATTCCCTGAGAGATCAACTCATTTACCGCTTGTTATTATGTGTTCTCTGCTTTCTGCGGTTTTACTATATTAATTAAGGATTAATTAGCCATCTATTAAAATGTTCCGACCTAAGGATGGCTCCGCTCAGCAGCTCATTACCGCAGCAGCCAAGGGAGAATATATTCCAGAATGGAATAAGCTCTTCCAAATGGTTGTATTTCACACTAATAGGGGTGTAATAACACAGATTGAGTTATCAATAGGCGATCAAAAGTATTGATGAAGCCACAAAGTTAAGGCCGGGCCCGTCTATGAATTATATACCTCATTAGGCAAACACACTTTTGCTATTTAAACATTTAACTTCTCTAAATCAACTATTTTCTGCTGATTTTTCCCCAAAGTGTAAGATGAAGATAAAGCAATTACTGTGATAATTGTGTGTGATTTATACATGGATAATGGTCCTGTGCTGATAGGAGACTTAATAAGACTGAGAGCAACACCGTACTTAAAAGGCAAGTATTGTGGCTACTTTTAAAGGAGACCTTTCATTATCTCCACCAACTCCAGTTCTTTAAATCCTTTAATTGTCTCTGCTCCACTGATTCTGGCGCAGTTGGAATTTTTTCTCTAGCCCCCACCGTTCCTGAGCAATCAGTTTTGTTGCCCTAGATCATAATTAGGCTTCTACTGTCGGGTGGGTGGAGTCAGGCAGGAACAGGAAAGAGGTGTGATTCAGAGCTCTGACACTGTTCACTTCTGATTGGATAGTGTCAGAGTGATCAGAATCTCGCCCCCTTCTCCGATCCTGCCTGACACCACTCACCTGATCTTAATGGGGTTGTCCAAGATATACAGATTTGATCAAGAAGGCCAGGGAAGGTGTGAAAAAAACAAAAAAAAAACATACTCATCTTCACCAGGTGCTCCGGTGTCTTCCACCATGATTCGGTTTTGCTGCTCCTGGAGTCTTCCTCCAGGCGGAAGTCCTCGCCTCACGTGACCTAAGTAAAGGAACCGGGACGTCACTCGCATACGTCACCTGATGTCCCGGTTCCTGCCCTTCATCAATACAGAGTAGGGGTAGGGTACTTGTTGGTTAAGTGAGATGCCATTGAGGAGATCTAGCTGGTGTATCAAATGTTACTGGCAATGCTCCCTGGGAAATAATGCTAATTAGTTCTCCTCCAAAAGTAAGAAAACTGTCTCTCTACTTTAGTGTTCATGCCTCTAATCAGTACAGAACAGGGTACTGGTTGGCTGGATAAGAGGCCTTTGATACAGTTCTGGGGGAAGAGGGTCAGGCTTGAGATGTGGCGCACTTTGCGGGCTGTTAAGCTTGTAACAGCTTCAGTGACCCCCCTATAAACTGTGGCAAAAGACAGCATGAACAGTGACAACAGAGTACCTCCTATAAACAACACTTTGTATAGACTACACCCACAAACAATGGCAACATAGTTAGGTAGAATCAAGGGTGTAACTAAAGATTCATGGCCCTGGTGTAAAAGCTCACAACCATCAGCTACGTCCCATCTATACATTTAGCAGCACTTATGTTTCTTTTCTCTATCTGGGTCCAGACCACCATGAAGACTTGTTCACAATATGCCTGTGCACACAAGCTTCCTCTCAGTCACATCCCCTGTCAGTGCCCCCCCACAAAGTAATTGTGCACCCATAGAATCTTTCTTTGACTATATGCTGCTGACCAACTCTTATTTTTGCCATTAAAAGGGTTCATGTTTTCTTTTCTGACAGGGGAAGGCTGTGTATCATAAATCTTCTCACTCCAGTTCACCAGAGGGCATGAGGAATACATTTACGATGCACAAGAAATCAGAAAGGAGATCAAAGAAGTTAAAGTAGCCCAAGTGTGTTAAGGTGAGCTGAATTCTGGGCCTGGCTGCAGCTGCCACCACAGTGACGCCTATTGTTACACCAGATAAAAAATAAAATTCTGTTTGCCTGCTGCATCGAAAAATGGAGAGGCAGACATCTAAAGCAGCAGTTATGCAGAGAGCCCCAGTGACTATAATGTGGTCTGTTGGGTGTCCATCATCTTTGAAGAGGACCTTTTATGTCCTCAGCAATGTGCGGTATTATATACCACTAGACAGCTCAGAGTCATCGCGGTAAGGAACGTCCCCTCTGACAATACAAGGCTATGTTAGAGTACAGTCAGGGGGCATTCCTCACAGCCCAGAGATGACGCTAGGTTGTAAGACCGCCCTTCTGACAGTGGGACAGTTCGGCACTGATATCTCCACCACCGGGGAACACACCGGGTGCTGAATTCAGTGCACTGATGACTTTCTACTGGTATCTAATACTGCAGATTGATGAGGACATGAGGTCCTCTTTAAACTGAAAGCGGCGGAGGAAAAAGACCTTTGTGCAGGACTTTTTCCTCCGATGATTTTCGGTGGACTCTGACACAGATGTGAACCTGGCCCTATTCAGTAGACTCTCGGATCAGGTGAGAAAACAGACTAGTACAGTTTTGTAGAAGTACTGCGGCCAACCAGGACTATGTATGAGGCTTCCTGCAGAGTTGAACTGAAGCTGATGCATTAAGGAAGCAGAGCCAATAAAATGTACCGCTAACTCCTGTAAATCCCCTTGACATATGCTTTCCAGGTTCTCGTCCTTCCCTAATAAAAGGTGGCATGTGTCTCTCTCCATTCTCTCTCCTGCTACTAAATAATCATCAATTATCCCAAAGCGGAACCCAACCCCTGACAACCAATTGCAACCTGCTCCTTGAAAGGTTTTGTCCCCCCCCTCCACCATGAGTGGGACACTTAAGTGTGCTAGAGTTATATCTTATTCTATGAATTCACCCCCCACTTCTCGCCAAAGGAGTCACATAAAAGAATTCATTTGCATAGCCAGCAGTGGGCCTGAAAGCCGAGCGTAAACTTTTTTTTTTTTCTGAATGGTTAACCAGACTGCGATTGAATAGAGATCTGCAGGAGAGCGGACAATAGAGAAGAAATAGCTTATCTCCAAATACAACTACAAATGATACCGAAATAAATTATAAAAGTCTATTTGGATACATTGACTCCGAATAACAGATGTTAAACCTTTTGTACGAGAGGAAATGCTTCTCGCTTCTTTCTCTATGATTCGCCTTATCTAGAGACCAGCAATTGTAACGATTAAAGATAAAAACAGATATTTTATGTATAAAAAAAAAATCCTAAAGCGGGAACCAATTTATTTTATTTTCTTAACTAAAATCATCTAGTCTTTATGGAAGCCCAAAAAATTGTGAGAGTGTCCTTAAAGGGAGTCTATCAACAGAACTCAGCATATCAAGCCAACCCAAGATATGGATAGGTAAGGGTCACCTGAATCAAACCCTTGTGAATCGGTGTCTCCGTTACCCTAATATAATATTTGTTGCCACTTATCTCTTAGGACCAATGGCAACGCCCCCGTTGCAGCAAAGAGCTCATTTGCATATTGACAAAAATGATAACGGAGGTGTCAATTCACCTGTTTGATTCAGGTGACCCTAACCTATCTGTAGGGCTGGGTTCTGGTGACAGATTCCTTTTAAATGGTGTGTCCTATTACAATAAGGACCATATCAGGCATATGGGTGTCATAGAAGGGGGCCAAGTTAGAGCAAAGAGTATCTTCAGCTTGGGAGGACTCAGGGCAACCATGAATTATATGGTCATAAATTAAAGGGGAGGCCCAGCAGAGGTGAGGGAAGGTGAGTGTAAATGTTTTATTTTTTACACCTCCCCTGGGCCTCCACCTATTATACTCTGGAGTCTGAAGAGACTCCAAATTACAATAATTTCACTTCTGTTTCTATCCAAACAAGTTCAGCCCGAAACAAATCTTTGGGCTGAACTGTCCAAATCCGAAACAAAACTAATGTTCAGAGGTTCGCCCATCTCTAGTGCCGTGTAATACCTCATGTATCCTCTAGTGGCCACTGTAGGAAAAATGTGCGGCTGCTTCTCTCTTCAGTGTCATCTGATTGCCATAGATTTCAGCTGCTAGAACTGTGACGGTGGCACTTCTGGCTCCGAGACAACTGCAAGTAGCTACATTTTGGCAGAAGGCATGAGTGCTTACATGGCCTCTTTTATAACATTTATATGTCCTAAAAGATATAATACTTATACCTTTTTTTTTTCGCTTCTATGGGTTGTATGAAGCTATAACGATATGTTCACACATAGGCAAAGATTGAAGAGTCCAGCTAGATCTTGCCATGGATTCAGAGGCATGAGACTCTTAGCTGATCAGCCCCATTCACAGCGAGTTGGAAGCCATGTGTGAACGGCCCCATAATACTATAGTGTGCATAAGGCCTACCTTCACATTTTATATAGGATTTATCCTTGAAATGTTAAATTGTTGCTCAAAAGTGGAGTTTATTTGATTTTTTTTTATTGTCTGTATCAAATGCTATATTATTTGCCTGGTTTCTATGGCAATATTTGGCCTGCTTCGCGAATAGAATTCCAGAACTGCAGTAAAGACTGACTCTAATACATGCAGAATGTAGAACATGCCTAACAATGCTGATTTCCATGCCATATTATATCTGTCATATGTAGCATTAGTCACATGCTTAACCCATTAGCCCTCAGTGTGGTGCAGGCAGTGCACTGGATGGCAAGCTCTATGCTTCCTGCTATAATAGACAGATGATTTGCTTTGATCTGTCACTGAGTCGTGCTGAGTCAAATATCATAATCCTCAGTGACACCGCCATCTCATTGCTACAGACACAATGCGGGGGGAAACATCTCATGTCGCTATACAAACAGGTCACACAGTAACGCAGGCCTCCTGGTGCCCGCTGGGCTAATGCCGCCCTTGTTATGCTAATTGCTCCTTTCATCCTCTTGCTGTGTTGGAAAAGTAAAACGAGGGCTAATTAGTAACAATTACACACAATTGTCTCACCACAAAGGGAAAAATTCTCTGTGCTTTTCATTGGCAAAAATTCCTGCAATGTCCCCTGTAGGTTCATCCTCATGAGAAATGATCCCCAGATCTCCAGCTAATGATCATCTCTTCGTCATATTTCATCTGGGCTCTGATTGGTTAATCGAACGTCGTTTTGACCGGTAATTGAACCGTGACTATAGAAATTGAGCCCACTGCCCTCAAAGAGGGTCACCCATGTGCTAATATGAATGTATATGCAGCAATAGTCTTTTTTAATGGGTTAATTTTCCCCCCCGCTTATCTTATTGGAATAGCTATCTGGGCACCAGTAGGTATACACTTAGTATTGGTATAGGGCACTGGGCATCGGATAGATGGTTCAGTAGTCCAATGAAATGGGGCTTTCCCTCCTTTTTCCTGCAGGTAAGGTCAAAAAGTATTTGGACCCCAATCTCTAGCATCCCAGTGGGGCCATAGCTCTGCTCAGTTTTTGGGACAAGAGTGTTTGGAATTTGGGAATTTACACCCTGCTGCTTGGGGAATTGCAGGTGTTTTTGTGGAAGGGAAAAAGAGCACACTTTTTAAAGGGTCTGCCTGAACTTGAGAGACCCTGACTGACCCCAGGGAATACTATAACAAAGCCTCAGCTCCTGATTGTGCCCCCATTTTATGGAAGATTTGCTGTTGTTTACCTGCCTTACTTCATTCTTGTTTCCTGAGTCCTTAATCTCGGATTACCATCTAGGGCACCCCAACCACCATCAGGCTCAGGGAGACTACAGGCAGTGTACTGATACTGAGTTGGGGATACTGCTACCATTACCATCTACACTGCAGGCCCTCTTATCACTTGTTGCTCCACCCCCTGTGAGTACCAGAGTACTAGTGGTGCCGACTAAAGCCACTATGACCATGGAAACTACCAACTACTACTCCCATCCTTCCTGCCTTCCTCCACTGCATATCTGCTCTGAGACTTGGAGTCCTCTGGTCCTCTGTTTGCCAAGTAAGCTTGCTCAGCTATTATTCTTATATATGTGAATGGAGAGATAAGGATATTGATGGCCTATCCATCCATATCAGATAGTTGGGGTCTCGACCTTAGGCACCTCATGGCATGAATGGTCTATCCTGTGGTTAGTACGGTCCAAATTTCTTATCTTGCATAAGGTTGTGAGTGTGTACTCATATAAACCTTCCACAGTGCATTTCACCATCATCAATTTATGGGGGGCATTTAGTGGGTGCTATACATGTCCTAATCTAGAGGGTACTGCTCGATGTATCTGAACCCTATTGAAGTATGTAGTCTTGAGCTGAAAACTTGGGAACATCTGCTGCACATGCTTACATGAACAAAAACAAATATAGAAGGGGGCCCCATATCAATTATGAAAATGGGACCCATTTTGGTGCAGGTTTATGCTGCTTTAGTTTGAAGGGCTTATTGTTTGTTTTCCCTCACCAAGTCCATTTTATGACCATTGGGCCAATTCCCCATCCTTTGACTGCAAACAAAACAGTTCCTCTGGGGCGGGGCTTCCTACAGAGATTATTATCACCCTATAGCAAACGGTATGGGGGTCTCCCAAGACCCCACAGTAGCCACATAGGCTACCTCTATGTTATATATTATGTACTCTACATAGTAAGGTTTTCCAGTTCGATAACTTATAGTCAGCGTTAGAAAGTCGCCATAAGGTTACAACACCAAGGGTAAATTTGGCAAGTGCGTTTATCAAAAAGAACGCGTTCCACGCTCATTACGGTCAAAGCACTTCACAATATGAAACTTACCCGTACGATATCATTAATGCAACTTGCTGTGGAGTCATCAATTGTCTTCCTCTTGTGTCTGAATCTATGTGTAATTTTCCGAGATAAGGGATATTAGCTGCACTGTACGCCGTATATCCCGAATGCTACATCAATGTCTACATTCAAGTGCCCTCAGCAAAATGTTTTTATTGTCTTATTTATATATACGGCTAATATATACAGGTCATTGGGCATTACCAGGGGCGTGCGGCATTTTTTCTGCAACTGCAGTGGTTTTCTTATTTCTTGAGGGGGCAATTTCAGAAAATGATCCAGATTATAAAAGACAAAGAAAAATTATCGATGTCCAACCATGGCCAGTCTTCTGTGGTCATAGCTTTTGTAGAGACCGCAGTGTTTCGATGCGTACTGCAACCTCTTCACTTCTCACCAAGCACAGCACCATACATCATATAGTGGCTGTGCTTGGTATTGCAGCTCAACCCTTTAAACAATCAAATCCTGGCTTCCTGCAGCCACCTCTGGGGGGCATACTGTCTTCAAATGGGTGATGTATACATCTGTATTCATTAAGGTCCCCCTAGTGGTGAGTGCAGGTAAAGGGAAATGTATAATTTTAAAAAGACAAGACAAGATCTTAATCTTTTCTTGTTCGACCTATAGGACTGTTCATCCTGGTCCACCTGGTTCACCAACAATATGAAAAGGATAGCTGAAGTGTTCTACAAAACAATATACCAGTCTTGATCGACAACCACTATAAGTAAGCACTGTAATACAGCCATGGGTAGTTGTCATTCTTTCTCACATCTGAATACAATATAGTCAAGTTGTAAATGATGTAAATGTATCAAGTATTTTCTCAGAAATTTTTACAGAGGTGAACTATCTAGTAGGTTAGTGCTCATGTGACCTTTGGTGAATCTCTGACCAGTGTGACCACCCATGACTGACCTAATCATGCGGAGAAAATTTATTTTGTTAGAAAATTGAGCTCTCTCATGGAAGAAGATAAATCAGGCGACAGAACAATGTCAATACGTCCTGACTGATGAAAGATTTATGCAGGACAAACATCATAAGCCTAAATATACTGCAATTATACACTATCATATCTATCTATCTATCTATCTATCTATCTATCTATCTATCTCATATCTATCTATCTATCTATCTATCTCATATCTATCTTCTGTATCTCATATCTATCTATCTATCTATCTATCTATCTCATATCTATCTATCTATCTATCTATCTATCTCATATCTATCTATCTCATATTTATCTATCTATCTATCTATCTATCTATCTATCTCATATCTATCTATCTCATATCTATCTATCTATCTATCTCATATCTATCCATCTATCTCATATCTATCTATCTATCTATCTATCTATCTATCTCATATCTATCTATCTATCTATCTATCTATCTCATATCTATCTATCTATCTATCTATCTATCTATCTATCTCATATCTATCTATATATCTATCTAGCTCATATCTATCTATCTATCTCATATCTATATATCTCATATCTATCTATCTATCTATCTATCTATCTATCTATCTCATATCTATCTATCTATCTCATATCTATCTATCTCATATCTATCTATCTATCTATCTATCTATCTCATATCTATCTATCTATCTATCTATCTATCTATCTATCTATTCTATCTATCTCATATCTATCTATCTATCTATCTATCTATCTATCTCATATCTATCTATCTATCTATCTATCTATCTCATATCTATCTATATATCTATCTATCTATCTATCTATCTATCTATCTATCTTATCTATCTATCTATCTATCTCATATCTATCTATCTATCTATCTATCTATCTATCTATCTATCTATCTATCTATCTATCTATCTCATATCTATCTATCTATCTATCTCTATCTATCTATCTATCTATCTATCTATCTATCTATCTCATATCTATCTATCTATCTATCTATCTATCTATCTATCTATCTACTCTATCTATCTATCTATCTATCTATCTCATATCTATATATCTCATATCTATCTATCTATCTATCTATCTCATCTCATATCTATCTATCTATCTCATATCTATCTATCGTCTATCTATCTCATATCTATCTATCTATCTATCTATCTCATATCTATCTATATATCTATCTATCTATCTATCTATCTATCTATCTCATGTCTATCTATCTCATATCTATCTATCTATCTATCTATCCATATCTATCTATCTATCTATCTATCTATCTATCCATATCTATCTATCTATCTATCTCATATCTATCTATCTATCTATCTATCTATCTATCTATCTATCTCATATCTATCTATCTCATATTTATCTATCTATCTCATCTCATATCTATCTATCTATCTATCTATCTATCTATCTATCTATCTATCTATCTATCTCATATCTATCTATGATTAGTAATACAGATGAGGTATATGATCACAGGACTCTGCACTTTAGCTTCTATTTAATAATCACTATGACTGTTACTCTTCTTACTCTTTCTGCTGCCATCTGGTGGAAAGATACATTTACATATAAGACTGTAGCGGAGATGTATTTGCATGTTATTCTTTGTATAGTATATAACATAAGGTGGAGTTATTGATGAATTGCTGCTAATGGACATATAAAAACACTAAGAGTGTATTCAGATGGTGCAGTCAAATAATTTTTTTTTGCCAAGATTGCTATGAAATTATGGCAAAACTGCACTATTTTGTTGTATTTTTGCAAATAATCTTGGGCATAAAACTGCAATTTGACCGCACTGTGTAAATGTAATCTAAGGTTTTAAGGTTAGGTCATCAATATTAAGCTCCTGGAAACCCCTTTAAGGGAGATTAGAGGTGTCTGGCAGCAGATTATTCCCCCCTATCTACTGAGAACACATACCATCTCACTGAAATGAGTGTGACTGTGTGTGTGAGCATCGGAAGGAATCACAGCTGTCAGACAAATGAGCATGCTAGCAGCCTAAAGTCTATGACTAGAGATTGGCGAACCTTGCGAGATTCATTTACCAAATAGTGAGGTTTGTCTGCTTCTCATTTCCGATAGAACCTGTTAGGTCCAAGATGGAAGTGCTACTATTATACTCTTGGTTCTCTCTACCTTGCAGTGTCTGGTGCTTCATCCTTGTCCTCTTCAGTTGTCTTCTGGCACCCTGGGTGACAGGTCAAGTGAGGCCTTTGATATTAAAGGGGTTGTCCGGGCTTAATTCTTTTATGGCCTATCCTCAGTATAGACCATAAATACCTGATCAGTAGGGGGTCGTCACCCGGCCCTCAGACCAATCAGCTTGTACGTAACACTTACTTCTGACGCCCATCATGTACATGGTACAGGGCCGGAAGCAGAAAGCTCCATGTTCTCTATCGCGGCCAAGCACCGTCACTGCAGCTCAGCTCCCATTGAAGTCATGAAGACTGCTCCGTAAAGCTGATCGGTCTATGGGCCGGGTGTTGCCCTCCTACTGATCAGGAATTTATGGCCTATCCTGAGGATAGGACATAAACAAATTAAACCTGGACAACCCCTTTAATATCAAATAACCCACCTGACCTGTCACCCAAGGGGCCAGAAGACAACTGAAGAAGACCAGGATGGAGCCAAGAAGACTAGGATGGAGCCCAGGAGAGCCGAGGGAGGGATTACTATGTTTTTACTATATTTCTGCACCTCTCCTCGGCCTCTGCTTATTGTACTCTCAAATCTGACAAGATTTGATTTGAACAATGATGGTGAACCCCCAAAATTTTCGATTTGGTCAAACCCAAAATTTTTGGAAAATTTGTAACAAATCCATCCATTGCAAACTGGCTTGTTCATCTCTATCTATGGCCAGTCTTAGAACATTAAGACCTAGACTAATCCCTACTATTATTTCTTGGCGTTCTCCTATCCTCAGTCTCAAGAAACACAACAAAAGCCGCTCTTTCTTCCCCGACCACCACCACATTTATTTCAGTCGCGGGACAACAAGCAGTGGGGTGTGAACATAATTAGGAAAAATGCAGATTCTAGGCTGGAATCACGTTCCAGTTCGGCCCCTTTAAATTAAGCCAGAAGAAAGGACAGCACATTTATAATTTAGCGTGTCCTGGACGGGGGGGTGCGCGGGGCCGGGGGGAGGATCTTCTTTAATTACAGCTTCACAGTAATACAATGAGAAATGAGTAGGCAAGAGAGTTCTGCTGGAATGAGACATGATAAATCAGTTTGTCCAGGAAGCTCGCTTAAGTCAAATCTATCATGCCATTCAGCAAAGCGCTATCTTTCTTATTTCAATAAGGAAATCTCATGGAGAAATTTTAATTGCATGCGATTAGGTGAAAGTCAATGCGCCTTAATGAGGAAAGTGAAACCCGCATTTTTTTTTCCCTTTATCTTTCAGCTTTGAGTTCTCGAGGATTAACACCAGATGATTCGGCCTTAAATTGCACTCTTTTTTTGCTCATTTGTTTGAGAGATGTAGATTTTTAGGTCATTTAAAAGGCTTCAGCTCCTTCTCGATTCTTCATTTCTGGAAGCACGGAGGCCAAGAGAAGAGGAAAAAAAAAAAAAAAAAGAAAAAACATTCCAATTTTCGAGTCATCTATTGTCAAGGGTGACTGAATGGCAGCCTGCAATTATATGATTTCATTGTAATCCTTTCAGCAGGGAAGAGGCTGGTTCACAGTTGCCTGGCGTAGAAGATTGGCGTTGCCAGCTGATTAATTTACAAACTTTTTCAATGACAGACAATGGAAACATGTGACATTGACAAGTTTCGAATTTGTGGCCGAGTTGTTTTGTAATTGGAGTGTGCGGCTCTTGGGGATCGCAGTGATGTTAGTTTTGCAAGCTGCGTTTCCATAACTTAGAGATACCAGGGCATGTTCATGAATAGTGTTAGATTGGTGCCCCTAATTTTTTGGGATGCCCCAGTTTTGGCCAAGTACTATAAATTGTTGTGTACCCATCAAGAATTATTTATGGTTTGGTATGGGTCTCCTCACACTTGTCTACTGTGGTCTTATCCTTCAGAAAATGTTGATGCTCAGGCTACACGATTTGTCATACTCCATGTGAAAATGACCCAAAAATATCACTCAGATTACCATTCACCTCCTGAACCAAGTCTAATATTGATGCTAATACAAATTTGAATCAAATTTCTACTGGATTTCCTAAAAGTTCAGATTCCAACAAGTCCGAAACTTTCGGAATTAGTTTCTGATGGATTACTTAACATGGCAGCACACTATTTAACCAGTAAATTACTTAATAGTTAAAGGGGTTTTCCGAGACTTAGTAATTGATGACCTAACCTTAGGACCCCCACGGATCTGACCTATCCAAAAGATGAGGAAATCAATTAAAGAGCAGTGCCTTCTGTGAATGCAGGCACTGTCCAGCAATTCATTTGGATGTGCTCAGTGCAGGGACTCCTTTGAAGCTGAAGGAGTCTCTGTGTTAATTGCTGGTGGTGTGCCAAACCTTCATTTTACTATTGGGGTATTACCACTCCTTCCCAGTTCCATATAATTCTCAGTTTTGTCCCTTTGTAGCAAGGCAAGCATTTAATGACGGTCAACTGAAACTAATCACTGGACCTAAAAAAATATCTGAATTGCACAACATAATCTCACAGTGTGTGGTTTCTTCTGATATTTGTAAGCCTCCATTTCTGGCACACCATACACCTTTGATAACTAAGCTTTCAGCCAACAGTTTTTCTCTACCCCCTACCTTAACTATGTTCAACTCAGCTTGGCTGAGCATGCATGTGTTTTGGGAACAGAGGCCTTAGGCTAGATTCATATGACTGAGTTTCCTCTGTGTGCATGCCAGATTTACTGGCCTGAGCATCATGCCGAGAGAGGGACTTCTAGCATTATAGTTACCTATGTTGCTAGGAGTCCCTACCTCCCAGCGCCATACTGTCTTGCACTATAATCATTATGGGACAGTATGTAGCTTGGAGGCAGGGACTCCTACCATCCATAGTGACGTCCCAATACTTCTTTCCCCTGACATTATTTGTCAAGTTAGAATGACTAAGCCCCCATACACATAAGATAGTTGACTGGTCAACTTGGATGACTTTGCTGTAATGTGTATGGGCATTTGAAGGCCTAGAGCAATGTATATGGGACAACAAGTATGGCTGGTGTGGGACCATCCCTTTATCCAAGCCAGAATTCCTGTGACACCATATTTTATGCATACCTGCCTTCTTTGACTCAATGAGGTTTCAGTATATCTAGTTCTGAGAACTTCCAGAGATAAAACTTTAGTAGTTTGGCGTAATGTTACGATACAAGTTTTTTGCACAAATAATGCCATATAACAGTACTACACAACCCCCACATAATAGAGCCATATAGTAAACACATTGCTATATAGTGCTCAAACTCCTACTGCCATACTGTGACCAATGTCATGTTGTAGTCATGATATAGATTTGTGACAAGATGCCAGAAAGATTCTGTTAGAACGAAACATGTAGGTAAAGACTGAAACCCTAAATGAGGGAGACATCCAGGCAGTTGTCACTTTTGCTCCTACAGCAATCTTTTGCTCTGATGAATGATACCATGTTAGCATTTTGTTTTAGAGTGAATTCACACATGGCAGGTTTATTGCAGAGATTTCTGTGACCATTCCATTCATCTGAATTGAGCTTCCGGAAATCCAAATTCATGCCACAAAAAACCTCCCATTCAGGTCAATGGAATTGATTTCTGCATCAAATCTGTCACTTGTGAATTATCTCTTATAAGTTGTACTTTTATATTTTGCCAATATACTGACTAAAATAGTAGGTTAGAGGAAGTCTATCAGGTCCAAAATGCTTCCAAGCCAATAATAGTGCCATATAGGGGCCTTTAATAGGAGCATAAACCGATGACGCAATGCAGAGATAATAATCTTTTTATGGATATGCAAATCAGCTTGCAAGTGCACAGGAGGCGGGGCCTGATTTGCTTACAAACAGCCGTGAGGCAGGTGGAGACTGAACATATCAGTCTAAAAGGGGTGAAAGCAATTTTAGAAGACATTCGGAGCACTTGCAGCCATCTATAGGCAAATCTGGTAAATTAGGCCCCACCTCTGATGCACTTGCAGGCTGATTTGCATATGAATAACAAGATGATTATCTCTGCATTGCTTCATTGGTTTGTGACCACACATGAATGTTTCTGCTCCTATTAAAGGCCCCTATTTGGCACAGTTATTGGTTTTGGTGGCATTTTACACCTGACACATTCTCTTTAATAATCTAGAGTCCATCCTATAAATCTGTAATGGGGGAGGGGGGGTCTGCAGTTTAGCACAAGCCTGTATATGGAAAATATGGAAAATGCACTGGGAATTTAACTCTTTAATTTCCATATTACCCACACTGCAGTGAAAACACAGATTTTGTATTATTTATTTCATTTTAGTGTTATATTAGAACAGAAGACCTATTTTGTTTTCAAAAACTGAGGCATTTTACCATGTAATGCTAAAAGTACAAACGTATACATCCCTACACCAAATATACGGTAAGTTACTGTAGTTATATGTGTTGTGGATGTCACATTTGTGCGTCATGTGACCAACATAATTAGAAAAATGTCTTCTGTAAATTGCATTTTAACATTTTTTTTAAACTTTTTAAAAAATTCTTTGCTTTACTTGTTTAATTCTTTTTACATTTTTTATTTTTGGTATGTCATACTTTATGTAAAATATTAAAACCGAATGACAACTGCCTGTCTTTTGCTGATATGATGAACATATTCTCTTGTGCTGTACATAGATTGTCATCTGTCACATTTGGGGCTCACAATCTAAATTCCACATTATCCTATCTGTATGTTTTTGGAGTGTGGGACGAAAACTCCATTCAGGTGTTACCCTTGCTCTTAGGACCCCATCACTGTAAAGCAACAGTGCTAACCACTGAGCCATGTTATTAATGCTATTAGTTTATGGTATTTATTATTACTATATTATAATCACATTATCATTAATATATTGTTTTTATTTCGAATATATGATCACATTATTATTATATAATATATTATATTTTATTTGTATATTATTAATATGTTATTATTTTTATTACTACTATATTATTGTAAATTATTATCGTTATTTGTATATCATTTTTATTATTATTATATTATTACATTATTTTTGTAATTAGTATATTATTTTTATTACTTCTATATTATTATTTATCAGTAAACTATTTTTATTACTACTATGTTATTACATTATTTTTATTCTATATATTATTATTTATTATTATATTATTTTTATTACTACTATATTATTGTTACATTATGTTTGTAATTATATTATTTTTATTCTATATTATTATTTATTGATATATTATTTTATTTCTACTACATTATTTTTGTAATTAGTATATTATTTTTATTGCTAAATTATTGACATTGATATTATTATATTATTGTTACTATAATGTTATGATTAATATTACACCTTTTTTTCCCCATACACTTCCATGTCTCAATGAAATTGTAATTTGCCCATAGCCTACACTCCGGTTCAATCCCTGTCTGCTTCCTTGTCCTGATCATTCATACAGCGCTTACACGGTAAGGCCTAGTGTTTTCCTCTGCCGCTGTATATATGTATATTCCACGCTCCCTTGCTGGTAGATGCAGGCTATTTAAATGCTCCATTGGAGAGGGATTAAAGTTTATGCAAGGTCACTGGGGATGTGATAATTATAATCACAGGTTTTTGGCTCTACAATGACGGCCATTTGTTATTTTCGCTTGAGTAATTCCTACAGCATGGAGCCTTTGACAAGCGTACACTGATTTACTGGTTCCCCCCCAGGTCCCAAGGCGGCTTCTGTCCTCTCTTATGCCTGATACCCCTGTATGGCTCCCGCTGCTCCTTATATCTCTTCTAAGATGAGATTGTAAACCCTTTGAAAATTGGAAAGAGGTTTTCATGTGATCTTATGAAGGGACCTGAGATACAATATGAAGATGACAATTTTCTGTTAACCCTTGTCTGGCCATTTTTTTTTTCCGTTTTTGTTTGTGGCACTGATTTTTACTTTTTCTGCAATGTAATGTATGGGGCAGGTTAAGGTTTTTTTTACATATTTTGCTGTGGATTGTGTATTGCACAGCCTAATAGGCATACTGTTATTAGAAAAACCATATAGCAGTATTCACATGGTGATAATGTCAATCTCCTGATATTGAACTCCAGGACACGTATGAAATCATCCCCGTCGCCACTTAACCTAGCCTACTATTGTCCCTCATGTATATGATTCAACTGTCTCGAATTTGCAGAGACAGTTCCAAATTTTTGGAAGCAATCCCAGCAAATGTAGGCAGGTCACGGCTTAATAGAGGGGCATGGCTTACAAAATCCCAACCCAAAGTGGGTGGTCCCATGTTGTTTAGTGGCATTTGTAGAGCGATACTATGTGTGGTCAGGAGACGAGACTTACCTGTCATTTCAGTTACCTGTTGTATCATTTGATATTTTAGGATAACAGTTGTGTATGTACATGAGGAGTAACACTTTCTGGTCATTATATATGATCTATTTTTTGCATTACTTACCTGTTTTTCACTGTGCATGCTATATCTATAGCTCTTTCCTCTCTGAGCTGGTAGGTAATGACTAAGAGATGGGCAAACCTCCAAAGATTCGTCTCTTCAGACGCCAGGCAGAGGCCCAGGGAAGGTGTAAAAAATAAAAAAAACTATCAAACTCACCTTCCTTCCTTCCTTCATACTCGCCTTTCCTCCTTGTGGCGTCCGGCACTCACTCTCGGTCTCCTCAGTGACGTCATGCACCCAGGGTCTGAAGAGAATACCCCAGAGTATATAATTTACCACAATGCATGGCACATTAAAAACTGAACAATTTGGTATATTCAGGTCGAACCTGGATCGGAATGAATCGGTTCACCCTTCTCTAGTGAAGACTAGCTGCCATATACTGCACACAGTAAGTAGAGGAGAATATGCTTTATAGCTGTCTCTCTGACACATGTACACTGATGCTCCATTCACAAGAAGGAGCATGGGCAGGCTTCAGAAGCAGGTACAGTTATGAAAAAAACTGATTTCACCCTCTTGCGATTCTATGGTTTTAAGTATCAGGACATAAAACAACAACGTCTGACTCTTAGAAGGTCTTAAACGTGGTAAATACAACTTTAGGTGAACAAGAACTCATGACAAATTATAGTGTGTCGTTATTTATTCAGCAACATCAAGGGCAAAAGTCAGGAACAGTGTGTGAAAAATTAAGTACACCCTTAATGCTGCCATAGGAATTAAGAGGATAAATAACAGCCAGGTTCTGCTAATCAAATGTCTTTGAATAATTAATTGAATTCATAAGCAAGTGTGACCACCTCTATTAAAACTGAAGTTTTGGCAGTTTGCTGGTCTGGAGCATTCAGGCATGTATTATCAAAACACCAAGGAGGAAAAGCATCAGCAACCACAGGTCTTGAGCATCTTGCAGTAACTGAGCTGACCAAAGTATTCTAGAGTAAATGTAAGGTCATCTAGCCAACAGTTTAAGCTTTGCCAAAACTGGGCCTTGCAACAGAACAATGGTCTTTACACCAGAAAATCTACAACAGAATGGCTGAAAAAGAGAAGAATGAAGGTGTTCCAATGACCCAGTCAAATTCCAAACCTCAACCCAACTGTGATGTTGTGGTTGAACATTGAAGCCTACAGTATTTTCACACGACAGTAAATATTGGCCTCATATGGCCGCATTGATTTCCCTGTCAGTAAATGTGGGCTATTCACATAACTGATATTTTGACGGTCTGTTATCATAGACTGTCAAAATATAGGTCACGCTCTATTTTTGTCCATTTTCACTGTAGTGTATGAGGGATCCATGAAAATGGTCACCCCTCAGGTGCAAAATGGCTGGGAAAAATTTACTTTTTCACGCCCTTTTTGTACCACAGTTGTGTGAATGTAGGCTAAGAGAGCTGTGCACAATTGAATGGCCATAAACCTCAATGAACTGTAAAGAAGAGTGGACCAAAATTCTTCTAGAACGATGTGAGAGGCCCATAAAGACATTCCATTTTTGCTAAATAAATAATGATCGGGTGGTATCTGTGATGTGATGTTATTCATCTGAGTTTCGATTTACCGAATTTTAAGACCTTCCAAAGACTTATGTTTTTTATTATGTCCTGGACTTCTTTCTCATGACTGTACTTGCTGCATCCTTAGACCTCACACTGCACATCTGCCTTCCACATCCATCTCTGGGCTTTACTTGCCTTTCCCCGGGTTGTTCTGCTGTCTGGTATCGCCTTAGAATTCCCTAACCTATGACAATTCCCGGCCTCTCCTGCAGCTCTGTTGTCTCACACTGGCACCTCCAACCTGCTGCACTCTCATCTCCACCACTCTCTGGAATATCCCAGGTCACTTTTTCACTGCAGTGTCTTTAGTATATGTGCCCAACCACACAAGCACTCCTTCTAACTGTCCTGGATTCCAGGTCCTGTCCCGATCGGTGGGAGGTATGCCCCAACTTCAACTCCACTGCGTCCGCTCCCTGTTTCACCATTCGGCCCCTGCCTCTTTCTCCTGTCTTGGGACCAGTAGGTGCGAAGTGATGACGTCCTGAAGGCTCCGGAAGCAGAGACAATTGAGAACAGCAGGGGAACAGGGCGAGGTGAGTCTTAGTTTTATTATTTTTTTTGTGTGATACATTATACTGTGCGAACTGTATATTATGGGGGTAGCTGGAGAGGAACTGTATACTGTGAAGGCAGCAGTAGGGGAACTGTATACTGTGGGGGCAACTGGAAGGGGATTGTAAGCTGTGGAGGCAACTGGATGGGGACTGTAAACTGTGGCTGGAACTGGAGGGGGCTGTATAGTGTGGAGACAACTGGAGGGGGGCTGTATAGTGTGGAGACAACTGGAGGGGGCTGTATAGTGTGGAGACAACTGGAGGGGGCTGTATAGTGTGGATACAACTGGAGGGGGCTGTATAGTGTGGAGACAACTGGAGGGGGCTATATGCTGAGGGACAACTGGATGGGGACATTAAACTGTTGGGGGCAGCATATAATACCATGTCATGGCCTGTATAGGTGTGTTATACTGTGTGAGGGCACAATGCGACAGCAGATGGAAATGGGAAGAGCCAAAGTGGAAGTGGGTGGGGCTAGAGGTGGGTCTTACTATGCATAAATTTGCTGCGGCACCCATTGCATGCCGCACATTCTGTCCCTCTTTCAGTCCTTTGAAAGTTGGGAGGTATGCACACAAGCAAGAGTTTTGCTAGCTTCAACTCCATGGGATATGTGGTGTCTTGCAATGTCACCATGTGAGTGTGGCTAATCTACCACATCTCCTAGGTCCTAATGCTGCTGCATTGCTCTACAGCCTCCATATGCATTGCACTGCAGCCCAACTCTGCAACTTAAAGATACAGTATACGCTCATTTAACCCATTACAAGCAAACTGGACAACTGCCAGGGTCAGTTTTATAGGCCTGCACAAGTTTATACAGTCATATACATCCCACATAATACCACCATATAGTGCCAAATAATATACATCAAATAGTTTCCATATAATCCTGCAGATCAATAGTATGATCTTCAGCTGCAAAATAATAATGGGTGGTTTTAGATTACTCTGAGGTTTGCAACCCTGGGAATCTCTAATAATTGGGGGCCCTATTCAGTTGCTTAGTTTGCTTTCGCCTAAAAATGGCTCTGGCAATAGCAGAACATGAATGGCTTTGCAGACTTGTAGTTGTCACCCAGCACATTCCTGGAGAGTTGTAGACCAATCTCATAGCAAAATGGTGGCCTCTGCAAAATAGGACTGACCCCTTACCATTTTTAGACAGCCTCTCAATTATAGACAATATTTTCTCACTGTCATATAGTAACCAGATAAGACCTGTTAGTGTTGCAGTGAGGAGATGGGCCATAGCCCATGTATGTATGAAGCCAGTATGCATGACTATGAGGGGAATTTTGGACAGTCCTCGTAACATTGATCCAACCTCAGGCCAGGTTGGACACTCTTTTCTGGAGCCTGCACTCCACAGTCTGAGCATTACAGGTACTTAAAGCACACTTTTGTGGAGAAGACTGCCCTAGCGAGAGAGACACTGACAGACCCCATCGCTCAGCCTCAGCATTGTGGCTACCAAGAACAGAGTTTCCATCTTATTGAAAAGTTGTTGCTACTGTTTATCTGCCTTACTCCATGCAAACCATAAATTATTACATTGTTCAATTCTCTATCCTGCACTGCCATCAAGGGCACTCCAACCACCATCAGTCTCACAGAAATACTTCTACTACCATCTTCCACACTGCACCAGCCCTGAGGAGTCCTGGAGGGTTGGTCCAACAGACTGTAGCCTATTCTGAACGACTACAACTCCCAGCCTCTGTGCTTCCCTCTACTGATTTTTTACAGATTCCCTGATTGTTGCTAAGTGACAACTCAGGCTTATTCTGTCTGATGGCAGCTGAGTCACCAGATATCACAATATTTATATAGAGTTCCCCTTTAAATATATGATCTAGAAATATATTTGGATGGAAAACCCCTTTAAATAATACCCAATATGTTAAAAATAGTGGATTTTTTTTTTTTTTAAATTAAAAAGTGGAATGAGCAATTGCAGGCCGACGTCTGTCATTTGCACACATAGCGGTCTGATCTAATTTGCAACAAACCATTACCTTTTAAACTGGTTTAAATTGGAGGAAATACTATATGATAATGACATCATTTAACACATTGATTAGAAGACGTCGATGAGAAGGATTGCGCTGAGCTTTGTGGTCGCTTCACACTTAAGACCAGGTTTTGTTCAGTTTCTGACTGGTAAATACTAGAAATACCTAAGACAATACCAACGGAGGAGATGAAACAAAAGTTTCATTACTGCAACAAAAGCGCATTTTGCCAAGGCAAAAAAAAAAAAAAAAAAAAAAAAGAAAAAAAAAAAATCAATGGAACGCAATTAAGCCGGGCACATCCAGCTAACCTGGCCGACAAAGCCGAATGGAATGAAATTAACCGGCGTATTTAGAATACATAATTAAAATGGCTATTTATATCTTTACCTATTAAAGACGCTCATTTAATCTTCAGTCACTTTAGATGCTATATGACACTTTTATTAAGAAAATTAGTCCTAATGGAGGTTTAGGATCTGTATTCCTTACACACAGTCCTGCTGAGTTAGGATTAAAGGGATTTTACAAGATTAGAAAGACATGGTTGTTATCTTCTCCCACCTGGAACAGTGCCTCAGCCGTATAGGTTGTGTGCGGTATTGCAGCTCAGTGTACACAACCTCTAAGGTGGTGCTTCTTGAGGTGCTATGTAGCTCACCAGGCTTGTATTATGAAAAAACATGGATCATGGATTTTTTTTGTCTAAGATAGTCAGTGGATCATAGACTTTGAATGGAGCGCCAGTGTGCAAGATCGACTGGATCTACATTCAAACAGGGGAACTCCTGTTTTTGTGATCATGGGGGTCCCAATGATCGAGCCTCCACCAGAAACTGGATACCTTTACCTATGCAGACGATCAGTAATATGGGAAAACTGCTTGAGGCTGGGGCCCCACGTGGCATAAACGCCACGGCAAAAACTGAAACCTACCTACTGAAACGCCGCCAGCATGTCTGCTGCATGTATTTTTCTACTTTTTTTTTCTAGCGAATCCCATCCACCTTGCAGGGACTGTAAAATGTTGCGGTTTTTGCTGTGGTATTTACACCATGTGGCGCCCCAGCCTTAATGTCCCATAAAGATGTATCCAAATTTTTATTGAGTATTAATTCCATAGATGACCCTAATGATCATAGCCAAGCTAGGATTGGGACCCCATTCAGCAACAAGATACCTAAGAACATGAGGTCATATTTAGTTTTTTGGCACAAGTCTAGCAGAAAAGATATTGCGTCATGCTCTATGTGATGCCGCAGGCACGTTCCATCTACGAGAGAATATCTCCTTATATAGGGACCTAATGGAGCCTTACAGCAGCACACAGGGGCTATATGACTATATGATAGAGAACCATATAGCCTTCCCGGTACACTAGTAGATCTGGATTTAATTTCGAGAACTTCCTAAGGTAAAAAATTTGTAGTGGCCCATCAAAATTTAGATTTTTATCAAAGACAAAAGTAGCGTACCAATGGGTGGTAATTTCTGAAAGTTTCACTAGCAAAATCCTAAAATGAATTCAGACATTTTCATCAGACCCCAAAATATGTTCAGACCTCAAAATTAATTTACACCCCAACCATATTCCACATTAAACTCGGATTTTAGACTCCAAGATAAATTCAGATCCCAGACCAGATCACGATATTAATTCAGACCTCAGACCCGACCCCAAAATTATTTTAGACCCGTGATGAAATTAAGACGCCAGAACAGACCCCAAAGTAAATGCAGACCTCAAATCAGACCCCAAATTATTCCAGACCCATACAAAACTTTAGAACCCAGACTAAACCTCAGACCAGGTCCCAAAATAATTTCCAACGCTGACAAAATTTATAACCCATATCTGACCCCAAATTAAATGAAGAACACTTAAATGAAATTACTTCAGATTCTTACAAAATTTTAGACCCCAATATAAATTTAGATCTCAGACCAGACCGAAAATTATTTCAGATCTAGAAAAAAAACCCAGACCCCAGATCAGACCCTTAAATAAAACCTCACACCAGATCTCAATAGCAATTCAGACCTCAGACCAGACCCCAAAATTATTTCAGACCCTGAAGAAATTTAGATTCCAGATAAGACCCCAAAATAAATGTAGACCCCAGGCTAGACCCAAAGATAAATTCATACCTTAGACCAGATTGTAAAATTATACCAGACCATTGAAGAAATTCAGACCCCAAAATAAATGTGGTCCTAATACCAGCTCCCAATGTTAACTTAGACCTCAGACCAGACCCCAAAATATTTTAGACCCTTGAAGAAATGTAGATCCCAGATCAGACCCCAAAATAAATGTGGTCCTAACACCAGCTCCCAATGTTAACTCAAACCTCAGACCAGACCCCAAAATTATTTAAGACCCTTGAGGAAATTGAGACCCCAAAATAAATGCAGACTTCTGACCAGACCTTAAATAAACTCAAGCCTTTACAAAACTTTAGACCCAAGATTAGTCCCCCAAGATAAATTCAGACCTCAAACCAGACCCTTAAATTAACCCCTAAATAGATCCAGATTCCAGACCCCTAACTAAATTTACACCTTATACTCTAATATGTTTTTGTAGCACTTTTCTGAAAATTGCAGAAACACAGTGACGTGAAACACACACAGGACTCCGTCTCCTTCCTGTTAGGTGGTATGCCCTGGGTTCCCTCCCTTTGTTCCTATACAGGCTCCATGCACACGGCTTCACTGTGTGTATGAGGACTTAGTCTGTTGTGAGCTTTTCTCTGTTCTCCACCAATAATCAATTCATTGACATCGGGCTCAGTAAATATGAAAGTTTTATAGCGTGCGGAGTGACAACAGTCCCCAGAAGTTGTGCTTGCTGAGGCTGTGCCGTCCGTCTATGGATTGCAGTTACTCATTATGTACACATAATTAGTCCTAATTATACGTTACTGATTCCCAGATATAAATATCAAGGACGTCGCCTACAAGTGCTACATAATTACCGCCACTTAACCTGCAATGTGGAATGAACTCTATTTTGTGCTGAATGATTTCCATTTTAACGCTGGATGTTCTGCCACTGAAGCCGATTATTAATGGCGCCCTGATTTCTTGTGCAGTTGTAAACACACTTACACAACGATACAAAGTCACACGGCACAGATACCTAGAGGTACCATATGACTTTATTACTAGAGTTCCAGCTTGTCTCAAAAGATTCACCATTTTAGCTATTCCCTGATATGTAAAAACTTCAGTTAACCCCAATGCACCTTTTTGTTCTGGAAGCTGAGCTATAGGGAACTGTTTGCTGGGTAGACGTTAAGGGTAACGTCACACATAGGAATTTGGCACTGAATTTGACCTGGATTTTGAGGCAGTATCTGCCTCTAATTCCGCCTGAAATCCACCTCCCATTTCAATGAGAGGCAGTAGCAGATTTTTTCTGCTAGTTGATTTTTTCAGCTAGTAAAAAAATAAGCTTCCTGCTTGTTCTTCAGGTGGATTCCACCTGAGAAATCCCATTGGAATGAATAGGAAGCGGAAACTATATCCACTAGTGGAATTTGGAATTTGTGCCTGCCCAATAAAGGCAAAATATAGTGGCACTTTCTTCAAATTCTGCTTAATATTCAGCATCAAAATCATCTTGAAATTCAGCGTCAAAATCCTCATCAGTTTTTGTCAGGCAGAATCCACTTCAAATTCCTGAAGCAGAAATTTTCTGCTTGGCAAATTCTGCATCAAATTCAGTGTCAAATTGCTACATGTGAACTTGCTTGTACTATCTCTGTGCCACCTTAAATATGGCTCCAATATTCTGCCAATGGCTCTAGATCACACTGCGGTCTAGATTGAGCTGTTTGCCTTTTTCATGGTATCTAAATTAGACAAGTTATAGATTGTGTAGGTCCTAATCTTAAAGGGGTTGTCCAGGGATTGGACAAACCCCTGTGAAGACCAGAGGAGGTGTAACATAAAAAAATGCATACTCTTGTATATCCATTCGGTCTTGTGCCGTGTCCTCATCGCCGGAAGTCCTGAGCCTCACGTGACCTCAGAGACCAATAGGTGGACTGAGTGGTCACTGGTAAGGAACCGGTGCTATGTGTATGTATGTGATCACGCATGTGGGACGCAGGACTTCTGGAGATGAGGACATGGTACAAGACCGAATGGCAGTGGACAATGGAGCACTGGGGATAGGCAAGTAAGATTTTTTTAAGTTACATCTCGCCTAGCCTCCTCCTCCAATTCCTGGAAACCCCTTTAGGCTGAAACCCCCATGTTGCGAAAAGACAGCGGCAAAAAATGCTGCATTTTACATTACCTGCAAAGTGGATGGGATTCTGGCCACATTGCAGAAAAATATCTGCAGCGGAAAAGCTGCGATTTAGAAAGCACTTTTTGAAAATCGCAACATGTCACTTATACCTTTGTAAACGCTGGCGTTTTCCGTTTAGGTATAATAAGGGCAGAGAGTCCGCAGTGGAAAACTATGCGAAAATGCTTAGTTTTCCAAGATGACGGAAACAACCTCCCTGCCGAGTTCTGCCAAAAACTGTCTGCAAGTACCGAGAAGAACTGATGGAAGGCAAAGGCAAAGGTCACACCAAATATTAATGGGATGAAGATTTTTCTATTCTTCATTCACTTTGCGCCACATTCATCATCATTTATGCCGCAGTGATGTAAATGGGGCAAAATCTAAAGTCTAAAAAATATAAAGTCTCAAAAATTCTGGCATTTTAACCAGGGATACTCACCTTGGCTGCTCTTCTTTCTATGAAAACATACAAGTAACCTAAAGCAATAGACTACACATATGATTTACTCATCATATCATGTCGGTAGAAATATTGGAGTCATATTTCTGGTGATTACATCACATATTCAGTAATAGATTTACGGAATTTAAACATTTTCCATTTCCTATTATTTTAAGCAGAGATACTAAACACATGTAATATTACAACAGTTTAATAAATGTAGACGGACGGATATGAACATTTGTCTTCTTACCTCTAAACAAATGCATAAAGATTGCCGGCGTGAAATGGGGCAGAAATATATTTATATAAAGAACTCATCGGATAATATCAAAAGATCACTTGTCAACATATTTTAAAAAAGTGAGGCCTTGGAGATGAGGCTCGGCTGACAACGGCAAGCAGAAAGAAAGAGAAGACATAAAATAAAGCGGGCTGCTTAATCATGGAGACAGGAAGGCGCTATAACAGATTGTGCCTTACACCAAACGTATGATCGTGATTTGTAGATCCATTTTTAGAAACCAAATTTTATCAAGTCAACCCTTACAGATGGAGGAGACCTACAAGCAAGCAGCTTTATTATCAATATTTCACTTATCTACATTATAAGTGGAAGTTTGGAAATGTTGCTGTTTTTCATTACATAAAACTTACCAGGCGACTTGTTCTGGTAATGCTGTGTCTATGCAGGCAGTCAATACATTTGGTATGTACAGGGTATGTACAGGCCCCATGTAGAAGAAAAGAATGCTGCTGTACCAAATCCCAAAAACTAGTACCAAAAAAGGTCCTTAAAGGGGTACTTCCATCTCAAGCATCCTATCTATACTGCTAGCTTATATAAATTCAAGAGTTTTCTAAATACATTGCTTTAGCAATGCTATTTGTTTGCCTGCTATGATAGATTATTCCTCCCATTGTTTACACAGTGTTTCCTTGATCCTGTCCTGTGATGACAGGTCAGGGGGATGAGTCACTGCTCTCTTGTGGGGCTGAGTGCTCTCACTGTTATCTACAGCTCTGCGGTCAGGACAATTAGTTCAATTAATTCCAGTTTGCTGTTAAACACTCGGACAGTATATGTTATGTCTCTATGTTAACACAAAGATAACACTGAGTCTGTTCTCTGTAGAAGCATGGTAAGTGTTCTATATAAACCTGTGTAATGTAATATACATTTACTGTGCATATTATTTGATCTGCATTTATATTAGATTTCTAGTAATCATAATAAATAATCTCTCATGGTAAAGGAAAAGTCTATACTGTGATACTTCATAGTGTCCTGTCCAACTAACAGTCAAAGCCGCCTCCCCCCAGATTGATGAAGAATACAGGAAGTGAAGAAGAGAGCAGGCAAAGCTGCTGAGACAGGGGGATGGGAAAATCCCTTTAAATAGTCATAAGTAACTGACTTTAAAGGGAGTGTAGAACCAAAACCTAGTATATCAACCCAGCCCTGCAGATAGATAGGTTAGGGTCATCTGAATCAAATAGTGTTTTCCCCTTGTGATTTGTAGCCTCCATTGCTAAGATATTGCTGCTTTTGTTAATATGCAAATGAGCTCTTTGGAGCAATGAGGGTGTTGCCTCTTACCTCTTTGGTGCAATGGCAACCCCCTCGTTCCTCCAAAGAGTTTATTTGCATTTTGCCAAAGACATTGATATGTTGACAACAGAGGCAGCAATTCACAAGGGAAAAACAGTGTCTGATTCAGGTGACCCTAGCCTATCTATCTGTGGGGCTGAGATGATATGCTGGGTTCTGGAGACAGTCTGACTTTAAGATGGTTGGTCATTAGAGATGGGTGAATCAATTTGTACCAAGCTGGGTTCAACCTGAATATTCCAAATTGTTTATTTTTTCACAATCCGAACAAATTGAGATTTTTCTCGGGTGAACTAAAATGGCCCCTGCATTATACTTTAACTTTGGCTGTGTGTAACAGAAAAAGCAGCTAAGTGGGGAAAAAAAAGTATTTAGTCAGCCACCAATTGTGCAAGTTCTCCCACTTAAAAAGATGAGGCCGGCCTGTAATTGACATCATAGGTAGACCTCAACTATGAGAGACAAAATGAGAAAACAAATCCAGAAAATCACATTGTCTGATTTTTAAAGAATTTATTTGCAAATTATGGTGGAAAATAAGTATTTGGTCAATAACAAAAGTTCATCTCAATACTTTGTTATATATCCTTTGTTGGCAATAACGGAGGTCAAACGTTTTCTGTAAGTCTTCACAAGGTTGGCACACACTGTTGCTGGTATGTTGGCCCATTCCTCCATGCAGATCTCCTCTAGAGCAGTGATGTTTTGGGGCTGTCGCTTGGCAACATGGACTTTCAACTCCCTCCAAAGGTTTTCTATGGGGTTGAGATCTGGAGACTGGCTAGGCCACTCCAGGACCTTGAAATGCTTCTTACGAAGCCGCTCCTTCACTCTACGGTTTAGCTCACCCCAAACCATCTCGATTGGGTTCAGGTCTGGTGACTGTGGAGGCCAGGTCATCTGGCGTAGCACCCCATCACTCTCCTTCTTGGTCAAATAGCCCTTACACAGTCTGGAGGTGTGTTTGGGGTCATTGTCCTGTTGAAAAATAAATGATGATCCAACTAAACGCAAACCGGATGGAATAGCATGCCGCTGCAAGATGCTGTGGTAACCATGCTGGTTCAGTATTCCTTCAATTTTGAATAAATCCCCAACAGTGTCACCAGCAAAGCACCCCCACACCATCACACCTCCTCCTCCATGCTTCACGGTGGGAACCAGGCATGTAGAGTCCATTCGTTCACTTTTTCTGCGTCGCACAAAGACACGGTGGTTGGAACCAAAGATCTCAAATTTGGACTCATCAGACCAAAGCACAGATTTCCACAGGTCTAATGTCCATTCCTTGTGTTCTTTAGCCCAAAGAAGTCTCTTCTGCTTGTTGCCTGTCCTTAGCAGTGGTTTCCTAGCAGCTATTTTACCATGAAGGCCTGCTGCACACAGTCTCCTCTTAACAGTTGTTGTAGAGATGTGTCTGCTGCTAGAACTCTGTGTGGCATTGACCTGGTCTCTAATCTGAGCTGCTGTTAACCTGCGATTTCTGAGGCTGGTGACTCGGATGAACACTCCATTCAGTAGGACTATCAGCTGTGTATCCACCTGACTTCTGAACAACACAACTGATGGTCCCAACCCCATTTATAAGGCAAGAAATCCCACTTATTAAACCTGACAGGGCACACCTGTGAAGTGAAAACCATTTCAGGTGACTACCTCTTGAAGCTCATCAAGAGAATGCCAAGAGTGTGCAAAGCAGTAATCAAAGCAAAAGGTGGCTACTTTGAAGAACCTAGAATATAAGACATATTTTCAGTTGTTTCACACTTTTTTGTTAAGTATATAATTCCACATGTGTTAATTCATAGTTTTGATGCCTTCAGTGTGAATCTACAATTTTTATAGTCATGAAAATACAGAAAACTCTTGTAATGAGAAGGTGTGTCCAAACTTTTGGTCTGTACTGTATATACTGTATATATATATATATATATATATATATGTTAGGGATAAAAATGAACATGATACCATTCCAGGTCCCGCTGCTCTCTGCTTCCTGGGAAACACCTGTCAAGGGGCATCTGTGAGCATTTCCTGTGTGGGACATCAGGAAGTGGAGAGCAGCAGGGACCTAATCATAATCCAAACACATACTTAATAATTATGTAAAAATATTGTACTGTACTGATCTTTTCCCTCAATATGACTATTCCAAAGTAATTATAGAATAGGTTTGTAAGGGAGTGGTTGTCTCAAAGAAGTTTTAATGTGTATCCTTTATGCTACAGATCAGCTTCTTCTGATTGGCTTCTCTGTATAAGCATAAGCCCACCATTTCCGCAAGTACCAAGCTATTAAGTATCTGTATCATTAGTGAGAAAACGAATCTTACATGCCACTCATATACTGATGGAAATGGGTCCCAATAAAGGGAAAAATAAAATAATAAAATTTACAATGATGATAATTGCCATCAATGTCATAATAAGATAAATGTATCAGAAGCCATAGCAGTAAATAATTACAAAACTTCTCATAGCTGACATTCATTTTGGCACTCCATATTGACAATTTATTTGGTGAGGGTCTTAGTCTGAGCACTAAATCAATTGCTCATTTATTTACAAGTAAACCATTGATCTTATCCCCAATCAATCCCCCCAGTGGACCCGCCAATTCTGCTTCTAACTTTACTGTAGTGACATTTGTTTTCGCTGATAAGCCAGGACGTTCATCGTGGCACTAAATTGTCTCCAACCAAGAAGTGCCTCTGCCTTTGGCAGTCTGATAAAATCCCTGATCATCGACCGTATTATTCATGATGATGGGGAGGGTTTTTCCCCCTTATTTGAGATCTGGTATGGTATTATCTTCATCTGCCAAAATAACATTATTAGCGTTATAAAGTGGTGGCAAATGGTTATTGGTGAATGTCATTTGTGTTGGTTCTCAGAAGGAATCTTAATATAGTTTCAATTCACTTATTTTACTATATATCTTTAGAAGGAAATAAATTTAAAAAACAAAAAATTGGATGTTTTTCATTAACACAAACACAGAATCAGTGATGTAATGTATATAGTAAAGTTGTGCCTTCAAGCCAGATGGTTACTGAGATACCTTCTCTAATTCTGGAATAACTCTGAAAATTGTCATGGAGATCTAACTCCTCAGACCACCACAGACAATCAGAACCAGTATTGTGACATCACTGTGTTAATTATCCCTGAACTGTGACATCACTGTGATTATTATTCCTGCACAGTGACATCACCATGTCCATTATCTGTACTGTAAAATCACTATGTGTGTTATTCCTGTGTATAATCATACAGTTTTAAAGTTCTGAACTTGAGGCTGAAAGATGACCATTCACCACCTCCACAAATTTAAGTTCTTACCATCTGTTAACAGGTGCCGATGCACTGATTCAGTTGGAATTTTCTCTCTAGCCTCCACCTAGTAGCCTAGTAACAAGCACAGTTAGTTTTGGTGCCTGATGTGCTATTTAAGCTCTTTAATGTCAGGTGGGTGGTGTCAGGCAGGGGACATGATTCATAGCTCCAGTCAGAGGCAGCGAGTGTCAGAGCTCAGAATCACCCCCCTTGTCTGCTCCTGCCTGACACTGCCCTCCTTACAGTACAGAGCCTAAATAGCATATCAGACACCGAAACTAACAAAGATGGGCAAACCTTTTAAGATTCGTATTGGGTTCAGGTGGCTCGGGACTGAGATTCATTTTGGGTTGTTCAGTACAAACCACACCTTACATTTTCTTAAAACAGAGTGTAGAATACTCTTAGGGCTCCTAGGAACCTATCTATAAAACATAGTGTAGAACACTGTCAGGGCTCCTAGGAACCTATCTATAAAACATAGTGTAGAATACTGTCAGGTCTCCTAGGAACCTATCTATAAAACATAGTGTAGAACAGTCTTAGGACTCCTACGAACTTATCTAGAAAACATAGTGTAGAATACTCTTTCGGCTCCTAGGAACCTATCAAAACATAGTGTAGAATACTCTTTCGGCTCCTAGGAACCTATCTATAAAATATAGTGTAGAACAGTCTTAGGACTCCTAGGAACTTATCTATAAAACATAGTGTAGAATACTTTCAGAGCTCCTAGGAACCTATCTATAAAACATAGTGTAGAACAGTCTTAGGACTCCTAGGAACTTATCTATAAAACAGTGTAGAATACTTTCAGAGCTCCTAGGAAACTATCTATAAAACATAGTGTAGAATACTCTTTCGGCTCCTAGGAACCTATCTATAAAACATAGTGTAGAATACTGTCAGAGCTTCTAGGAACCTATCCATAAAACATAGTGTAGAACAATCTGATGGCTCCAAGGAGCATATCCATATAATTTCTAGCTCTCTAAGGCAAACACAGCTCAAATTATATCAAAGCGAAAGTGACATCATTATACTCTGGGGTCTCTTCAGACCCCAGAGTATAATACGTGGAGACCAAGGTGTAAAAAATAAAAAAAAACATTCTGACTCACCTTCACCTCTTTTGGTCCTCCATGCAGCGTCTGGTGCTCTCTCTCAGCAGTGACCTTGGGCGCATAACATCACAGGAGAGCTCCAGATGCCGGGAGGAGGCCCAAAAGAGGTAAGGGAAGGTGAGTATTAATGTTTTTTTATTTTTGTCACCTCCCCTGGGCCTCCACCTATTATACTCTGGGGTCTGAAGAGACCCCAGAGTATAATGCGGCAGCCATTTTTGTTCATCCGAACAATTTGGAATGTTCAGGATGAATCCGGTTCATTATGAACTGATTGTCCCATCTTTATTAACAACACTGATTGTTCAGGAATGGTGGGAGCTAGAGAAAAAGAGAAAAAAATTCCAACTTTGTCAGAACCAGTGGAGCAGCGACTATTAAATGATGTGATGAGCTGGACTTGTGAAGGTAGCGAAAGGTCCTTTTTAAGGTGGTCATGGCAGAGTGAGGCCCCATTGCAAGTTTTGCTATGGGGCCACGTAGTTACTTGTTATACTCATGGTCTAGTCTAAGTTTGCTCTAAAAGACAATATTAGCAAACTTGACCATGGCTAGAGTGCTGCAATTTAAGAGTTATTTGTGCTACTGGTTAGTGAGTGTCCCTGGATATCCTATCAATGTCCAGGTCTGGAAACCCAACTAAGGACATTGAAGGATCTTCCCACCAATCAGACATTGATAGCTTATTCTAAGGATATGTCATCATTGTGTATTTTTAGAACTGTTGGCATTAAGTCAGCCATTTTGGCTGCCAAAACTCTCCAAAGCATAGGCAGGTTAAATTATATCTACATAGCTGTAAGATCATTTGTGGTGTGGTTGCAGAATTTGTGCCTTGTTCTTTGCTGTGACGGTGCTGGAAGAAGGCAATACATCATAAGTCATTACATCTCTACTTTCTACTATAGAATCAGGTTTCCGTAATCTAGAGGTGACCTACGTTCTCCTTTGAGGTCTTGTTTATAGTGACACCCACTTCAAGCACCGGCCAGGCAGATCTTTACTCTAAACAGACCATTAATTGATAACACTTAATTAATCTACATTGGGAAAGATCCTGGTGAGATTGTGTAGCAAGAAACGCTACATGTATTGACTTGTTTCTTCCAATTATGTCTATGGACAGAATAGCCTCTTGGTGGAAGACGTAACCTTTGGATCATTCAGACTCTTAGTGAAATCAGTTCCTGGAGATCTGACCTGAAAAAGACCTTGACCCATTTTGTCCTATAAACTGTTCCACAAGTCTATAATGATTCTGTTTCGGGGTCATATTTGTCTTGTACAATTCTTTAATTACACAAGATTCACAAATAGTCCCAGGCGGCAGCTTCTTTACAGAACACAAATGGCTCATGTAATTAAATATAATACCTTGATCATTGTTAGAGATGTGGATCTGAGGTGGGAAGTATATTAGTGGGATTTTTCGAGGACTAATCCCTTCTGGCACTCTTTTTTTCAATTTATTCAGAAGTAAGCAGTCATGTTCTAACCGCACCTCCAAAAAAATTACTGCTCTCCATCTTCCTTATCTAGGTGTTCTCCATCAAGAAGGGCCTCCTGAGGCACTTTATGGTGGCAGTACAAGGTTATTCCTAGAGGGTGGAGGAGCTTCAACTTTTAACCATTGTAGAATGAAGGAGACACAGCTGAAGTCCATCACCTGGGGCAAAGGTCCATGTAAGTATCCATACTCAGTATCTAACTATCCCACAACCCACTGGAGAGAACTGGAGGATGGCAGTAGTAGTTGGCTTTGGTTTTTGGTTCCGATTGCTTTGGTCTGTATTTTATATAGCCTCTATATTTATATATGTATATTTGCTCTGCATATTTATTATCACGTAGTACACGTTGATATTACTATTTATGTCTTCCTTCTGACTGGTTATATACTATTTTTGGGGATTGACTGTATAATTGGATTTATTCATGCATTCAGACTTTGAATTGATCTGGGACCTTATGTCTTCTATGGGTCATATTTATTTATATTACAAATGTTTTTGTTTTTTTTTTAGCATTTTTGGATTTAATAAAGATTATTATTGGATTTTTATATATTTCTACAGTGTATTGTCTATTGTGTCAGGGGCATAGTTATATGAAGTGTGACGGTACCAGTCACACCTGGCTGTGGTGATAGAGGCGACTCAAAGACACTTTTGCCACTTGCCAAAAAGTAAGTGAGGTCTTTATAACAGATGCTGCATTGAGGCCCAGATGCTGCACACTACACCTGTCAGAGCATCTACACACGGACAAAATTGTTGGTACAATAACTTGAATCTGACAAAAGTAATAATATATAAAAATTCTATGACAAGCCACAAAGCTTCTGGGAGAATGTCCTATGGACAGATGAGACAAAAATTGAAATTTTTGGCAAGGCACATCAGATCTATGTTCACAGATGGAAAAATGAAGCATATCTTGAAAAGAATACTGTCCCTACTGTGAAACATGGAGGAGGCTCTGTTATGTTCTGGGGCTGCTTTGCTGCATCTGGCATAGGGTGTCTTGAATCTGTGCAGGGTACAATGAAATCTCAAGACTATCAAGGGATTCTAGAGAGAAATGTGCTGCCCAGTGTCAGAAAGCTTTGTCTCAGTCGCAGGTCATGGGTCTTGCAACAGGATAATGACCCAAAACACACAGCTAATAACATCCAAGAATGGCTAAGAGGAAAACATTGGACTATTCTGAAGTGGCCTTCTGTGAGCCCTGACCTAAATCCTATTGAGCATCTTTGGAAGGAGCTGAAACATGCAGTCTGGAAAAGGCACCCTTCAAACCCGAGACAACTGGAGCAGTTTGCTCATGAGGAGTGGCCAAAATACCTGTTGAGAGGTGCAGAAGTCTCATTGACAGTTACAGGAATCGTTTGATTGCAGGGATTGCCTCAAAAGGTTTTGCAACAAAATTTTAAGTTAAGGGAACCATCATTTCTGTCCAGGCCTGTTTCATGAGTTTTCTTTTTTAAAAAATTCTGTTGAAGCCTGGTTGAAAAGCAATGTCTGAATTTAATTTGTTCATTTTCATAGAATTTTTATATATTATTACTTTTGTCAGATTCAAATTATTTCTGTGACCATTGTGGGTTTTTCCTTCATTAAACGAGGGGTACCAACAATTTTGTCCACATGTGTATGTATTTGTTCTGTGTTAGGCTATATTCACACAAACGTAAAGAATATCCGAGAGATGACTGTTTATTTAACGGCTGTAACACGACCATTTTGAAAACACATTCATTTTAATTGAATTATTCACATGTCAATTTTTTTTTGACAGTCCTATTTTTGGCCATTTTCCACAGATCTCTCACGGACCCAAGATCATAATGGATCCTTGAAAATGAGCGCCCTATGGAAACAAAATGGCCATGAAAAAGTGACCGTTGCATCCATTTTTCATGCCCATTTTTTAGGGAGTTGTGTGAATACAGCCTTACAGTGAAAATATGTTGTCTCAAAAAGTAAAAAAAAAATCTGATTTCTTTGGTTAACACAGCATTACAAAAAAATCAAATAACAAAAATATATAAAAAAAAAAAAAACATAACAAATAATACAAATTAGACTAAAGATAAGTATATAATTGTTTTAAAAAATATAGCAGGCATTATTTTTATTTTTACATTAAATAACAAAAACATTTTTGGAATTTGAGAAATTATATTTTTAGTTTTTTTATGCATGAAATGCTATATATTTCTAAAATAACATATAATAAAAATGATAGAAAAGTAAAATGAATAAAAAAAGATGGTAAAATCTAAGAATTTTAAAAGTTGTAACAATTTGAACAGTGTTTACAAAAAAAAAAAAAAAATCCAAAAATTAATCTGGTTATCAAGGACCAAACTAGTCCGGGTAGACTTTGCAAACTAAATTGATGATCCTAATCCTAATTCTTAAGCACTAGGTGAAAAATATGAAACAGTATGTGGTTGAATGTAAAATAATTTTATGTCATCTATGCAATCCCAGGCATAATTTCCTGTTTATGTGTGGTGCTTGGATATAAGAAGAAATGAATTCTTAAATCAATTACAGAATTAGAGATGTAATAAGTGAGGAGAGAGCTAATCTGCCATGGGTCAGGCTCGTAACCTTTATGTAATTCAGCTTTTATTAGGGTAGGGTCTATTATTGGAGAGAATTACACAAACAATGACAGTGGGTGGACTCAGCAAGAAATTACAAATGAGGGTCTCTCCGAGATAAGAGAGGCTGTTTGCTGGTTCTGGAGAGATAGCGGGAACCTATAATGTATGTAAATTGATAGGGTCAAGTTGCTTGTGCAAGCATAAAGCCTTGTTTTATAGACAGTGGATCAACGGATGAACTCTAAAATGAGGAGCAATAGGGTTAAATATACTATCATTATGTCTACTTTAATGTTTATTATGTATTGCCGTATATTATGGTGTGAGGTTCTCATAGTCTTTATGTAAGAGGGGTAAAACAAGTGCCCTGCTCTGCAGATTATGGACTGCAATATATCCTCTTATACATTCACTTATTTCTTTGAAGGACTGTATGTTTTGGTGAAAGTCCACTTAGATATATTTGTTTATACAATGTACATCCAGGTATGCATGTGGTGTAGCTCTGTTCATAGGTTGTCAGGCGGTGCTATAGTGCGGTACATCTATGTAATTCTGATACTATGACTGTAAAGGAGTGAAGGTCTTCTGTGGAGGCCACTACAAGTGGAGGTACAGTGGACTGGCCACGCCCAAGAGGAGCCTGGTAGTGGTTAGGGAAAGGACATTTTGACAGTGATATATGGCACTACCACACTGGTAGGAAGAGGAATATGAGAGTACTTAAATAGAGGAGGTTTGGAGCCAATTGGTGAATAAGCTTAGAGCGTGTGAGGTGTTTGGCTAGAGTACTGTAGGTCTGTGCATGTGATAGGCCATAATCTGCTTAAGAGAGGTTGTGATTTGGAAGAAAGACCAAGATGTATGGGCCTGTGTAGGAATTTGAAAGAGATCCCCTGCTGAGGGTAGGTGAGTCATGAGAGGGGGCAGTATAGTTGTTTCATCAAGCAAGGACTTAGAGTGAGGTTCACTGAGTGGCCATGACCATGAGTGGTCTGTCAGTGGATGGATAGTGGATAGTGGACTGCATCATGGATGGATGAAGTATATTGTCAGCTTGTGTGGCTAGCTCTGGGGAGTTTACTGGGGCTATATGATAGTCAACTATGCTAGAAAACTATAGTCAGGTTCTTTGTGGTTGGTTAGTAGGCTGGTGAGCAATCTTTGGTTAGACATCCAAATAAAAATTGATCAGCACCAAACCAAAAATTTGTAGTTAAAATAAAATATAGCTTTTAATCTTCATTTAAAGAAAAGTAAAATATATATATATACATAGGTCTAGTAATCATGAAAAAAACGCCTACGCGTTTCGAGACACATATCTCTTAATTCTTGCCATTTTTATTCGGATGTCTGACTGTTCTCAGGCCTCTGGGTATGGGTCCATTTGTTTTGTGCACCTTTAATTTGGAGGCGTAGATTTCAGATCTGGACATTATTGGTGAGCTGTATACATACTACTTTGTGACTTTAGACATCTTTGGAGTAGACTGCATGCTTGAGATGTCGCCTAGAGGTGCAGTCCTGGACTAAAAGTGGCTGTGGGGACTTAACAGTGAAAGGGATGGCGCATCGGGGGCCTTTGAGAAAGGCAGGGCCCTAGTTTGACAGCTGCTGGATGATAAATCTGATGTCTGTCTAGTCTAAGTTTACACCACCTAGGAGCTGGATTAGTTGCTGACAAAAAAGTGCACCAAAATTTTTGTGCATTTTTGGAGCACAGCATCTTAAGCTGCACCTCATTTTCTGACAACCCCACCCCTTTTCTTGAAATCCCACCCAAATGTCAGAAAGTGTCTACAACAGTTAAGAAATGTGGTGCAAAGCATGTAAGGCAATTTTTTGTCACATCTGTCCAGTATTCTGACACACTTTCTAAAGTAAATCTGCCTCAATGTATTTATATTAACAATTTATTTTTAACCCTTTTCACGTTGGCAGATATAATGGAAACAAACATTTGTTTCCCATTTTGCCTGTCTAAACCATGCAGTAGGATGTGGGTGTTTTTTGGAACTTCCAAAAAAAAAAAGAGTTCATGGACAGATAAGTATGCATAGAAGACTATTACAGTCTTTTGAAAGCTGTCATGAAATATTCTGTTATCTTAACTCATTGAGATGACTCTGTTGACCCTGTCTCAGTCTATCCAGAGAAGCTGAAATGTTGGTTCTAATCTCCTGCTGGGAGACTCTTTACTCTATCTATCTATCTATCTATCTATCTATCTATCTATCTATCTATCTATCTATCAATCTATCTATCTTTTCCATAGATAGACATAAAAGTGTCCATAGATTAATACAGTCTCATGAAAGCTTTCACTAAATATACTGTCCTCTGCTGTTCCTGTCTCAGTCTATCCAGAGAAGCTGAAATGTTGCTCCTGATCCCCTGCTTTGGCACCTTCTATCTATCTATCTATCTATCTGTCTCTTTAGTTTTCTATCTATCTAGAAACAAAAAATGTTGCAGCACTCCAGTGGAAAATAGTGTTCATTTGCTATCTATCTATCTATCTATCTATCTATCTATCTATCTATCTATCTATCTGACTATCTGTCTATCTTGACCTCTTATATAAACTCTTCTTTTTCTCCATATGATGGATACAACTCTAATTTATTGTTGACAAAACTGTATAAAGTTCAGAACTTTCGGCAAAGAAATGTAATTTTACCTGCCGCCACCTTTTTTTATACAACGAGATTCTAAAATGGTGATTTAATGATATTCATGAATGCGGTAACAATCAATATCTATTATGAATGTCAAGAGGTTTCCTTTTCAAGATCCATTATACAGCATAAAACACCTTTTCAATGAAAAATGCGCCTCCTCACCCTGCATATTGGTGTAGCGGGAGCTCCGTCAGACCTATTCAGCCCCAGCCTTGCTGATATGTTGTGGAGATTCGGCAGTAAAGAATTGCAAGAGATGCAATTTAATCCCAAAGTCATTACCTAAATGCTGATATAGGATAGGGATTACCACCAATGTAAATTAGATATGAGAAAGCCAATGGATTATAGAAGGCTCTTTTCTTTAGTATGACTTCAGCAAATAGGCTGAGATAAGGAAATCTTTGTAATTACATAGAGCTACACTGGTAAATTCCCATTTTTAAGGAGCGAGGTACCGGAATAAGGAACAGAAAACACATGTATGGCCTCCTGATCAGAATGAAATCATTTCATAGGAATCTGCAGGGCTAATACAAGGGAGAAGACTCACTGTGTGTCTCTTTGTGGTTGCTATCGTTCCATCACTTTTGGTAATATCATTTCAAAATTAAATTTTATGGTCCATTACATAGCAGCTCAAACACTTTTCTAATGGAATCTTAAGTGGAGCTGACTTGCTTTGCGTGGGGTTTGTCTCTCCGTTAAGATGTTATTTAGAACCAATTATCAGATAATGAACTTTAGGAAATTTAATTTTACATATTCTCGTGTCAGAAGTCTACGTGTCCGGTCGATGGCAAGCGAGATTGTAAATTAAAAGTTGCTACCGGGTAAAACATAAGTAGATATTAAATTGTTACATCCAAAGAGAAGCTCGTTTAGTGGCGGGAACGAGACGGTAATAAAATGATGAGATTAAATATGTAATTTTACAGTATCAATTAACATGGCTGCAAACAGGATTCTCATGGAACGTGAGTGATATGTATAAAGAGGAAGCATCTACTAGGCAGAACCGTGGTAACATGATGCTGCAATAGTCCACCAAATAGTTTATAGGGTTAATTGCAAATGGTATTAGGAAGTTATTAAAGGAAACGTCTAATTTTTTTTCACCTTGACATAAGATTACTAAAGTTAAAAAGAATGCCTATTTAAAAAAGCACAACATTTATTTATATTCTCTGGCCTGTTAGGTGCATGAATAGAGATTAGCGACTTGAATTGTCCAAAAATTCCGGTTTCGACCTGAACCCGAAACTTTGGGGGTTCGTCACTGGACCTGAAATGAAACCATTATACTCTGGGGTCTCTTCAGACCCCAGAGTATAATAAGTAGAAATAATAATAAACATAATGAACATTAATACTCACCTTCCCTCATCTCTCCTGGGCATCCTTACAGCATCTGGGCTTCCTCAGCGTCCCCTTCTAGCTTCCTGGGTGATGTCACGCACCCTGGGGTCACTGCTGAGGCCTGTGATTGGGCCTCAGCAGTCACATGGGGCACGCTGATATCATGAGGCTTCACTATAGGTGCTATACCTTCACTGTAGTGAAGGTAATCTTCTTACCTGTGGTCATATTTATGAGTTATACACTCTCTTCAGGTCCTCAGCTGTGTCATGTGACCAGAAATAAGTCTTTCCAACTGACACAGCATTTTTACGTATGGACAGGAAGCCAGTTTCTCTATTTGTTTCTTTGAGAGCCTTGATGTGAGAGAATTGGCAAGGTAGTTGAGCATATAAGGGTACAACATAATTTCTTGTCTGTGGTAATATGCTGATTACTGTCTAATAGATGTCCACCTTCCCCTCCAGTCTGCACATGGCATTAAATAGTCTCTTTATGTGCTCAAACTTTTCTACATGTGGCATTATACATTTAATGTGTGCATTCATTATATGTTATGGTAATTCTCATGAGAAGTGATAACCTAAAGGCACCATTCCCATTGGATGGAGCCTAGATTTAAATTGTAAGGTCTGTTTCTATAAAATAAACGGATTGCTGTGAGGTCATCTGCCCACATCATATCCTATAAATATGGTGTTCTAAAGATGTAATCCATATATTGTAGATATAGAGATCCAGAAAAATTTTTTTGCGCCAGTTCAGCAACCATAACTCCCCCAAGGAATAATTATGGGATCTGTTTCAATGCAGTTCCTTCTTTCCTGCTAGTTATGGGGAAACACAATGTGATGAGTCCTCTCTTCCATGTCTGAATTTTCTTTTGACAAACTTGGTAAACCATTAGAGTTTTTTGTTACAAAAGTAAATCGGTCTTTGCCAATGTCACCAAATACGCAATCCTGGAGATGGACTTTTTGCTGCCGCTGGGATGAGTTTTTTCTCAACGTTTTTATCGATTTTTTTTTTTCTCCATGTGCACTCCCTTGGTGTTCTATCTTCAACTTGGTTTTATGTATCGATATTATAGAGACCAGGGAGTATAATAAGCAATGGTCCATGGGAGGTGCGGAAGCATAATAAACACTAAGGCTAAGGCCCCGCGTGGCGCGGTTCTTCCTGCAGCGCTTTAGACAGAAAGTTCACAGAGGTTTCCTCTGCGGACTTTCTGTTTCAATTATACCTATGGGGAAACCGCCTGCGTTTCCATAGGTATAATTGACATGCTGAGATTTCCCAAACCGTTCCGGTTTTGGGAATCGCCGTGTGTCTGCAGCGCGGTTTTTACCGCAAAGTGGGCATGGGATTTGCTAGAATCTCTTCCACTTTGCTCTGACTGTAAAACGCTGCGATTTTTTTGCCATGTGGGGCCCGGTCTTATACTCACCCTCCTTCACCAGCTTCGTCAGGGTCCTCTTTGGAGGTCTTATGGTCTCCTGGGTGACACCATGGGTTACAGGGGACCCCTGAAGCCTGCAATTGGGCCTTAGTTGTTACATGGGTCCGCTGATTTAATAACGCTTCAATGTAGATCCCAGAGTATAATAATAACACTTCCAAAACAGGCATCTCTACTTATCACCTGCCCTATGGGTATACTAGGATATGAAGAAACAGCAAGAAGCAACACTCCAGAAAATTCAAGATACTGCAAAGATTTAGTTTAGTTTAGTTTTAGCGTAGGGACCCATCTACCGCACATGTATCTGTATGGATAAGCAGCCGCCTCGTCTCCGTACTGTAAAACTTCCTTTCTCTTCCAGTAGTAACTCTCGGAACAGGCAATTTCCAAATATTTTGTTCTAACCACTGTAACTGTGTGAACAGATAGCAACTATATCATTTGTCATTCCCATTTTATATGTCTTTTCCAATATATAATTCTGAAGATTGTTTCTTAGGTTTTGCTTGGTGAGAAGAATATGTCCCTTCCTGGTTGAGATGAATGGCTGTGTATTGAGACAAATACAGTGGAAATCAGCTGATAAAATAAATAGGTTTCTGGCCCAACAAAGCGCAAACAAGTATATTATGAGAAGACTGTGGAGATGATACTGTAGCTTCTGCCTCGCTCCCAGGCCACTGTTCTGATATTTTAGTCATTGAAATGCATCTAATTGACACTGCCTAAATAATTAGGTGATACCTATAGCTCTCAAGCGGCTGGGAAACTACAAGTCTCAGCATGTCAACTCTATGAGGGTACAAAAACTTGTCTGCTTCCTTACAGAAATGGTGGCCTTGTCTATGTATGATGTATTGAGGCATTCAACTTTATGTGTATCTCATAAGCCCCATCTATAAAGTACCGAGTCAGCTAGACAGTCCTTAAACCTTTCAGTGCTTGTGAATTACTGTATAGTCTACTGCAGTCCCTGTCACCAACACTGCCTAGTCCTCTGCTATTGTGCGCTCTCGCCACTTGGTCTTGTCAAGTCCACTCTGTTTCTGATATTTGTGGTACTACTGACTATTCCTGACTACATTCCTGCCTTGTTCCTTGGTTATTGCATATGGATTCCTGGTTATGACCAGTGACTGAGTTTGTGACAATTCTATATAATGCTACAGTGACCATCCTATGTTGTGAGCTCTATCCAGTAATGTGATCTGGCCCACTCCTGGATGCTTCTTCCTGCATTCTCTGACTCCATTCAGGGCCTACTCCTGGTTTCTTCTCTTGATTCCATATGAGGCCAGATTCTGCTTGCTACTCCTGTGTTGCCAAGTCCGTCACTGCAACTCACTTGTTTTCGAAGTCCAGTCCTGCTACTAGCCTGTGTTCTGTTACATTACCATCCTGTGTCCTGCTACATGTTACCAGTCTGTGCCCTATTACCATCCTGTTCCCTGTTACATGTTACCAGCCTATGCCCTACTACCATCCTGTTCCCTGCTACATGTTACCAGCCTGTGCCCTACTACCATCCTGTTCCCTGCTACGTTACCAGCCTATGCCCTACTACCATCCTGTGTCCTGCTACTTATTACCAGCCTGTGCCCTACTATCATCCTGTTCCCTGGTACATGTTACCAGCATGCATCCTACTACCATCCTGTTCCCTGCTATGTTACCAGCCTGTGCCCTACTACCATCCTGTGTCCTGCTACTTATTACCAGCCTGTGCCCTACTACCTTCCTGTTCCCTGCTATGTTACCAGCCTATGCCCTACTACCATCCTGTGTCCTGCTACTTATTACCAGCCTATGCCCTATTATCATCCTGTTCCCTGCTACGTTACCAGCCTATGCCCTACTACCATCCTGTGTCCTGCTACTTATTACCAGCCTGTGCCCTACTACCATCCTGTTCCCTGCTACATTATACCAGCATGTACCCTACTACCATCTGGTTCCCTGGTACATGTTACCAGCTTGTGCTCTACTACCATCCTGTTCCCTGCTACGTTATCAGCCTATGCCCTACTACCATCCTGTTCTCTGCTACGTTATCAGCCTATTCCCTACTACCATCCTGTGTCCTGCTACTTATTACCAGCCTGTGCCCTACTACCATCCTGTTCCCTGCTACATGTTACCAGCCTGTGCCCTACTACCATCCTGTGTCCTGCTACTTATTACCAGCCTGTGCCCTACTACCATCCTGTTCCCTGCTACATTATACCAGCATGTACCCTACTACCATCTGGTTCCCTGGTACATGTTACCAGCCTATGCCCTACTACCATCCTGTTCCCTGCTACGTTATCAGCCTATGCCCTACTACCATCCTGTTCCCTGCTAAGTTATCAGCCTATGCCCTACTACCATCCTGTGTCCTGCTACTTATTACCAGCCTGTGCCCTACTACCATCCTGTTCCCTGCTACATGTTACCAGCCTGTGCCCTACTACCATCCTGTTCCCTGCTACATGTTACCATCCTGTGCCCTACTACCATCCTGTGTCCTGCTACTTATTACCAGCCTGTGCCCTACTACCATCCTGTTCCCTGCTACATGTTACCATCCTGTGCCCTACTACCATCCTGTGTCCTGCTACTTATTACCAGCCTGTGCCCTACTACCATCCTGTTCCCTGCTACATGTTACCATCCTGTGCCCTACTACCATCCTGTGTCCTGCTACTTATTACCAGCCTGTGCCCTACTACCATCCTGTGTCCTGCTACTTATTACCAGCCTGTGCCCTACTACCTTCCTGTATCCTGCTACTTATTACCAGCCTGTGCCCTACTACCATCCTGTGTCCTGCTACTTATTACCAGCCTGTGCCCTACTACCATCCTGTGTCCTGCTACTTATTACCAGCCTGTGCCCTACTACCATCCTGTGTCCTGCTACTTATTACCAGCCTGTGCCCTACTACCATCCTGTGTCCTGCTACTTATTACCAGCCTGTGCCCTACTACCATCCTGTGTCCTGCTACTTATTACCAGCCTGTGCCCTACTACCATCATGTTCCCTGCTACATGTTACCAGCGAGGCTCAGGCTGATTAACCCCATTGTGTCTGAGGCTATTCTGTTTCAGCCTTCTGCTACGGGATGTCCAGGACCAAAGACTGCCTCAAACTCCATCTTCACTTTGATGAAACTCGCCTTACTCCTGTGCCCTACTACCTGTTACTCCTGTGTCCTGCCACCTACAGCCAGCCTGTGTCTGGCAACCAGCCTGTGCCCTACTACCATCCTGTGTCCTGCTACTTATTACCAGCCTGTGCCCTACTACCATCCTGTTCCCTGCTACATGTTACCAGCCTGTGCCCTACTACCATCCTGTTCCCTGCTACATGTTACCATCCTGTGCCCTACTACCATCCTGTGTCCTGCTACTTATTACCAGCCTGTGCCCTACTACCTTCCTGTGTCCTGCTACTTATTACCAGCCTGTGCCCTACTACCATCCTGTGTCCTGCTACTTATTACCAGCCTGTGCCCTACTACCATCCTGTGTCCTGCTACTTATTACCAGCCTGTGCCCTACTACCATCCTGTGTCCTGCTACTTATTACCAGCCTGTGCCCTACTACCATCCTGTGTCCTGCTACTTATTACCAGCCTGTGCCCTACTACCATCCTGTGTCCTGCTACTTATTACCAGCCTGTGCCCTACTACCATCATATTCCCTGCTACATGTTACCAGCGAGGCTCAGGCTGATTAACCCCATTGTGTCTGAGGCTATTCTGTTTCAGCTTTCTGCTACGGGATGCCCAGGACCAAAGACTGCCTCAAACTCCATCTTCACTTTGATGAAACTCGCCTTACTCCTGTGCCCTACTACCTGTTACTCCTGTGTCCTGCCACCTACAGCCAGCCTGTGTCTGGCAACCAGCCTGTGCCCTGCCAATTGTTATTAGCTTGTGTCCTGTTATCAAGCTTGCTGTTTCAACAGTCTCGTCCTTCGCTCCACCCTTGACCTTTTTCTGCCCACTCATCGTCTGGCAGCCAATAAGTTGCAGCTATATTGTCCCACCATTCCATCAAGGACATTATTATGAAACCTTGGCACTTACTTTGTTCAGTTTTGCACTGGCCACCATAGGTGCTACTATATTAGCAAGCAATGTCCTCAAAGACGTACTTGAGTCACTTTAGAATATATGTTGCCTGATTCTCTCTATGATTTGTGCTCATAATGAATACATATCGCTCCATTGTTACTCTTATATTATGGATTTAGAAAAGTCAATACCTTTCAACTAAAAGGAACTATGTTTTCAAAGACTGGCTTGAGCGTGGAAGACATTGTGGTGTTAATGGCAGAGTTAATAGGTTAATTCATCTTCCATTATTATTGGTGATATCGGCTAATTAACCATGTCATTGGCAGAATACTAATTAGCCGGCACACCAGCTCTTTGTTGGCAAGTCATCTATTCTGTGTCATTTTCCCATTGGTGATAATTGAATAATCAAACTATTTAAGGTTGAGATTACATTTATCTCATTAGCTCATTTAGTCCACGCAAATGGAAAAAAGTTAAAAAAAAAAGTTAAAAGGAGCAATGAAGTGTTCAATGCAGCACAGTCCATACTGTATGTCACTGCATGTATCTATATAATGTAGCATATAGATAGAACGAATATCTGGAGGGAATCATTTAGTTCCTTACAATATACAGCATTTTTTATAATGGTCAAAGCTTTCTTTTTACAATACAGAGATCCAGACCCCCTGCATAGCCAAAGTCAGTCCATCCAACACCAACCATTGCAAATTGTGCCTGGGGATGTAGCCAGTGTTATGGTACACATAAGAGTGAGGGATCTCCCAACTCTGCCCTAACAGATGATACTTAAAGAAAGAAGGATCGAAAATGTTAAATGTTGTCTTGCTGGATGCTATGTTCCTCCAACAAAAGTGTCAGACATCAGCTTACGCCCCTTTCACCATGCATCAAGGTGCTGCAACATGGCCATTGGAGAAAATATTATACTTTATTAGAGACAATGGAAATTATTACTCTGACTAGTACTAGCATTAGTAGTGGTAATAGTAGTAATAGTAGCAGTAGTAATAGTTGTAGTAGAAGCAGCAGCAGTAGTAGTAGTATTGGTATTGTTAGAAATAGTAGTAGTAGAAAAGTAGTAGCAGTACATGCAGTGGTAGCAGTAGTAGTAATAATAGTAATAGAGTAATAGTATTAGTACTTGTAGTAGTAACAATAATAATAATAATAAAAGTAGCAGTAGCAGTACTTGAACAATAGCAGTAGTAGTAGTAGTAATAATAATAGTAGTAGTATCAGTACTTGTAGTAGTAGTAATAATGATAGTAATAGTAGTAGTAACAGTACTTGCAGTGGCAGCAGTAGTAGTAGTAATAATAATAGTAGTAGTAGCATTAGAAGTAGTAGTAGTAGTAGTAATAGGAGAAGTGGTAGTAGTAGCATTAGCAGTAGTAGTAGTAGTAATAATAATATTAGTAATAATAATAGTAGTAGTAGCATTAGTAGTAGTAGTACTAGTAATAATAGGAACAGCAGTAGAAGTAGTAGCATTAGTAGTAGTAGTAATAATAGGAGAAGTGGTAGTAGTAGCATCAGCAGTAGTAGTAATAGTAGTATAATTAGCAGTAATAGTAGTAGTAGTAATAATAATAATAGGAATAGCAGTATTAAAAGTAGCATTAGCAGCAGTAGTAGTAGGAGTAGTAGTAATAGTAGTAGTAATAGAAGTAGTAGTAGAAATAGTACTAGTAATAGAAGTAGTAGTAATAGTAGTACTAGCATTAGCAGCAGTAGTAGTAATAGAAGCAGCAGTAGTAGTAGTAGCATTAGTTGTAGTAGTAGTAGTAGTAATAATAGGAGTAGTAGCAGCAGCAGTGGCAGTAGCAGTAGTAGTAGTAGTAATAGCAGTAGTAGCAGTAATAATAGTAATAGCAGCAGTAGCAACAATAACAGTAATAGCAGTAGTAGCAGTAATAGTAGTAGTAGCAGCAGTAGTAGCAATAATAGGAGCAGCAGTAGTAGTAGTAGCATTAGTAGCAGTAGTAATAATAGGAATAGTAGTAGTAGTAGTAATAGTAGCATTAGCAGTAGTAGTAATAGTAGCATTATTAGTAGTAATAGTAATAATAATAGTAGTACTAGTAGCATTATCAGTAGTAGTAGCAGTAGTAGTAGTAATAGTAGTAGTAGTAGCATTAGTAGTAGTAATGGTAGTAGTAATAGTATTAGCAATAGTAGTAATAGTAGCATTAGCAGTAGTAGTAGTGGTAGCAGTAGTAGTAGTAGTAGCGGTGGTAGTAATAGTAGTAGCAGTAGCAGTAGTAGTAGTAGTAGCGGTGGTAGTAATAGTAGTAGCAATAGTAGTAGCAGTAGCATTAATAGTAGTAGTAGTGGTGGTAGTAGTAGTAGTAGTAATAGTAGCATTAGCAGTAGTAGTAGTGGTAACAGTAGTAATAGTAGTAGCATTAGTAGTAATAGTAGCATTAGCAGTATTAGTAGTGGTAACAGTAGTAGTAGTAGTAGCGGTAGTAGTAATAGTAGTAGCAGTAGTAGTAGCTGTAGTAGTAATAGTAGTAGCAGTAGTAGTAGTAGTAGCATTAACAGTAGTAGTAGTGGTAGTTGTAGTAGTAATAGTAGCATTAGAAGTAGTAGTAGTGGTAGCAGTAGTAGTAGCTGTAGTAGTAATAGTAGTAGCAGTAGTAGTAGCTGTAGTAGTAATAGTAGTAGCAGTAGTAGTAGTAGTAGCATTAACAGTAGTAGTAGTGGTAGTTGTAGTAGTAATAGTAGCATTAGAAGTAGTAGTAGTGGTAGCAGTAGTAGTAGCTGTAGTAGTAATAGTAGTAGTAGTAGTAGCATTAGTAATAGTAGTAATAGTAGTTGCAGTAGTTGTAGTGGTAGCAGTAGTAGTAATGGTAGTGGTAGTAGTAGCGGTAGTAGTAATAGTAGTAGTAGTTGTAGTAGTAATAGTAGCATTAGAAGTAGTTGTAGTGGTAGTAGCATTAGTAATAGTAGTAATAGTAGTTGCAGTAGTTGTAGTGGTAGTAGTAGCATTAGCAATAGTAGTAATAGCAGTAGTAGTAGTGGTAACAGTAGTGGTAGTAGTATTTTTTTTTCTTATTGTCTTTCTATTCATTTATTTATTTTATTATTTTAGAATTCTTAGTAGTATTATTTTACATTACTGTTATTAAGCATATCTATCATAATAAGAAGATTATGGTGGCAATGAGGACAATGAAAATACAAAGTTACTCAAATGCTTTCAGTATTCTGCAGTTTTATTTGACACAGCACATTAAGCCCCAGTTCACACTGTGCTACTCCTGATATCCTATTTATAATCTGCCATCCTAGCTATCAGGACTGAAGCGTCAGACTCAGCCCCTTGATGCTCATACACTTTCCAGGGCCACCCTGGGACTTTCCCTGAAAATCAATCCCTTTCCCATGACTTACAGGACTCCTGTGCTCTGACCCATAGAAAGTCATTGTACATTTACAGTCGTCTGTTGTCAGTATTTGCGTTTTCAATGTGCCTTAGAGGGTTTTTCTTCATTGTGTGATCGGTGGGGTCCAGTGAGCACTCTTTAATGTTTTTCCAGGCACAATGGCAAATTCACGTCATGTCACTCACTAGTTTAGTCACATTTAGTTGGTGCAGAGAATGGCTATAAAGAAGGCTTCTCTCTCAGGAGGTCTAAATGCTGCAGAGCACTGTGTGATTCTATTTTCTCCTTTGGGGGCTTTGCAGGGTATTAAACACTTACTGATTTGTTTCCCTGAAGATTACAGATAATTTAGGTACTTCCAGTTTTGGTTTTTCCAGTGATCAGCCTATTTTCAGGAGACCTAAAAGGGATTTTCCAAAGCAGACAATTCCTTTAAATGCATGTACATGTAGTTCAAGCATTTAAGTGTGTCCTAAAATGAACGGTTGTGCATCATTTCCTGTAAAACCCTGCATGGGTCACAATGGCCCACCAGATCCACCCAGGCTGTAACACAATAATGGACCTCACAGGGTCAGCACAAGACAACCCAAATTGGAGGCAATTACGGTCTATTTCCTATGCAGCTTCTTCTACAGTACCAGCACAATATTGGGTCACCCAGTAACAGGAAACCAAAACACATGATGAGAATGTCCATGCTGGCCACACATAGTGCAATACCTAATTTCCCTTGTGGTGGCGCTGCAGAGAAATTGAACACTTGGTAGTACCTGGTTGCTCCACCAATTACTACTGATCCCCGAGAGTTCCTGTGAATATATTATCCAAAACCCCTGACTTTTTCCTTTTCTGATGGTTTACATATGTGATTTACATAACTGTCATTGAGATCCTGCGAGATGACTTAATAAAGCGCTGCTTTCCTGCATGAGACATTCATCCATGGCTGACTATATCAGTGAATAAATTGCTTATTATGCTTCATGTGATATCTTACTTTCCACTTGCTTCAGTCCGATTTCATGCTGCTATCCTGACATCTGACAGTGATACCTAAAAATGACTGAACGGATTACTCAAATGGATTACTAGATGCATCTAAATCATCTGCTTTACTTCTCATTTTCTATATCCGACAGCCCGTCAGGTGACAAAAAAGACAAGGAAATAATTGCTGGGCATTATATATTATTATATTAAATGTTTTTTCCTAACCAGATGCCGCCGCAAGGAATAGCGAAGTTTGCTGCAAAATCTCCAAATGGAAACCCAAACAGTTATCACCTCTAGAAGCCTTGGTTATATTTAACCTTGAGATGCCGCGGTCTGATGCAACCATGGCATCTGAGGGGTTACAGTTCAGTTTTGTTCTTAGGAATGGAATGAGTCTTACATATATATCTTGGGAGTGGTTCCATTGTTATGGCAGTCAGAATCTTTCTGAAGGGTTCCAGGTCTGCCAAATGTATATTACAGCAGTTTCACCATAGACTCGTATACAGTAGTATTGTAATCTATGGTGAAATTGCTGCATTACTATTGAGCTCTGCCTGCGACAGGTCTCATTATTACATCAACCCCCTTTACCTAGATCACATATAAATATAAACTAATAAAAATAAACTCATTAGACATCTCTAAGTCCGAAACTATTAAAATATAAAAACATTTGTGCTATATGGTAAATGCCGTAGCAGGAAAAAAAATCAAAATGGCTGAACTGGAGTTTTTTCGCCGCTTTGCTTCCCTACAAAATGGAATATAAAAGTAATCCAAACATCATACCTTCTCTAACATGGTATCAATAAAAACTACCGCAGAATGGAAGCCATAAGAATATGGCGATATTGCATTTTTTTCTTAATTCCGCCTCATTCTGAATTTTTTTCCCGCTTCCCTGTACATTGTACAGAATAATAAATGGTACCATTTTGAAGTACAACTTGTCATGCAAAAATAAGGCCCTCATATGACTAAGTAAATGGAAAATTAAAAAGTTATGGCTTTTGGAATGCAGGGAGTAAAAAACCAAAACACAAAAATGAAAAATGTCTGCGTCATGTAAGGGTTAATATAGCAATTTCACCATAGGCTGAAATACTGTAATATAACAGTCTATGGTATTAGAGATCTAATGATCCCTAGGGGTGCTAAAAAAAGTGTTAAAAATATTTTTAAAAAATATACAAAAAATTCAATGATCCTCTTTCCCTGGTTTGTATATAAAAATGAATAAAAAAAACCTCAACCTGTCATGTATTGCCCACTTGACCATGTACTTCATACAATACAATGGGGGAATTTACTAACCCATCTAGCCCAGAATTCTGGTGTACATGGGTGTAAATGCAGCGCACCAAAGATGTACCGCATTGTTCCTTCTGCACCCCACAGCCCTTTGGAGCAACAAGGTCATGGCCATTGCTCCAAAGAGAGGCAAAGTCCTTGTTGCGCCAAAGAGCTCATTTCCATATTGCCAAATCAGAGATCTCAGGAAAGCAACCGAGGCTCCGATTCACAAGGGGAAAACACCTTTTGATTCAGGCGACCCTATCTGGGGCACCGGGTTTTATTAAAGTCTCCCCAATGTACCACTTAGAATCTTTTTTAGACAATTTACCTTTAAAAGTCCATTGTTAAGTCAAAAACACAAACAAAAAGCGCCATCCCCACCATGCCTCATGGAGGTATATGCGCCTATGTAAATGCGTGACATTTGCCCCGGGCAGAGATATATGGGTCGACAAACCTGCAAATTATCTATCCATTTCCAATTGATTTCCCAACAATTACTTAACTGTTTCTTGTGAAGAAGGTGGGACATTCATTGTCACAAGGTCACTTTGGAAGTTTTAATTGCCGGGTTTGGCTCTGTCTTTTATTGCTTTCTGTTTGATAAATTGCTCATTGGTTGAAAAGCTAGACTATATAAACAAGCTTATCTCTTCCCATAGTCTCTAATGAAAAATGAGTTGTGAGTATCATTGTTAATCATGGTAATTGTTAATGTTAAGGAGGCTGGTATTATGAGTTTTCCTATTAGACTTTCAATTCATTATAGAACGTGAAGAATCTAATGGTCATCTATGGCATTCTAATTTTAATTATCTCACCTACCTTTCTCCAGATTTTATGCTTTTGGGTCTTAGAGAGTCTTTCCTCCGATGGAACATATTAACATACAAGCTACATGTAGCACAGGCTTAAAGGGGAAGAGTGTGTATGGAAATCCAATGTTGGTGTGTAGCTCTCCGACCTCCCTTGTGGGGTATTTTTGGGCTATATTGTTTAACTTCAGCTTGTAAAAAATCTCAATAATGTATTAGACTGAACTGAGCAAAGTGTGAAAAAACAGGATTATTCCACGCTGGCTCAAGAGGTTTGATGACTACCTCTGAAATAATACGCTGCTAAAATAATATAGTGTAGAATAATATAATAATGTATGTATATAAAAATATATTATATTATTAATGTAATAAGATATCATAAAATTAATCAGCGTGTTGTTTAAAATGAATGTAACGTCAATTTTTTATTTTATTTTTTAAATCCAGATAGTGAACTATATCACAGTTTTTATTTTCGTATTGCAAATTTTTTAATTCTATTTTCTGTACATGATTATGGGGCGGCCATATTGCCCGTGCCTTTGCTCTGTGAACAGCATTTAGAGATATGCTTTACAGCATAGTCATGGCCACAGGCGGAAACAGACTGGACCTGACTTATTGAGGTCTATGGGAGAGTTTTCTAGACATGCCCTGTGCAGGGAGAGTGAGGAGATAACAGTGACATTGTCTATTTTCAGTAGTCGATACAATGATGGGTCAATATGTTTAGCTACAGAGGTGTTATTTTCTATTGTAATACTGCCTGTGATGCAAATTAGGTGACTGCTGCTAAGAAAACCCTTATAGAATTGGCAAGTGTCCGTCTATTATTAGGCTTAGTGGTCAGAGTAAAAATTGTAGGATTTAATACTTTTTTAAATATAGAGATTGACATAGATTTTTTTTTTCTGGTGATACATTCCCTACAAAGGGGTTTTCCCATGAAAATAATGATATTTAAATTTGTAGACCATTAATAAACATTTTTGCAAACATAAATAAAACATTTGCAGAATTTTAAAGATTTTCTCTAACCATGTTAGTGGTGGCAATCTGTTTGTCTTTTTGATCAGTTGCCCATGGATGCAACCATGAGTGTAGGATATTCTATGGTCTGGGACTCGTCAGAAACGCAGCCATGATGTCCTTATTGTGGACAGTTTATCAGAAAGGGACACTACATGTATGAGAAGATAGCCCGGCCACAATAAGGGAACTAAAAGCTGACTATACACATTATGACGCTAGGTTCACATCTCCGTTCGGGTTTCCGTTCGAGGGGGTCTGCTTGGGGACCCCCTGAAAGGAAACCTAATCCGTTTAATAAAGCGGTCACCCACGGAAACCCGCAGACCCCATAGACTATAATGGGGTGATTTCCACCCAAAAAGGGCGAAAAATGCAGAATCCCTGTACAGATAGCCAACGCTGGTGTGAACTCAGCCTGAGTCCACCTATTTTCATTAGGGCTTGGCCGGGGTCTCCTGACACTCCCATAATGGCAGATATTGGGAGATGAGAATTGGGCAGTTTGACTTGAACTATCCAATGTTTTTATTCTGAGTACCCCAAACGTACTCACAATGATGTCCATCATGTAGCATATTCTGCTCCCAATATCAAGTGGGGAAGCAAATTATTTTGTTTATGGGGGCACCTATGGCAGTTCTGAGGGTCTTTTAGATTCTGACCAGCTTTTCTTTCATCAGATCATAGATTTATAGATCAGAAGTTATCTCTCTATTCAACAAAGACTATCCACAGCTGTAGAGGAGACCCGTCCCCTTAACCCTGACAAAATGTCTTCTGACACCTGCCTCTGCTTGGCACACACTGTGCCTCAGTATTTGAAGATGGTGGGTGGTTTGGGTGGCACTAGTCCAAAACTGAACAAATAGAAATTCTTCTTGTGCAAACTAAAATGACCTCCGTATTGTACTCTGGGGTCTGAAGACCCCAGAGTATAATAGGTAGAGGCCCAGGGGAGGTGAAAAAATGTAAAAAATATTTATACTCACTTTCCCTTTTGGACCTACTCACAGCATCCAGTGCTCTCCTTGTGACGTCATGTATCTGAGGTCGCTGACACTTGTGATTGGGCCACCTGCAGTGTCATGGGCACGCCGAGCGTCATGACGTCATGACGCTCGGCATGCCCATGTCACCACAGGGCTCAATCACAGGGCTCAGCAGTGACCCTGGCCGCATGATGCCATCGAGGAGGCGGAGCGAAAGTGCCAAATGCAGCAAGGAGGCCCAAAAGAGGTAAGGGAAGGTGAGTATGAACTTTTTTATTTTTTACACCTCCCCTGGGCCTCCATATATTTTATAGTTAAGTTCCTAGGAGCCCTGACAGTGTTCTACACTATGTTTTATAGATAGGTTCCTCGGAGCCCTGACAGTGTTCTACATAATGTTTTACAGATAGGTTCCTAGGAGCCCTGACAGTGTTCTACACTATGTTTTATAGATAGATTCCTAGGAGTCCTGACAGTGTTCTACACTATGTTTTATAGATAGGTTCCTAGGAGCCCTCACAGTGTTCTCCACTATGTTTTATAGATAGGTTCCTAGGAGCCCTGATAGTATTCTACACTATGTTTTATAGATAGGCTCCTAGGAGCCCTGACAGTGTTCTACACTATGTTTTATAGATAGGTTCGTAGGAGCCCTGACAGTGTTATACACTATGTTTTATAGATAGGTTCCTAGGAGCCCTGACAGTGTTCTACACTATGTTTTATAGATAGGTTCCTAGGAGCCCTGACAGTGTTCTACACAATATCTTTTATAGATAGGTTCCTAGGAGCCCTGACAGTATTCTACACTATGTTTTATAGATAGATCCCTAGGAGCCCTGACAGTGTTCTACACTATGTTTTATAGATAGGTTCCTAGGAGCCCTGACAGTGTTCTACACTATGTTTTATAGATAGGTTCCTAGGAGCCCTGACAGTGTTCTACACTATGTTGTATAGATAGGTTCCTAGGAGACCTGACAGTGTTCTACACTATGTTTTATAGATAGGTTCCTAGGAGCCCTGACAGTGTTTTACACTATGTTTATAGATAGGTTCCTAGGAGCCCTGACAATATTCTACACTATGTTTTATAGATAGGTTCCTAGGAGGCCTGACAGTATTCTAAGCTATGTTTTAATCCAATTTATGGTATAGTTCGCCCGTCTCTAATGCAGATCCTTTAGCATGTACATTTATAAATAGAAACAAGTTTAAAAAAGGATTTTCACCAAACACAGCACTTAGTCACCTAAAGTCTTCTTATGGCTGAAAAGTGACATTAGAAAGTGAGGTTTTGCTTTGTTCATAGGCTTGATATCTTACCGTACTATTGTAGGGCAGTTTAAGGATGACTTAGAGAACGTTGACCTATGTATTTGACAGCACTATGGCACATGATCATTTTATATATAATACTACTGACGTCTTGACATTTTCCTTAGGAGAAAAGTCGCTTGACTTCAGTTAACTTTACAAATATCACATCATGAACTGCGGTACATTCTGAGTTATACTGACAACAAATGTACAGAATGGAAGAAAGTGAGGACTTAAAGTGAGTCTGTCAGGTATAAAATGCCTACCAAACCAATAATAGTGGCATGTGGGGGCTTTTAGGAGCAAAAACATATCTTTGTGGTCACAATCTGATGAAGCAATGCAGAAAGAATCATCTTTCTAGGGATATGAAAGTTGGCCTGCAAGTGCACAGGCGGCAGGGCCTAATTTGTCAGATTTGCCTACAAACAGTTGCAAATGCTCCAGCTGTCTTTTGGAATCAGTTCCAAAATTCTTGACATTTTCCTTCTCTGTCTGCATTATGGCTGTCTGTAGGCAAATCTAATAAATCAGACCCCACCCCCAAAGCACTTGCAGACATTTTGCCTATCCTTAAAAAGATGATTTCTGCATTGCTTCCTCTTTTTTATGACCTTAAAGGTATATTTATGTACCTATTATAGGTGCCTACATGGCAGAATTATAGGTTTGGAAGGCATTTTGGATCTGACAGACTCCTGTTAATAATTTTACTAAGCCCAAAACACTTTATAATAACGACAATTGAAAGAAATGTATCACAACCAGTGCCGTGTCGGTGAATAGCCTTATTTTAAGGCTCTTAAAAATTAAAGGCAACCACTTGACTGGTTGCTATGGGCACTTATTGTGTATAGAGATGGGCGAACCTCTGATGATTGGTTTCAGGTACGGATGTTTCGGCCCAAAGATTTGTTTCAGGTCAAAAAGTTTGAATAGAACTGACAGAGAAATTATTATACTCCGGGGTCTCTTCAGACCCCAGAGAATAATAGGTGGAGTCCCAGGTGAGGTGACAAAAATAATAAACAATTATACTCACCTCTCCGGGTCCTCTTCTGGGCTTGTGGGTGACATTATGCACCCAGGGCCACTGCTGAGGCCTGTGATTTGGCATTAGCAGTCACCTAGGGGACACCAAGTGTCATGCCCTCAAGACTCGGGCGTTGACGTCAAGAACCTGTTGAGCATCGTGAACACTAAGAGGAGACCCAAAAAAGACGAGGGAAGGTGAGTATAATTGTTTGTTCTTTTTTAACACCTCCCCTGGGCCTTCACCTATTATACTTTGGTGTATTAGGAGACCCCAGAGTATAATAATTTTACTTCCAGTTTGTTTGGGACAACAACAAGTTTTGCTCATTACCAATGCTTCTCTCTAATTATGTATTGACTATTCTCATATTGTCTTTATTCTAGGAGATTTTCCTTGTGTTCATTGTTGTCTCCTGCCAAGTATTGTATGAGCTGCAAGAAGAATAGAGGAAGGGGAATGGAAACTGTTTCTAGAGCTCTAAGACAAACACAGCTGATGTTATGTCCAGGTGGAAGTGACATTATTATACTCTGGGGTCTCTTCAGGTGGAAGTCCAGGGGAGGTGTAAAAAATTAAAAAAAAACCTTCCCTTACCTTTTTGTGGCTCCTCGCCGTGTCTGGCACTCTTTCTCTCTCTGTCTCCTCGGTGATGTCATGATGCTCGGCGTGCCCATGTGATCACTGGTGGCCCAATCACAGAACTCAGTGGTGACCCTGGACACTACGGTCACCAGGGGAGCAGAAGACACCACAAGAGGACCCGAAAGAGGTGAGGGAAGCTGAGTATAAATGCTTGCTTTTTTTTTTTTTTTTTTTTACACCTCCCCTGGGCTTCCATCTATAATAATCTGGGGTCTAAAGAGACCCCAGAGTATAATGTGACAGCCATTTTAGTTGTTTGCTTACAAAACCGAACAATTTGAAATATTCAGGTCAAATCTGGCTCAGTACAAGTCGGTTCATCCATCTCTATTCATAACAAACCTGGTTCATTATGAGTCAGTTCGCTTATCTCTAATCTTAAGAATAGATCTTCAGTTATCTGGGTGATGGGGTCTGACACCCAACACTCCCACCTATCAGGAGCTGATACACAGAGAATGGAGGAGGAAGCAGAAAGCACCGTTCTCTTTCTAGTGGCTGAACTGAGTCACTGCAGCTTAGCTCCCATTAATTGAGAGTTATCTGCAGTTACCTGATGTGGCCACTACACATAGAATGGAGCTGCCTACTTCCTGCTCCGTTCTCTGTGTATCAGCTGTCAAGAACATCTGATTGAAGGGTATGCTGGGTGTCAGACACCACCGATCTGATATCGATATCTGATATCAATGACATCATCAAAATTTTTATCCTGGATAATCTCTTTAAACTCCCAGAAAACCCCTTTAAGACATAAATTGTTGTTTTGAAATTGTATATATACAGTATATTGTGTATACATATGCAAATTGCTAGCATGTGTCATATAATATGATAGTGAATGGACCTGTGCTGTAGTGAGTGACTGGGAGCTTTGTGGGGGTCCCACCAATTTACAATTATGGCTATACCCCTTTAAGGACTGGCAAATAATCATTAGAATCAGCTTCTAGCTTGATCCTTGCAGAAACCTTGGTTGACATTACAGTAAGTAGATAAAGTGTCCCCCGTCATAGTTCAGTATCTCCATACAACCACAATGCAATTATGGAGAGAATTAATTATTTGCCTGCCATTTACCACCACCCACAGGCCGGGTCTCGCTCCACTTGGTGTTGTTCTGCTTAGATTAAGTAATTAACCTCTCCTCTTCCCTGGGATTCACTACAAGATGGGCTCTGGGTTGATGATATAATTATTATTAATTTACTTTCCGTGTTTCATTGTCATTGTTAATTACTTCTCGGTAATCAGCTAATGTTTAATCTGCCATGTTGGATAGGGTTTTTTTTCCTAAATTGTTGCCCGATATCACTTTGATGCCAGTCTTTTCTTCGAATAAATTTGCAAACACTTTTCATACCAAAAATGTAATGTCCAGGGAAACATTCAGAATTGGTTTTGACAAGAATTATAGTTTATTTTACTGGGTTCTTGTTACATTCTAGGAATACTGTATAATGTATGTGAATGTTGTATGAAATATAGGAAATAGGTAACTTTTATGTTTCCTACACAATCCAAAATATTGTGCCAAGTTCAATCGAACACCATCCTATGATGGTCACCATCCCGCCATCTGTATATGGCTCACCTGTGTGCACAAAGCTTCAAAGTTAATCTAAGAGCCATAGTACAAGCTACATATATGCCCTATACTAAAAACTAGCAGCCTTCTCATTTTTCTTGGTGTTAGAAGAGCAACCAACAAGTTAATTTGTCAAGGGAAGAAGATTCATTGGGGCAAGAACATCTAAGTCTTGAGAATTCAGATTGATGGGGGTTCGACCACTGGGATATCCATGAATCTTGAGAAGGGAAATTTTGTTCCTCTTGGCATGAATGGAGCAATAGAAATGTCCACTGTTTGCTCTTCATCTCTAAGAGACTGGAGGAGATAGCTGAGCACTATTGTATGACTATCTCTGGCAGTCCCATAGAGAAGAATTGAGTGCAATGGATGTTCACGTACAACACTCCATTCATGCAGGGAGGAACAGGATCGGCATTCTCAAGATCAGTCTGCGTCCCATTTGTTGAACTCCCATCAATGAGACTTTTACCATCTGTACTTTTTTATCATTGCTAGAAGAAACTGGTTCTACAGTACATGTAACTCTTCAATGAGACTGGCAAGTCTTCACTCCCTATGTACGTAATTGAGCCTTGGGTGCTAATAACCCTGTTGCTGGTTCACAGGTTGTCCTTTCTTGGGCCACCTTTGGTATGTAGAGTAACACACAACAAGACCTCCTGTTTTGGAGATACCATGACCCGATTGTCTAGCAATCACAATTTAGCCCTTGTGAAAGTCATTCCGATGCTTCCACTTGCCCATTTTAGAACTTTTAGAACTGACTGCTCACTTGACCCCTTGGCACTTCACTTCAGTTATTAACTTCACTTCACTGCCAGCTTTAATATTACGGCTGATCGGTGAGTCATAAAATGTAGTTCCGATGGTGGAGAATGAAGGGTTAGGTGACCTATTTGCAATTTCATCATTGCAGAGGGTATGGAGGACTTGCCATAAATCACAGTCTACTCCTTTAATATTTCTCCATTTTACACGCACCCAATCATTTATTGTAATAATATCCCTCATCTTCATCTTCTAACACAAAGTCAAGGCGCATAGCTAGAGATGATAAAACCGGCATATACACACACCGCAATGTAAAAGCTGCCACCAGTAATTATTAGACTCCCACTTAGACGGAGCCGGTAGCCTGACATGACGTATTTATAAGACTCCGTCAATTGATTCCACCAGCTTTGGTTGGGTAAGTGAAGCTCATCTTTGCTTAGTTAATGTCCCCGCATAAAATATGTAGCTCTCCCAATATAATGTGGCACAGCTGAATTCAGAATATAATGGGAAATGGAAAAATTGTATTCCTTTCGTTTCATTATAAAAGTAATAAAAATGTGTACGTTCAAACCCATTGCCGAATGCTTTATATTTTACATATCCAGGAAGGGATAATAGAATTGAGGACGGCATAAATTACCACTGGATATTGAGTGAGGTCGAGTTTCAGATTCTGTATTTCATAATATTCCTCATACTTTAAGCAATGTGACATATCAATTTACTTTTGTCCATTCAGAGGACTGGAAATGATGGAACGGAAACTTATTTACCATATAACCTCTTAAAGGGTATAATTAAGGTTAAAATAATCATAATGTAACGAATGGTATTTCTCCGAGCGCACATTATTACGGTATTATATGCTCTTAATACCTGGAAAGGCTTCTATAAAGCAATAAGAGAGAAGAGCTGGAAGGAAAGGACAGACTTTTTGGACTAAATATTTATTTTTCCAGCTGCGGAGAAATCTTTGGTTATAATCGACTGTTGTAGAGCTATTTGTCAAAGGAAGAAAATGATATTTTTGTGTTTTTATTTCTTGTAATTGAACTTTTATAGAAAAATGTAGTAATATTATAACTCCAGTCCTTAAATTTTTTTTTTATCCTACAGAGATAAGAGACACTTTTCTATTCTTAGTGATCTCCACTAGGGTCATAGCTATAGCAAGTACAGAAGTAGCAATCACTATAAGACCCTCAAGCCTCCGGGGGCCCAAAGGTCTCTCTACAATATAAGAAGACAACAGTAATACAGATGACATATGATAAGTAGGAGCCCCCTTATATATTTTGCATTGGGACCCAGGAGCTTCAAGCCTCTGGACTGGAATAATTTACACCTTGTGGTTATATGAGGTATCTCTAGAGGAAAACATTCAACAAAATTGAATCTTGGGCCCCAAAGGAAATTTTTTCTGTTGGTACACTTTGTACCAACCTTATGTACGGGACTTGGTTGCAAGTACAACCTTGGTACTCCCTATCATTACAAGAAATGGATGGTCTCCATTTGGTTTGCCAAAAAGGTTGTTTAGGTAATCCATGGCCACGATTTATTTGCCATGGGCCCATAGTGCCATAAACAGTCTTAGTCTATAGCTATTGATTATTAACACCCGTAACGTCTACAAAAACCAGTGGTAAGAAAAATAGCATTATGGTTGTTGGCTCCAGTGGGTGGAAAGGTTCAACGGTAAGGCAGAGATCCAAAGCCCCAATATTATCTCCCATGCCAAGGAGGTTGATCTATCTTCTCAATTTATTCACAATGCCACTGTGTGCACCATTAGCTCTGGGTCCCTCTGGTCAACGACCATGGTTATATGTGGTGTCCACAAAGGTCAAAATTTACGATTGTGGTGTCAATAGGGAGGAATAAACTTAAAGGGAGTCTATCATTATAAAAACACATTTTTAACTAATGGCGTAGTACATAAGCATGTCTGGGCGGCCATTTTCCAGTGGTCTGCTACACGAGCGTACTGCTCATTATTGACATTACCTTCTGAGATGACTATTGGACTGGGCATTTATTCTCCTGATTTATCCTCCTAATTCCAATCTGCCTTGTAAGTTTATTGTGGGTCTTGGTTTGGCTTATGATTTTGGAGTGTTTATTTCTTGTACCAGGTTCGGTGGTGACAACTTGGACCCCAAATTCAGCAAAGTCCATCTGGCTTCATGGCTGGTGCTGGTGAAGGTATTTGGATGTCTAGGATCTGTCTCTCAGCGTTGTATAGGATTTTAAAAGCTAGTTCTACTGCTCTCTGTTATCAGGCAGATCCTGCAATTTCTGATATTACTATCTTCAACTCCAGTATTGCCAAAAGTTTTCTGAGCTTCAGCAATTGTAACTTTAAATGTGATTTATTAATGTATCTATGTGATCTATTAAAGTATTTTTCCAAAAAGTGATTTCATGTATGAACCCAACCCTTGTGGAGTATAAAACTAAAAAAGGTCTTAAGGCAATTGGTAAGCTAAATATTGTTGTTTATATATTTATTATGTTAGAAGATTCCAATACAAGTTAACTAAGTTTATCAAAAATAATTTATTTAAAAGTGATTTCGTGTATAAACACAACCCCCGAGGAACAAAAAATTAAGAAAGGTCTGAGTGCAATTGGTAAGCTAAATATCTCTGTTTATGGTGATATAATGCATAATCATATGGTTATTATTTTAGAAGAATACAATAAAAGGTAACTAAGTTAATCCCAAATAATGTATTCAAAAGTTTTTTCATGTATAAACCCGGCCCCCGAGGAATAACACATTCTGTTAAAATGAAGTTGTTTCTTCTATATAGGGCATTAAAATCTATTCTTGCATGATTATTATATTTTGTTATTTGCTTTATTTTTATATCTTCTGTTAAATAAGATCTACAGAAAAGAACGAAATCTTCTGAGGTTGCTTAGAGACTTACAAATATCAGTTGACATTTCCTTTAGTTTGTCAGTCTAACCCTATAGACAGATGACAGATAAAAGCTGGTAGGAGCCGCATCAAGGTTATAGGATCTGCTGTGATTTCTTGTTCTACTCAATGTCTCAGCCGTGTCAAGCATGGTGACAGCAAACGTTACACACTGTACAACATAGGATAAGTCAACAAATGATTTATTGATGTAGAAGATTCTTCCTTTAAGGTTGAGGAAGTCAATTTATTGAAACATTTTGAGAAGTTTTGTCTCTTTTCTATTAATTCAGGAGCAGGAAACTCAAAAGGCTTGTGTACGTAGGGGGGTCACTTATTTTTGTCTTTTGTCCTTGTAAGGTAAAAATACATATACATATTGGTGCTGTCTGCTAAAACCTAGACAATAGATAGACTAGTTAAACATTGGAGGATCGCTCAAAAACTCCATCTCGAACAAGGTCAGATTCTCTGTACTCCTATAAATGAAGAGTCAACGAGGTCTTCCCAGCAAAAATAAACCTCAACCAACATTTGGTTAAAGATGATGGCGAAGAAAGTAGTCAGTAGTTACTCTACAATATTGGCATCTGTTGGACCAAAGTTTGGTTCAGAGTCAATGGACGGACCAATTGCTCAATGATGGGACTTTTATTGAAAGAGTTTTCGAGGCTTTATAATTGCTGACCTATCCGGTCCATCCGCACTACATGCCAGTTATTATACTGGTGTCTTCTAATGTGGCCAAGGGGCTCTTGTGTCTCCTCAAGCACAATCATCCATCTGTGACTGCTACCTCTGCACACCTTATGTTTATACCTCTAGTATAGTAATAGTATATTATATTAGTATATTACAGTATATTATTATATTATAGTTATAGTAATCAGGGCAAACGTTATCTAGAGTAGAAAGTATATATTCATTTCCTCCCAATTGTCCCAGATTTTGGGTGCTGTTCTGCTGTCCACGACCACAAGTGGCATGTCCCAACTTCAACGCTATCTGCGTAGTGAGGATTTAAAGGTGAAGCAGCATCCTGCTGCATTATTCACCCCCATTGCTGCTGCAGGTGGCTTAGATACAGGCAAGTGAAATGTAATAATGTTACGACATCACCCCTGGGCGTGGATTCCAGGGGTAAAGTGAATATTATTTTTTTTTTTACGTTATACTGTGCAGGGGCCACATGGAGGGGGCATAATATTGTGTGGTGGTCACAAGGAGGGAGAATTATACTGTGTGGGAAACACAATGATGAGGCATTATGCTGAGTGGGGGCGACATAGCATAGACATCATACATTGAGGGGGCATTATACTGTATGTGGACACTAAAGGGCATTACACTGTGCTGTGGCACGTTATACTATAAGAAGGCCACAAGTTGTATTATGCTGTGTAGGGGACACTACAGCTATATTATACTGTGTGGGCACACTCTGGGGGCATTATGCTTTGTATGGGAGCTAAGGGAGCATTATACTATGTAGGAGAATTTAAGGGACATTATACCATGTAGGGGAACTAAGGGAGTATTATACTTCCATAATATTATGGAGCTTTGGGGACATTATGCTGTGTAGGGGCACTAAGGGGGCATTATACTGTCTGTGGGTGTACTTAGGAGGCTTCACCACTGTGTGTTACACAAAGAAGTACACTATAACTGCACGGGTGCACAAAAAAACTTGATGGGATTGGGAAGGGGCAAAGGGTATATGAGCAGGAGTGGGTGGGGTTAGATGTGTGGCTTTTCATACATAAACTGTCTGCGTGCATGCACAGATTTTAACCCTTTAAGTTTGTCGGTTTATATATTTATATATTGCCTATAAAATTTATATGTTTTATATATATATATCTTATTTATGTACAGATGCAGCACAGCTGAGTTTGTTCCATCAAAGGCCATAAGAACAGAAAAACGTTGCATCTAACAGACATCAATGGATCCTGGGGGACCCCATTGTCTATATTGGGGTCCGTTGGTTGTCCATTATTTTCGCCCTGACATCGCCAGACTAAAAAGTCAGGTTTGCAGCAATTTTTCATCCGGGATTTCTGATGGACTCGGATGAAGAACCACATATAAGACAATGAGATGAGTGTAATGATACATCTCTGCTACACCTACAGTATAAACACAGCACTGCTATAGCTGTGATATATAAACCAATAGAACATGCATAGTTGTGCAGAGTCTGAGATGGAGAGGCAATAAAAGCCTCGGCCACCGTTCAATACCACTCATTACTATACACTTGACATGCTACATGGCCATGGACCAAGACCTGACTGAGTAAGAGTTTTACTAAAGACAATGAGGGAGCGGCGACATTGGAAGGCGCCGTAATAGAAACTGCTGGCTTTCATTATAGCGTCTAAATCTTCCTTTTGCTACTTTTACAAACGGATCCTTGATAAAACTTGTGAATGATTTTAATTACAGATAAGTCCCGTTGTAAAGGCCAATGCCGCGGCGGTCCGTCTGCTAAGCTGAATCCAATATATCTATGTGTTAAAGGGAACAGGCTAATGTGTAAACAAAGAAAATATTGGAAGCCATTGATGTTAATTTAGTCCAAATCAATTCACATTGATCATACTTTACATGCAAATGAAAAGGGGAATCATTTTATCTCTTCCTAAACCTGTTTAATTCTCCGCCGCTTGCATTCCAGGAACCTGCCCGATATCGCAACAAATGCATCTTTTTTACTACCTTGTAAAAACTGGGGACACCGATTGTCAAATTAAGGTTTTTTTTTTCTGGGCTGGTTACATATGGTCAGTTGTGAATATCTTACAAAGGGATTCAGGTGCTAAGTTTACTTTTTTATCACGTCTAAGGGAGTGTATACGTGGGTGTAACTAGCAGGGTAGCAGGTGCAGAAGCTGCTATGGGGCCCAACATCTAAGGGGGGCCATTTCTCTTTAGATATATAAGGTGTAGTTTGTGATGACTATGGCGGGACTTACTTTATGCGTTATTCTCCTGCTATTACATTATTACATTGTCCTTGGATTGGGACATTATGTGTGCATTATACTAGCGTGTGACATCATCATGTGCTTTTTTACTATTTTGTTATATCACAGATACATAGCGTTATTGCTGCGCTATTTCCATACTGCAACATTACTTTTTGTATAATTCCAGTTCAGTAACATCACTGTGTGCATTGTCCCTATACTGTGACATCACTGTGCGCATTATCTGTCTTGTGATAGATAGTACTGTGTGAATTATTACTGTACTGTAACATCACTGTGTGCATTGTCCCTATACTGTGACATCACTGTGCGCCTTATCTGTCTTGTGATAGATAGTACAGTGTGAATTATTACTGTACTGTAACATCACTGTGTGCATAATTTCAATGTGTGTATTATCCTATGTACCGTCACACCATTGTGTGTTATCCTGGTATTGTAACATGACTGTGTGCATTACCCCTGTACTTTGACATCACTGTGTTTATTATCCTTGTACTGTAACATCACTGTGTGCATTATCTCTGTATTGTGAGATCACTTTGTTTGTTATCCCTGTATTGTGATATCACTATGTGTATTATCCATGTACTGTGACATTAGGCCCGGTTCACATCTGCGTTCAGTTTCCATTCTGGGAGTCCGCTTGGGGGAACCCCCTGAACGGAAACCTATACGCATAGAAAAGCGGTTTACCTAAGGAAACCTGTGGACCCCATAGACTATAATGGGGTCCGTGTGGTTTCCGCTCGGTTTCCGCACGAAACATGCGGAGAGGAAAGTGCTGCAAGCAGGACTTTTCTCTCCGCTTTCTTTGTGCGGAAACCACACGGACCCCATTATAGTCTATGGGGTCCGCAGGTTTCCTTAGGTAAACCGCTTTTCTATGCGTATAGGTTTCCATTCAGGGGGTTCCCCAAACGGACTCCCAGAATGGAAACTGAACGCAGATGTGAACCGGCCCTTACTGTGTATATTAAACCTATACTGTGACATCACTGTGTATATTATCTCTGTACTGTGACATCACTGTGTTTATTATCCCTGTATTGTGACATCACTGTGTTTATTATCGCAGTACTATGACATCACTGTGTGTATTATCCCTGTACTGTGACATCACTGTGTTTATTATCCCTGTACTGTGACATCACTGTGTTTATTATCCCTGTATTGTGACATCACTGTGTTTATTATCGCAGTACTGTGACATCACTGTGTGTATTATCCCTGTATTATGATAATCACTGTGTTTATTCTCCCTGAACTATGACATCACTGTGTATAGTATCCCTGTATTGTGACATCACTATGTGTATTATCCCTGTACTGTGACATCACTGTGTGTATTATCCCTGTATTATGACATCACTGTGTTTATTATCCCTGACGGACACACGGTAACTACCCTGCTCTGTGACAACACTGTGTGTATCCCTTTGTGACATCACTGTGTATACTATCCCTGTACTGTGACATCACTGTGTATAGTATCCCTGTATTGTGACATCACTATGTGTATTATCCCTGTACTGTGACATCACTGTGTATATTATCTCTGTACTAGTTTGCAAAGAAAAAAAATCATGCATACATAGAAAGAGACGCTCAGCCCAAAATTGTGTTAGAAAATAAACAATATATATTTTATTGACAAAATTGGACAGATTTAAAAACATTTAAAAACATCACAGAAAAGACCTAATAGGACAAGTTTATGGACAAGATGTTCTGTAGGTAGTCTCTAATATGAAAGCATGATAGGCAGATCCTGTAATAGAGTTAGAACCCAGCAGCTAATAGTGCAAAATTAAATATATATAATAGCAAATATGTGCAGAGGTATATGCAGAAGTAAAGTGCAAAATGTAAAGAACAGGGTACCATGACCTATAAAGCAAACAAGTGAGATTAATTTTACAGGCAGAGCTACTAAATATATAGTACATGAATAAGATGACAGGTTATACACATAATATAAAATATATTTACCAGGACCTACAAGTCCCAAGGGTGAGGTCATTCTATATGGTACTGATACCCAAAGAGTATCTCCCTAGACAAGGCTTCATCAGGGGATTATTATCTCTGTACTGTGACATCACTGTTTATTATATCCAAAAAAAGAAAAAGACATGGACCGCACATCCCAATCTTATACATTGATCTTGTGTTTCTCAGCAAATTCTACAATACTGAACATGAGGTTCTTAGTATACATATTGATCAAGGTGTATAAGCCCACTAGCCACTTCACGGCGACCTCTTTATAGTGGGTCCCTACTCTACTGGGTGCGACACCGAACAGCGACCGCCACTGCCACAATATAGGGCGAGCGACCCAGCAGCCCAGCAACACCCCTGCTGCCAGGCTAAACCCCCAGGCTCTGGGCCACATTGCCCCATGGTCACCACACCACAGCAACGGCAGACGCCGCACAGCACCGCACCATGTGAACAGATCACAAAAAAGTTCACCTTACCATATGGTGTCAGTCGAAGGACTGCAACGTGTGAACAGGTCTCAAAGAGTTCATTTTGCCATATGGTCGCAGTCAAAGGACTGGGCCAGTAGAAGGCTCCCTTAATTTAAAAACACCTGGGCCAAATAGGAGGAGTGATGGTACCAAGACAAAACAAAAAAAAAGGAAAAGACAGAATGCTATACATAAAATATCCAAAAAAAGAAAAAGACATGAACCGCACATCCCAATCTTATACATTGATCTTGTGCTTCTCAGCAAATTCTACAATACTGAACATGAGGTTTATTATCCCTGTACTATGACATCACTGTGCATAGAATCTCTGTACTGTGACATCACTGTGTATATTATCTCTGTACTGTGACATCACTGTGCTTATTATCCCTATACTGTGACATCACTGTGTTTATTATCCTTGTACTGTGACATCACTGTGTACATTATCCCTATACTGTGACATCACTGTTTATTATCTGTGTACTGTGACATCACTGTGTGTATTATCTCTGTACTGTGACATCACTGTGCTTATTATCCCTGTACTGTGACATCACTGTGTATATTATCCCTGTACTGTGACATCACTGTGCTTATTATCCCTGTACAGTGACATCACTGTGTTTATTATCCTTGTACTGTGACATCACTGTGTTTACTATCCCTGTATTGTGACATTACTGTGTTTACTATCCCTGTATTGTGACATTACTGTGTTTATTATTACTGTATTGTGACATCACTGTGTTTAGTATCCCTGTACTGTGACATCACTGTGTTTATTTTCTATGTACTGTGATATCACTGTGTTTATTGTCCCTGTACTGTGACATCACTGTGTCTGTTATCGCTGTGTGTATTATCTCTGTACTGTGACATCTTTGTGTTTTCTATCCCTGTATTGTGTCATCAAGGTGAGTATCATTTTGACTTTTTATTTTAGAATTTGTCTTATTACCACAGCATTTGAACCTTTTCATTCCAGAATTCTGATTTAATTGGGGAGATGCACTAGAATTGTGGTATAGTTAGATAGTGCAAACTACCAGTGGACAGAAGTAAAATGTGCCACATTTTTAAAACTGGTGAATGGAGCGCTGAAAATCTGGCCAGAAAATCATTTTGGAATGTTCTGATGTTTTACCTAATTATTTTGACTTATCATATTAGAATTGTCTTAATATAATATAATATATATTACTTGAATTTTAATCATTTTTGCAGTAATTGTCTTTATAATCTAGCCACCAGCCTCCATTATTTCAGCAGAATACTAAGGATACTTTATAGTTATTGCGCCATAGTGTGCTCAGAATGTGGGTAAATGTTGACTTTGCTGCTTTAATTTGGCAAGGCTTCCAAAATGTGAGATTAAGATCTAATTTTAGTATAAATGACTTCAGTCTTGGTTCTATCATTTTCATTATTACTTTAGAGCAAAATTAACTTCTAGTAGTTATTATTATCCCTGCATGATTTAATAAAGAATAAAACCATTACTAGAACAGCAAGGGGCGCGGGATGTGCCTTTTACTTAAATACAAGAACAACAATCAATAGACGCTTTGCTTGGAGACAATATACCATAGAAACATCTCGGTTTTAAAGGGGTAATGAGCTTTAAATGAGCACTTTACACATGACTATTAAGCTGGCCATACGCATTACTTTTTGGACAGCCATAAAGTGGCCGCCCGATCAATCATGGGATCATTCAGAGGAACGATCCCACCAACAATATTGGCAACTAATCTGCCCAATCAGGGGGACAGTTGACCTAAAAAAAAGACACATTGGGTGTGTGCAAGTTGGCTGATTAATGGCCAAAGCGATCGATTATGCCAAACTTTGATATTTTCAACCAATTGCTGGTCAATAATATTCAGCATAACCAATCTTTGTTTGATAGACTAAAGTCTCCTGTCAGTTGGTCAAGAATGACACACGATAGTGTATTGCTGGCTTTAGGGTCTGCTAAATGTTTAATTCCATGAAAAGCATAGAAAGACAACTTTTTCTCTAAAAAAAAGTGGCTTGTGCCATCAGCTGATCCCTAAAGTTTAGTTCACGTGGTTTAGGTTACTCTAGGTCATTGAAAATAAAGAACTGATAGCCGATGACTAGTGTAAGAGAATCTAAGCATACAGCTGTCATTGGCTGGTTTCTCATGGTCATTGACCTGCTTTAGAAAGACTAACCTGGACCACATTAAACCAGCTTCAAGAAGTCATTGGTTGGTTTCTCATGGTCATTGACTCTGTAGAAAGACTAACCTGGACCACATTAAACCAGCTTCAAGATGTCATTGGTTGGTTTAGATCACATTTGGTCCAGGTTACTCTTGGTCAATGACCTACTTTCAAAAGTACTGTAGGTCATTGACAGCAAGTAACCCCACCCAGACAATTTTCTGTCATATGGATCGCCCAAGATGTGCCACTAATTGTGGTACATCTTGGAAGATCCATGTACCATAAAATGGTTCTTGTAGGGTAAGGGTTACTTGCAGTCATTAACCTATTTTTGAAATTAGGTCAATGACCATGAGTATCCCAGACCAAGCGTGATCTAAACCAGCCAATGGCCCATTTACAGCTATCAGTAGGTGGTTTAATGTGGCTGGGTTGCTCACAATCTGTTGGCTGGCTTAGAGGTTACTCTTCATCATTGAAAGTAGGTCAATGACGGAGAGTTAAATGACAGCCTAGTAACTAGTAAATAGCTAGCCACCATTTTGAGCAATTCATAAGAAATGAATCTCAAAAGTTTCAGATTTGCTGGAGTATGAAACTTTTAAGTTTTGTAGTTTGCTGCAATTTGAAACTTTTGTAGTTTGGAGAGCCATAAGTTGGAGATCACTCCTCTATGTAGTAGCCCATGGAGAGTAGCCAGTAAAACATTATGGTTATGGTGTAGTATGATGGTGGAAACAAATAGACAATCGAGTAGACGGTTTTACCCATGTACCTCATTTCCAGGTCATGTGGTTTGTTGAGATATACAATTCCTGCTCCATGTAATATGAATATTTTTGTGAATGGAATACACTGACATTATTAGGGTTACTAACCAAATTCTAGGTCATTAATTATCGATAAAATTTGACTATTGGACAAAATGCTCTTTTCAATAACTCGGAATTTACATTTGACATTGCCTTCGGAAAACACATCACCATGGCTGATCTCTTCAATCTGTCCATTCCCGCCTCGTTGTGAAGATATAATGAAAAGTATGTCTGAATGTGTAAGATTGAAAAAATAAGAGAGAAATTGAATATATTAAGTACATCTAGCGACCGGCCTTTGATTACCTCTGACTGGGAAATATTTGGAAACCACTAGGGTCCCTTCAAGTCTTATGATTTGGTAAATTCAGCCCTCGTGTGCTATGATTCCAGCTCCCTTATTGAAATCGAATTGATATTTTGTAAACTTCATTTGTGCATAATGTGATCTGACAGGGACAAACGCAAGGGAGAATTGTTTCCAAACCCCCAGTAAATGAAACGTATTATTGGATAAATACGTATTTCTTTCCCACTCTTCCTCTCTCGTATCCAGAGCATCTTCACGTCTTGAATATGTATCATGACTTTCTTCATGGGTAATTGAATAGATTCAATCATGTGTAAACCACCGCAATGGCCAATATAATATAGCCATAATAACAAAAATTGAAAATGAGAAAGACATTTTTTTTAGTCTCGGCCGCCATGGGAAGTGTCCGGTGTTGTCCATGAATGGAAGAGATACAGCAAGATTCCTTACTGATTGCTTGAGCCTCGGCTCTGCTCCCTCTTGATAACAATCCTCAGATATAATGCAAGCATTTCCAATTTTAGCGGCCCGCACCAGGTCTCAGATGTGCTACATATTAATTTCCCTTTGCAGAAAATTTGCTCAGCTTTAGCTCAAATTCAGTTAGCCGGATTGATGAAAGTGGCAAAAGGATACGACGTTTACTGATTCACTCTTTTCACCTTTGATTAGTTCAACCAGTGAATTATTCTTGCCCTGTCAGTGCGCGATTAAAGAAGGTAGGACCGAGCGCGCGACTTCATACTTCCTCGTGTAGCGGAGAGAAAATAGGTTGTGCTATGAGTGGCCTTGAAGGAGACCTAGGATCATTTCAATGCTAGTTGACTATTTTTTTTTCTCATGTACACGTCTATATTACGGAGCCATAATAGGGGCCTCTACTGTACCTTTGTATGCCTCTGACTTTTTACCTAGGCATAGGAAATTTTTTTCTGTTGGATTCTGCAAAAAAAAAAAAAAATCTGGGATGCTTCATTGGACTCATTGGAAACATTGCTTCTAGGGGGAATATCTATATACATACAGAGCCTGAATCGTGGTGGAGTCCTACACCTACGCCTAGGACTCCAGTTGTGTGCATAGCCAGAAAGGTGCACTTGGGAATTTGAGTCCTCGAGCAGTTTTCAGATGCATTGAACTTCCAGTCTTTCAAAAATAAGGGGACACTCACATCTCCAATGTTTAATCCGTTCTTCTTTTTCATTGTAGGATCAGAAGAACCAATTAAACAATAAAGGTGGATCAGTCTAATGGTGGATAGCAATGGACCACCAGGGATTCAATATAATGGGGTCCATCAGGTATCCATTGTTTTCCAAGTCATATTGCCAGATGAAAAAAGTCATGCTTGGGATTTTAGATGGACTCTGCGCCAGATGAACTCCGACCAGATGTCAACATCTCAGATGTTGCAACTCAGATACTTGCCTTTATACTTCATTACTTAGTTACTAATGATGAAGCCAATACTTAAGATCTACCCATATAGAGTAAAAGAGTTATATGGATCCAAAAACTAAAACCCAATGATCCGTTTGCTATTGCATTACATTGAAAGGAAGAAATATGATTCCATCTCCCGATGTGGTTGTTAAACCCAGTTAATTCGGAAACCATTTTTTCGGCAGGTACTGTGCCTCAGTTTATATGGCATCAGATTCTTGCCTCTCTACACATGTCGAATGTCTTAAGCTTATGGGGCACGCTCACCTTCCTTAATTATTTCCTGATGAAACAATTTCTGGAGACAAAATTTGATACTATATAAGATTCATTATTGATGTGGGCAATTTATGGCACTATTTTGGGGGCAATCATATAAGCTAGTACTTTTAGAGGCACTGTATGGCATTATTTTGGGATGTCATATGGCTTTATTTTTTGGCTATGTATGATATCATATATGGGAGTAATTTTCAACATTATTTTGGCAGGTAATTTGAAGAAACTGAAGTGCACTAGATCCAGAGAAACCATGTGGCAATAATTTTGGTGCTACATTAGTAGCGATGGAGGCACTTATTCCAATGGTGGACCTATCGCCATAGTGACAGGACATGTGATGTCACCCACTACCTATTGGATTATACCAACAGGTAATAGTGGATATTTAACTCATCAATCCCCACTTCTGCTCATGCTCCCCTCTGCTTCAGTTCCTGGGAGCATCGCACATTACATTCTGATGTGGAACAACATAGGAAAGTCATGTCCTGATGTTGTCCAGTCATAGAGGTAGGCTGGAGCCAAAGCAGAAAAATCCAATAGTTAATGGTCTAATGTGTATGGGGGCCGATAAAGGGGCAGTATATTGTATGGGGACCAATAAAGGGGAATTGCAATGTGTTGGGGGCAATTAAAGCACCAATATACCACGTGGGGGTCAATAAAAAGGGCAGTATACTATATGGGTCCCAATACAAGGCACAGTTAAGTGTATGGGAGCCAATAAAGTGGGTAAAATACTGTGTGGGAGCCATTAAAACCCACAGCACAGGTCACTTTGTTCTGCAGGTAGATTAAATTTCATCCACTATGTTGCTATTGTATATTACAAGGCATTAGCCTCTGCCTCGTTCATGTTTTTGCCAGATGAGACTGATGGAGGCCTGTGACAGATGTTAGGCAATGGCACCCATCACCCATAGACTTTTATCTTAAAGTGTAAGAATACTTTAATAAATTTTTTCATAAATCCATAGTGCGGGTGAGGATAACAAACTTTGTAATATAGTTTATTAAAGAAAAGTTCTTGTTTCTTCACTTATTTGCCTGGTTCTGCTACTGATCAAATCTGTACAGTAGAAGTCTATGGAGAGAGGAAAGGAAGGAAGAGGAGAGTTCCTTTAAGCACAGAGACCTCTACACTATAGAGAAACATCTGGGTTATCAGAAATTACTATCCAGTCTTCTCCTGACAGAAATGACTCATTTAATGCTGTAGACGGCCTCATCTCTCTCCTTATCCTCCTCCCCTCTCCATAGACTATAAAGTAAAATGATCTGTTTGTGTATGGATTGCAGACTGAAATCACTCACATAAGATGTGAAGACTATCCAGGTTATCAGGAATGACTATCCATTCTTCTCCTGACAGAAGTGACACATTTAATGCTGTAGATGGCCTCATCCCTATCTCTCTCCTTCTCCTCCTCCCCCTCTCCATAGGCTATATTGTAAAATTATCTCCTTGTGTATGGAGTACAGACTGAAATTACTCACATAAGAAGTGAAGACTATCCAGGTTATCAGGAATGACTATCCAGCCTTTTCCAGACAGAAATGACTCATTTAATGCTGTAGACGGCCTCATCTCTGTCTAGCTCCTTCTCCTCCTCCCCTCTCCATAGACTATATTATAAAAATATCTGCTTGTGTATGGAGTACAGACTGAAATCACTCATAAAAGAAGTGAAGACAAATCATAGTTAAAGAGACAGGCAGTATATTGCAATTTTTGTTTTTTTCACCCGTATTATGGATTTAAAAATAAAAATAAATAATAAAATACTATAAATAAAAATTTACTTACAATGTACACCGCACTTTCTATGTCTTTTTTTCTTCTTTTACTACACTCTTCTTTTTTCAGTAATCTGACGTACACTGGTCTCTTCTGGTTTCTGTGAAGCAAATGGAGCCCTATGGCTATGCTGAGCATGTACATTGGGAACGTTTCCCGACATGCATACTAAGCAAACATCATAGATGTGAACATATAAAAAGAAGAAATGATATAAAAAGTTGATAAAAGGGTCTAATTGCTTGTGATATTTTATCCTGATCCCTGTTCTGTATATTCTTAATCTTTACAGTTTTGTTTTATTTTACCATTATTATTCATTTGGCAAGAAACATAAGTTTTCCTCTTCCTAAATGATACATTAGACTTGTTTTTTACGTTATTTTTGCCTTTTAATCACCCGGGTGTTAATGGTACAAGCTTCTTAGCGTCTTCGGCCATTTGACACAAGAGAACAGTTTGTAAGCAAGTGCAATTTTGTGTTAATGGAATGATTTGGGGAAAGCTATTTTCTGGAGACGTCCGGAGGACACAATCATCAGAGTCATAAAAATTGACTTTGGTGTGTTACACACAGTTCTCTCAAAGCCATAAAAAATATCCTTACCTTTCATGTGCTCATGTTCCAACAATCCTCTATTAACACATCCACTTGTGTTGTGTCATAAAATACTAATTGCTTATTGACCAGGGAACGGAGGTCCGGCATCCTAACCGTGCTTTGCGCCGTTGCTTATTCTAAGATTTCATCATAGTGACGCCGGAATCTTTGGAAAATTCCAAGAAAATCACATAGAAATACATTAGATGATGCTTAGCTTGCTATTAAATTGCCCTGAAAGCTCTCATAAAAAAAAAAAGACAATTTTTTTCCCCCTAAAACA